>CATKHK010000056.1:302711-317928 GCA_949751835.1 Blepharisma japonicum | reverse complement strand
TACTCTATCATTTTTCGGCAGAAAAATCTGAATATTTTATCTTATTTGCAATAATGCTTGGAATTTATTTATTGACATGAGCAAAAATAAAATATGAAGATTTTTGAATGCTAGAGTTTTATAATATATTAGGAAAATATAAAATTTTTACTATTATCAATACAGTGTTCATGCTGAAATTAATTTTTTACCCTGAACTTGATTTTTTTGAATTTTTGTATTTTTGTATTTTTTTATATATTTCATTTATAATTACATTTCTCCTTTTAATTTATTTTGTCCGTTCCTATGTTACAACTCTTATATATTTGATAGATATTTGAAAAGAATTCAAGGTAAAGCGAAAAAACAGTTTTAATTTAGAGGAAAATGAGTGAAAGATATGCAAGATATATGGACTGCTTGTGATTTTTACATATTTTATGTATATTTCATATGAATTAGTCAAAAATTTATGAGTAGATTTTTGAGTTTTAAGAGAAATTTTGTTTTTTATAGGATCTGGGTGTACAGGAAACATTTTAGTTTTTTTGGAAGGTGATGAGACTGCGAACATTTCTAATCGAATTATCTCAAACACAATCTCAGTCTATTGCCAAATTTGAATTATACGAGCAATTATAAACATAATATTTTAATTTTAAATTATGCCCAAATTAATAAAAAAAATAGGTCAGCTTATTATTAAATTGAAAATAATACTCTTTTATTCTAGGGTGTTGATTTTAAATCTCCTACAAACTTAAGTTTTTTTTCTATATGTTTTTAAATTACTACGAGAAAATGGATTACTCTTATATTGTAAAATTAATTTAAAATTAATTAGTAATTCTCAAGAAGCAGCATGGTACAACTTTGCTTTTTAGATAATTTTGAAACTGGAAAAATCTCAATTCTTCAAAAATACTTTGATGGGATTTTTAGCTGTACAATAATGTATATTTTACTATAGAATTGAAGTTTTAAGAGTAAATCTGTTAAATGCAACTATCTTTCAAATATAAGAATATTTATTGTCAGAGAAGAAATGATTATTATTTATTAATAAAGACTCTGCAATGCTCTTTACCAACTTATACAAATTAATTTTTATGGTCTATGTCTCTACAGAAACTATAAAGAGGCCATTAAATATAGCCCCAAAATTTTTAGTAATCCTTCAAGATAAAGTGAAATTTAGATATGAATTTTTATATTAGTGCAGATTTAATTTTAAATATCATACACATTTTAGTTTAGATTTTATTTCAATCATAAATTATAGAAATACTTTGTAAGTCTATAACAATTAATGGAAAATATAATTTGCGAAGTCTGTGGAGAAGATGCATTAAACTTTTGCTTTTGTTCCACCATCTTTGCAAAAATCATGCAGAAGATCATAAGTGCTCTGATTTATTAAATAAAATGATTATAAGTTTATACAAAAATATTGACGAAGAGTCTCGAAAGAAATTATTTTTATATTTAGAGCAAAATAAAATCTATTATAAATTCAAGTCTATCTCTACCTATAATAGATGCAAGATATTATAAATGGTTATGATTGATCTCATTTTTCAATAATACTATCTTTTAAGGCCTACCTAAACTGATTTTCTGCCAAGATATACTCCTACTAATAGTCTTAGCTGAAAATCTTATTGCCAATTAAAATGGCCTAACTGACTCTCCTATCACATTATAAGCTTATAAAATGGTTATCTGAATTATTATTTTTAGCTTGGCAATTTTTGACTGATTTTATTCCCAAAAGTATTTAGGTCCAACTGAAAAGGGTGAAAAAGCTGTATTTAGTTGATTTTTGCTTTTCTTTGTAAACTATATTCCTTTAGCGCTTTTTGACTCTTACCAGATCGAAATCTCATTTTTTCTAAATTCCTCAGGGCTTTTGTTATTAAAAGATTTCAACCTAAAAGACTTGTTAAGATTTTTATGAATTTGGATTCTCAATCTTCTTCAATATACAAATGTCATCTATTGAATTAGCTTTTGAGTTTCAGGTATCCTATCTTTAATTTTTATGTCCTATCATAGATGACAATCTCTAAAAGCAAAGAGATCTGCCCTTCTTGGAATGTTAAATTCTTTTTTCCTTTTACTCTATCATTTTTCGGCAGAAAAATCTGAATATTTTATCTTATTTGCAATAATGCTTGGAATTTATTTATTGACATGAGCAAAAATAAAATATGAAGATTTTTGAATGCTAGAGTTTTATAATATCTTAGGAAAATATAAAATTTTTACTATTATCAATACAGTATTCATTCTGAAATGAATTTTTTACTCTGAGCTTGATTTATTTGATTTTTTGTATTTTTGTATTTTTTTATATTTTTCATTTATAATTGCATTTCTCCTTATCATTTATTTTATCCTTTCCTATGACACAACTCTTAAATATTTGGTAGATATTTGAAAAGAATTCAAGGAAAAGCGCAAAAACAGTTTTAATTTAGAGGAAAATGAGTGAAAGATATGTAAGATATATGGACTGCTTGCGATTTTTACATATTTTATGTATATTTCATATTTATTAATCAGAAATTTATGAGGAGATTTTTGAGTTTTAAAAGAAATTTTGTTTTTTATAGGATCTGGGTGTGCAGGACACATTTTAGTTTTTTTGGAAGGCGATGAGACTGCGAGCATTTCTAATCGAATTATCTCAAACCAAATCTCAGTCTATTGCCAAATTTGGGTTATGCGAGCAATTATAAGAATAATATTTTAATTTTAAATTATGCCCAAATTAATAAATAAAATAGGTCAGCTTATTATTAAATTGGAAATAAAACTCTTTTATTATATTTTGTTGATTTTTAAATCTCCTACAAACTTAAGATTTATTTCTATATGCTTTTAAATTACTACGAGAAAATGGATTACTCATATATTAACTATGAGGCAAGTAATAATCTAAAGAGTACTTGAATACAACTGATAGCAGCCACTTAAGAATTGAATCTATGATTGGATTATATAATGATTTTGCACAAAAAATATTTTGAAATATAATTGCAAATAAATGCAACTATAAATCACAAAAAAACTATAATAAAAAAGCTAAAAATGGTTTGAGAGATTATTTATATATATAAGTTCTTTAAAACAGGATATAATATAAAATGCACCATTAGATTTATATGAAAAATTCAATAGCTTCATAATTCAAGATTCGAAATAAAAATTGTATTATAAAAATATAGTAATTTGAATTCTATAAAATTAAAATGGAAAATATAATTTGCGAAGTCTGTAGAGAAGATGCATTAAGCTTGTGTGCTTGTTCCACCTATCTTTGCAAAAATCATGTAGAAGATCACAAGTGCTCTGACTTATTAAATAAAATTATTATAAGTTTATACAAAAATATTGACGAAGAGTCTCGAAAGAAATTATTTTTATATTTAGAGCAAATAAAATCTATTATAAATTCAGGTCTATCTCTAACTAGAACAGATGCAAGGTATTATAGTGAATTATGCAGGCAAATTAAGCAAGTTGACAATCTATTGGAGTTTGTTCAGAATGCAAAATATATTAAAAATGATTTGTTTCTTAGCCCAATAGAATTCTTTTTGAGTAGACCGCAGCATGAAGCAAATAAATTTATTGAAGAAATTTCTATACAAAATATATTCCAAAACGATGTGATAGATTTCTTACAAATTGAAAAAATTATTCTTCATATTTACAATTTTAATTATTTTACGCTCATTGATCTAATTGGATCTGAAATTAATTGGATTTTAGAAAATAATAAAGATTTATTCGCTTTTTCTTACCAAAGAGGAATTGAATGCTTATGGTTTAAAAAATATGACTATGCTAAAAAATCATTTTTATTGTGCAAGTCGATAAGTGAAAAAGTAATTTCATATCCAAATATTTATAAAGAAATTTTAAATTTAGCTTTAAGTGTTACAGATCAAATTTTTAGAGAAAAAGAAACAGCAGAAATAAGTTTATCAATAAAGCAAACTACAAAGGATCTCCAAAGAACCTTCACTGTTGAAAACAATTTAATTGCTTATGAAGTGTCAAGGATTTATTTTTCTATCGGAAGCTATAAAAAAGCTATAAAATATACTCTAGAGTGCGAAGAAGGAGTTCAAGATGAGAGAAAACAATTTTATCTTTGACTTTATCTTGGATTTTTATATCAAAGCAGACTGGATTTCGAAAATGCAAAAATTTACTATGATAAATGTGAAAATTTCATTGACTCTTCTGCCATTAACTCTCAATCTGATTTGCAGAATTGGTATTTAAATATAGCAGAATTTCATATTTTGAAAGGCGAATATGAAATAGCAATAGAAAAGTACATTTTGGGTATAAATCTATGAAATAAAAATCCAAAAAATTATCAAATTTATATTAATTTGCATTTTAAACTAGCAGAAGCTTATAATTATCTGAACAACTTTGAAAAATCAAAACATCATTACTTAGAAGCAAAAAACTTATCACAGAAATACAAAAAAATAAATCTGATAGATATATATCTTAAACTGTCTGAGCTCTATTTAAAAAATTTTGAATTTAATCAAGCTCAAATAATGGCAAAAAAATGTTTAAAATTATGCAAAAATTCTGAGTTTATAGAAACTATGAAATTTAGTTCTGCGTACAGGATTCTTGCAAATATTAAATGGAATATAGTAAATTTTGATAAATGTGAGATATTTTTGCGAAGAAGCATTAATTTATGTCAAAAAAATCCTAACTCTAATTGGCTTTATTTTATTATTGAGCTTAATATTTTGGAATTTTATATTATAACTCACAATTTCAATGAAGTTGATAATCGAATACAGAGATTAAATGAAAAAATAGAGAAGTTGAAAGATGAAAACAATAATAGCTTTTTGTTTTATGATATTTTATGCACATTTTATTTATTTAGTCGGAATATAGATCAGGTAAATACTCTTATTGATATTTGACAGCAAAATAGAAAAGTGTTGCTGAAGCACGATAGTGATGAAAAAGGCGAAATTTACTGTTTAAATGCATTAAAAAGTATTTATTTAAAAGATTATGAAGAATCTCAATCATGGCTTATGAAATGAAAAATATATTTAAACTCAAAAAGATTATTAGATAAATGGCAATTTTTTAAATTTAATTACCTCATAGGCATTTTATATTACTTCTCCAGTAAATGTGAAGCCATTATTATTGATTTATTTTTGGAGTCAACCAAATTTTTTGAACAATGCCTTGCCTATGATAATCCAAAATTAGGTAATTTATTCCTATATTTAGGCGTTTTTTATGGAGTAAAACAAGAGCTAAAACAATCTGTTGATTATTTTGTAAAAGCTTTATACGTTTTTTGGATAAATCCTGAATCATCCGAAATTATATTTTATTTATATAACAATATTGCGGTTTCAAATTTATTAATAAATATTGAAGAAACCGAAAAATATTTTCTAAAAGCTAAAGATTTACATAGCAAAATGAGAGTCAAAAACTTAAGATCACATTTTAAATTTTGTTTAAACCAATCTTATTATTGAATTATGATAAAAGGAAATATTACAGAAGCAAGAATCTGAATTAATGAAGCTAAAAAATTTACTTATGATAAAATACTCAATTCTGTCGAATGGAGCTGTATGGAAGCATTGGTATGAATTTGTGAAGAAAATTATCAAAAAGCAAAAGAAATCTTAATTAAATCGTTAAAGCGCCTAAAGAAGAATTATCCTGAGCACTATTTATTTAAAAATTTGTATAGAATTATTGCAATTTATTATAAAAAAATGAATCAAGCACATAAAAGTGAAAAATATATGGAAAAATACACCCAGATTTTTATCAAGAGAAATGCTCCTGTTCCCAACAACGATACTATTATCTTAGATTTCCATTATATTACTTAAATTATCACACAAAAAACAATTCATTTCTGTTTGTTATATTCATAATTATTTTCTTATTTTTTAAATTTCTAAACATTATGATAATTTAGGCATTAATAACTCTTCTTCTGATAAGTGTAGTACCACAGATATTAGATGATAAAATATACTGCTTTATCCTGCTCATAAAAGGTGGAAAAAGGAATGCACAAAAAATTGTGCTGGAAAAGGGGGGTTGGTTGGTAGAAGAAGGAAAAATGGGTAAATCGTTGGAAAGGAAAGAAATCCGGGGTACCGAAACAAAATTGAGTTAGACAAATACAAATTTAATATAAAATGCTTTTTACTTGCCAAAAAGGTCTGGTAAACCAAAATTAAATAATTAAATGCTTTGAAGTTGGTTTGTGCTCTTATTCTTACCTTTAAAAGCTACTAACAGATATGAAATCCTAAAAAATTACAAGTTTTGAAGACAGGGGTATATTGAAAAAAAGTCTAATCAGAAGTTTCTTAAATTCTTTAGTTTATATTACTCATATAAAAATCATCGGTACATGTACTCATATATTGAATTCTGTAAGTACTGAAATGATGTATTAGGTCTAAAAGTCTCGAAAATCATAGGCAAGCATTTTTATCATAACTTTTATTGATAGAAAAGAGTGAAATAGCAAGGCATAGCATTTTTAATTATAATTGTAAATAAATGCGATTTAAAAAATTACGATAACTCTCACATAAAGAAGTTAAAATTTGGGTTTTGATGAGACATATTTTATATATATAGAAATTCTTTTAAGCAGAATATAATATAGAAGGCACATTAGGCTGATATGAAACTTTCATTGCTTTTAATTCAAGATTTCGAAATAAAAATTCATTATAAAAAATAGCATAATTCTAGGTATTAAAATATTTAACTTTATTTATCATATAGATTTTAGTTTAAATTTTATTTCAGTCATAAATTACAAAACTTAAATTGGAGATATACCATTCTATAAAAATAAAATGGAAAATATAATTTGCGAAGTCTGCGGAGAAGATGCATTAAATGTGTGCACTTGCTCCATCTATCTTTGCAAAAATCATGTAGAAGATCACAAGTGCTCTGATTTATTAAACAAAATGATTATAAGTTTATACAAAAATATTGACGAAGGGTCTCGAAAAAAATTATTTTTATATTTAGAGCAAATAAAATCAATAATAAATTCAAGTCTATGTCTACCTATAGCAGATGCAAGATATTATAGTGAATTATGTAGACAAATTAAGCAAGTTGACGATTTATTAGAATTTGTTCAGAATGCAAAATATATTAAAAATGATTTGTTTCTTAGCCCAATAGAATTCTTTTTGAGTAGACCGCAGCATGAAACAAATGAATTTATTGAAGAAATTTCGATACAAAATATATTTCAAAACGATGTGATAGATTTTTTACAAATTGAAAAAATTATTCTTCATATTTACAATTTTAATTATTTTACACTCATTGATCTAATGGGATCTGAAATTAATTGGATATTAGAAAATAATAAAGATTTATTCGCTTTTTCTTACCAAAGAGGTATTGAGTACTTATGGTCTAAAAAATATGACTCTGCTAAAAAATCATTTTTATTGTGCAAGTCGATAAGTGAAAAAGTAATTTCATATCCAAATATTTGTAAAGAAATTTTAAATTTAGCTTTAAGTGTTACAGATCAAATTTCAAGAGAAAAAGAAACAGCAGAAATAAGTTTATCAATAAAGCAAACTACAAAGAATAATCTCATATGCACATTTCCTGATAAAAAAAATTTAATTGCTTATGAGGTGTCAAGGATTTATATTTCTATCGAAAACTATAAAAAAGCTATAAAATATACCTTAAAGTGCAAAGAAGGGATTCAAAGCGGCAAAGAAAAATTTTATCTTTGACTTTATCTTGGATTTTTATATCAAAGCAGACTAGATTTCGAAAATGCAAAAGTTTACTATGATAAATGCGAAAATTTCATTGACTCTTCTGCCATTAAATCACAACCAGATTTGCAGAATTGGTATTTAAATATCGCAGAATTTCATATTTTGAAAGGCGAGTATGAAATAGCAATAGAAAAGTATATTTTTGGTATAAATCTATGTAAGAAAAACTCAACAAATTTTCAAATTTATATTAATTTTCATTTTAAATTAGCAGAAGCTTATAATTATTTAAACAATTTTGAAAAATCAAAACAGCATTACCTAAAAGCAAAAAACTTATCACAGAAATACAAAAAAATAAATCTGATAGATATATCTTAAACTGTCTGAGCTCTATTTAAAAAATTTGGAATTTGAGCAAGCTCAAAAAATGGCAAAAAAATGTTTAAAATTATGCAAAAATTCTGAGTTTATAGAAATTATAAGTTTTAGTTCTGTATACAGGATTCTTGGGAATATTAAATGTAATGAAGGAAATTTCGAAAAATGTGAACTATTTTTGAGAAGTAGCCTTAAATTTTGTGAAAACAATCCTAACTTTAATTGGCTTTATTTTATTATTGAGCTTAATATTTTGGAATTTTACATTATAACTCACAATTTTGGTGAAGTCCATAATCGAATACAGAGATTAAATGAAAAAATAGAGAATTTGAAGAATAAAAACTATAACAGCTTTTTATTTTATGATATTTTATGCACTTTTTATTTATTTAGTCAAAATGCAGATAAGGTAAATACTCTTATTGGCATTTGGCAACGTAATAGGGGGGTACTGCTGCAGCATGATAGTGATGAGAAAGGTGAAATTTACTGTTTATGTGCATTAAAAAGTCTTTATTTAAGTAATTATCAAGAATCCGAATCATGGTTTATGAAATGAAAAATATTGTTAAACTCAAAAAGATGACGAGATAAATGGAAATTGTTTCAATTTAATTCTCTCATAGCGACTGTATATTGCTTATCCAATAAATATAACGCTGCTATTGATTTATTTTTGGAGTCAACAAAATATTTTGAAATAAGCCTTGTTTACGATAATCTAATATTAGGTTATTCATTCATTAATCTAGGTCTTTTTTATGGATTGAAACAAGAGGCAGCACAATCTGTTGACTATTTTGTAAAAGCTTTATATATTTTTGGAACAAAACCTGAATCATCTGAAATTATATTTAATTTATATAACAATATTGCGGTTTCAAATATATTTCTAAATACTGATGAAGTCGATAAATATTTTCGAAAAGCTAGTGATTTGCATAGTAATATTAGAATCAAAAACTTAAAATCACATTTCGATTTTTGTTTAAACCAAGCCTTATATTGAATTTATATAAAAGATAATGCTACTGAATCTAGAATCTGAATAAATGAATCTAAGAAGTTTACTTATAATAAAATAGTCAATTCTGTTGAACGGAACTATATTGAAGCAGTCATATGAGGAATAGAATATAATTATCAAAAAGCAAAGGAAATTTTAATTAAATCATTAAAGCGTCTAAAGAAGAATTATTCTAAAGAGCACTTTTTATTTGAAAAATTATATAAAATTATTGCAATTTGCTATCAAAAGATGAATCAAACCGATAAAAGTGAAAAATACATGGAAAAATACGCCCAGATTTTGATCAAGAGAAATGCTCCTGTTACCATAGATGATAATGTTCCCTTAGATTTCAATTTTTTATTATTTTAAATTATCAATATAGAAACCAATTAGCATTTGTTTATTGTATTCATAATTATTAAATATTTAATTAGCATAATAATTTAAGCATTAATAGCTCTTCCTGATAAGCGCAGTAAAAAAGATATTAGATGATGAAATATCAGAATTCCAAAAAAATTAAAGATTAAGCTCTGACGATAAAAGAATTAACCACATCTTTTTTTAGCCCCAAAATGGCTAAACCTCAATAAAAAGTATTTGATTAACTGATATGCATTCACTTAAGAATTGAATCTATAATTGAATTATATAATGATTTTGCCGAAAAGATATTTTGAATTATAATTGTAAATAAATGCGATTTAAAAAATTACGATAACTCTCACATAAAGAAGTTAAAATTTGGCCTTTGATGAGACATATTTTATATATATAGAAGTTCTTTAAAGCAGAATATAATATAGAATGCGCATTAGGCTGATATAAAACTTTCATTGCTTTTAATTCAAGATTTCGAAATAAAAATTCATTATAAAAATATAGCATAATTCTAGGTATTAAAATATTTAACTTTATTTATCATATAGATTTTAGTTTAAATTTTATTTCAGCCATAAATTACAAAAAATTAAATCGGATATTATGCATTTCTATAAAAATAAAATGGAAAATATAATTTGCGGGGTCTGCGGAGAAGATGCATTAAATGTGTGCACTTGCTCCATCTATCTTTGCAAAAGTCATGTAGAAGATCACAAGTGCTCTGATTTATTAAATAAAATGATTATAAGTTTATACAAAAATATTGACGAAGGGTCTCGAAAGAAATTATTTTTATATTTAGAGCAAATAAAATCTATTATAAATTCAAGTCTATCTCTACCTATAGCAGATTCAAGATATTATAGTGAATTATGCAGACAAATAAAGCAAGTTGACGATTTATTAGAATTTATTCAGAATGCAAAATATATTAAAAATGATTTGTTTCTTAGCCCAATAGAATTCTTTTTGAGTAGAACGCAGCATGAAACAAATAAATATATTGAAGAAATTTCCTTACAAAATATATTCCAAAACGATGTGATAGATTTTTTACAAATTGAAAAAATTATCCTTCATATTTACAATTTTAATTATTTTACACTCATTGATCTAATGGGATGTGAAATTAACTGGATATTAGAAAATAATAAAGATTTATTCGCTTTTTCTTACCAAAGAGGTATTGAGTACTTATGGTCTAAAAAATATGACTATGCTAAAAAATCATTTTTATTGTGCAAGTCTATAAGTGAAAAAGTAATCTCATATCCAAACATTTGTAAAGAAATTTTAAATTTAGCTTTAAGTGTGACAGATCAAATTTCAAGAGAAAAAGAAACAGCAGAAATAAGTTTATCAATAAAGCAAACTGTTAAGGATCTCCAAAGAGCCTTCCCTACTAAAAAAAATTTAATTGCTTATGAAGTGTCAAGGATTTATATTTCTATCGAAAATTATAAAAAAGCTATAAAATATACCCTAGAGTGCGAAGAAGAGGTTCAAAGCGATAAAGAAAAATTTTATCTTTGACTTTATCTTGGATTTTTATATCAAAGCAGACTAGATTTCGAAAATGCAAAAGTTTACTATGATAAATGCGAAAATTTCATTGACTCTTCTGTCATTAACTCACAATCAGATTTGCAGAATTGGTATTTAAATATCGCAGAATTTCATATTTTGAAAGGCGAATATGAAATAGCAATAGAAAAGTATATTTTTGGCATAAATCTATGTAAGAAAAATCCAATAAATTATCAAATTTATATTAATTTTCATTTTAAACTAGCAGAAGCTTATAATTATCTGAACAATTTTGGAAAATCAAAACAGCATTATCTAAAAGCAAAAAACTTATCACAGAAATACAAAAAAATAAATTTGATAGATATATATCTTAAACTGTCTGAGCTCTATTTAAAAAATTTTGGATTTAATCAAGCTCAAAAAATGGCAAAAAAATGTTTAAAATTATGCAAAAATTCTGAGTATATAGAAATTATAAGTTTTAGTTCTGTATACAGGATTCTTGGGAATATTAAATGGAATGAAGGAAATTTCGAAATATGTGAGCTATTTTTGAGAAGGAGCCTTAAACTTTGTGAAAAAAATTCTAATTTTAATTGGCTTTATTTTATTCTTGAGCTTAATATTTTGAAATTTTATATTATAACTCACAATTTCAGTGAAGTTGATAATCGAATACAGAGACTAAATGAAAAAATAGAGAATTTGAAGAATAAAAACTATAACAGCTTTTTATTTTATGATATTTTATGCACTTTTTATTTATTTAGTCAGAATGCAGATAAGATAAATACTCTCATTGATATTTGGCAACGTAATAGGGGGGTACTACTGCAGCATGATAGTGATGAGAAAGGCGAAATTTATTGTTTATGTGCATTAAAAAGTATTTATTTAAGAGATTATCAAGAATCCGAATCATGGCTCATGAAATGAAAAATATTGTTAAACTCAAAAAGATTATTAGATAAATGGAAATTGTTTCAATTTAATTCTCTTATAGCGATTTTATATAGCTTATCCGGTAAATATAACGCTGCTATTGATTTATTTTTGGAGTCAACAAAATATTTTGAAACAAGTTTTATTTACGATAATCTAATATTAGGTTATTTATTTATTAATCTAGGTATTTTTTATGCATTGAAACAAGAGGCAACACAATCTATTGACTATTTTGTAAAAGCTTTATACATTTTTGGAACAAAACCTGAATCATCTGAAATTGTATTTAACTTATATAACAATATTGCGGTTTCAAATATATTTATAAATACTGATGAAGCCGATAAATATTTTCGAAAAGCTAGTGATTTACATAGTAATATTAGAATCAAAAACTTAAAATCGCATTTCGAGTTTTGTTTAAACCAAGCTTATTATTGAATTTATATAAAAGATAATGCCGCTGAATCTAGAATCTGAATAAATGAATCTAAAAAGTTTACTTATAATAAAATAGTCAATTCTGTTGAACGGAGCTATATGAAAGCTACCGTATGAGGAACAGAATATAATTATCAAAAAGCAAAGGAAGTTTTAATTAAATCATTAAAGCGTCTAAAGAAGAATTATTCTGAGAAGCACATTTTATTTGTAAAATTATATAAATTTATTGCAATTTGTTATAAAAAGATGAATCAAACCGGTAAAAGTGAAAAATACATGAAAAAATACTCCCAGATTTTTATCGAGAAAAATGCATCTGCCCCAATAAACGATAATGCCCCCTTAATTTTAAATCTTTTATTAATTTAAATTATCTATATAGAAACCAATTAGCTTTTGTTTATTGTATTCATAATTATTAAATTTTTAAGCAGAATAATAATTTAAGTATTAATAGCTCTTCCTGACAAGTGCAGTAAAGAAGATATTAGATAATAAAATATCAGAATTCCAAAAGATTAAAGATTAAGTTTTGAAGATAAGAGAATTAATCACTAACCATCTTTTTTCAGATCCAAAATGGCCAAACCTAAATATACCTAACATATTAGATAAATGGCAATTTTTTAAATTTAATTACCTCATAGGCATTCTATATAACTTATCCAGTAAATATGACGCCATTATTGATTTATTTTTGGAGTCAACCAAATTTTTTGAACAATGCCTTGCCTATTATAGTTATCCATTTGAAGTTGCATGTCCTCTCGCCATATTTATTATTCATGAATTCAAATCAATTAGATCTCTTAAAGTAAGATACTTTTGAATATCTATTAAATCATTGTTCTTTGCTATTTTTTTAAGCCTTTTGCTTTCCATTTATCTTTATAAAAATAACTACCTAAAATGGCTATCTTTGTTTTTTTGTTGTGCTTGATCATTTTTGATTTATTTTATGCTGCAAAATATTTATCACAAGCTAGAGATCAAGAAAAAGTTTCTTATTCTTGCATTTTCTTATTTTTTATCAACTATATCCCTTTGGCATTTTTTGAAGCTTATCAAAATGAAATTTCTTCATATGAAGAATATACGTTTCTCAGCAATATCGATCCTGCAAGCAATTTAAAAATTTTATATGGCTTGCTTCTTGAATATCCAGGAAAAATTTATTGATATGGATTTTGGATATCTGGATTTGCATCCGTAGCTACATTATATAAAACATCTGAAGGCAGACAAGCATTTTGATCATTCTATTTTGCAAATCTAAATTCTATTTTCTTATTGCTTTACAATTTTTCATCAGCAAATAGTGAGTATTTTATGTTATATGCAATATCTATTGAATTATTTATACTAACACATATTAAGCTCACCTACCTTGGTCAAAGAAGAGAATGTTTATCTGGTATTATTATGGATTACATTAATCTTATGATCGTTGCAACAATTTTCACACTAAAGAGAATTTTTTTCGATCACGATATTTTTGATATTTTATTATTTTTGCTTATTTTTTGTTTTTATGTTGTTATAGTGTGCTTAATAAGTTCTTATTTTCTAACTTGCTATGTATCTACTTATAAGTTTTTTGCATTAATTTGAGCAGAACTTCTAGAAAAACGCCAAAAATTTATCCATATTGAAGAGTGTTTATGAAAAATATGCAAGATTTATAGTCTCATTATATTTTTTACATATGCCCTATATCTGGCTTATAATTTAGTTGAAAATCTATGAGGAGAATTTTGAGTTTTAAGAGAATTAATGATCTTTATTGCTGCTGGGAAAATAGGAGAAATTTTAATTTATCCAGAATATGGGAATGCTAATTACGTTGCTCAGCTGATATTAAATTTTTTCTCAGTAAATAGTCTAGTTTGGATAGTTAGGAGAATTTTTATAGTAATAATTTAAGAGACATACGTAAATTCTGTGGCATGTTTTTAGCCACTACTTTTTTCTAGTGGATATATTCTGGACTACTTTGTCGATAGTTTTTCTTCAGAAAAAGATTATTTTTCAATCTAATATCAGATTAGAATAAAGTTCTAGCCAAAATATTCTTAATGAAATTTGCAAGAAGAAAAGCCTTAAAATAAATTTATTTTTTATTTATATTTACAAAGTTTTAAACTGATAATCAGATTTAAATTTCGCAGATAGATTCAAAGATTGAGTTCATTTTTCAATAATACTATCTTTTAAGGTCTGCCTAAACTGATTTTCTGCCAAGATATACTCCTACTAACTAGTCTTAGCTGAAAATCTTATTGTCAATTAAAATGGCCTTCTATCAAATTATAAGCTTATAAAATGGTTATTTGAATTATTGTTTTTAGCTTGGCAATTTTTGACTGATTTTATTCTCAAAAGTATTTAGATCCAACTGAAAAGGGTGAAAAAGCTGTATTTAGTTGATTTTTGCTTTTCATTGTAAACTATATTCCTTTAGCACTTTTTGACTCTTACCAGATTGAAATCTCCTTTTTCCTAAATTCCTCAGGGCTTTCGTTATTAAAAGATTTCAATCTAAAAGACCTTTTTCGATTTTTATGAATTTGGATTCTCAATCTTCTTCAATATACAAATGTCATCTATTGAATTAGCTTTTGAGTTTCAGGTATCCTATCTTTAATTTTTATGTCCTATCATAGATGACAACCTCTGAAAGCAAAGAAATCTGCCCTTCTTGGAATGCTAAATTCTTTTTTCCTTT
>CATKHK010000056.1:0-302611 GCA_949751835.1 Blepharisma japonicum | reverse complement strand
TACTCTATCATTTTTCGGCAGAAAAATCTGAATATTTTATCTTATTTGCAATAATGCTTGGAATTTATTTATTGACATGAGCAAAAATAAAATATGAAGATTTTTGAATGCTAGAGTTTTATAATATATTAGGAAAATATAAAATTTTTACTATTATCAATACAGTGTTCATGCTGAAATTAATTTTTTACCCTGAACTTGATTTTTTTGAATTTTTGTATTTTTGTATTTTTTTATATATTTCATTTATAATTACATTTCTCCTTTTAATTTATTTTGTCCGTTCCTATGTTACAACTCTTATATATTTGATAGATATTTGAAAAGAATTCAAGGTAAAGCGAAAAAACAGTTTTAATTTAGAGGAAAATGAGTGAAAGATATGCAAGATATATGGACTGCTTGTGATTTTTACATATTTTATGTATATTTCATATGAATTAGTCAAAAATTTATGAGTAGATTTTTGAGTTTTAAGAGAAATTTTGTTTTTTATAGGATCTGGGTGTACAGGAAACATTTTAGTTTTTTTGGAAGGTGATGAGACTGCGAACATTTCTAATCGAATTATCTCAAACACAATCTCAGTCTATTGCCAAATTTGAATTATACGAGCAATTATAAACATAATATTTTAATTTTAAATTATGCCCAAATTAATAAAAAAAATAGGTCAGCTTATTATTAAATTGAAAATAATACTCTTTTATTCTAGGGTGTTGATTTTAAATCTCCTACAAACTTAAGTTTTTTTTCTATATGTTTTTAAATTACTACGAGAAAATGGATTACTCTTATATTGTAAAATTAATTTAAAATTAATTAGTAATTCTCAAGAAGCAGCATGGTACAACTTTGCTTTTTAGATAATTTTGAAACTGGAAAAATCTCAATTCTTCAAAAATACTTTGATGGGATTTTTAGCTGTACAATAATGTATATTTTACTATAGAATTGAAGTTTTAAGAGTAAATCTGTTAAATGCAACTATCTTTCAAATATAAGAATATTTATTGTCAGAGAAGAAATGATTATTATTTATTAATAAAGACTCTGCAATGCTCTTTACCAACTTATACAAATTAATTTTTATGGTCTATGTCTCTACAGAAACTATAAAGAGGCCATTAAATATAGCCCCAAAATTTTTAGTAATCCTTCAAGATAAAGTGAAATTTAGATATGAATTTTTATATTAGTGCAGATTTAATTTTAAATATCATACACATTTTAGTTTAGATTTTATTTCAATCATAAATTATAGAAATACTTTGTAAGTCTATAACAATTAATGGAAAATATAATTTGCGAAGTCTGTGGAGAAGATGCATTAAACTTTTGCTTTTGTTCCACCATCTTTGCAAAAATCATGCAGAAGATCATAAGTGCTCTGATTTATTAAATAAAATGATTATAAGTTTATACAAAAATATTGACGAAGAGTCTCGAAAGAAATTATTTTTATATTTAGAGCAAAATAAAATCTATTATAAATTCAAGTCTATCTCTACCTATAATAGATGCAAGATATTATAAATGGTTATGATTGATCTCATTTTTCAATAATACTATCTTTTAAGGCCTACCTAAACTGATTTTCTGCCAAGATATACTCCTACTAATAGTCTTAGCTGAAAATCTTATTGCCAATTAAAATGGCCTAACTGACTCTCCTATCACATTATAAGCTTATAAAATGGTTATCTGAATTATTATTTTTAGCTTGGCAATTTTTGACTGATTTTATTCCCAAAAGTATTTAGGTCCAACTGAAAAGGGTGAAAAAGCTGTATTTAGTTGATTTTTGCTTTTCTTTGTAAACTATATTCCTTTAGCGCTTTTTGACTCTTACCAGATCGAAATCTCATTTTTTCTAAATTCCTCAGGGCTTTTGTTATTAAAAGATTTCAACCTAAAAGACTTGTTAAGATTTTTATGAATTTGGATTCTCAATCTTCTTCAATATACAAATGTCATCTATTGAATTAGCTTTTGAGTTTCAGGTATCCTATCTTTAATTTTTATGTCCTATCATAGATGACAATCTCTAAAAGCAAAGAGATCTGCCCTTCTTGGAATGTTAAATTCTTTTTTCCTTTTACTCTATCATTTTTCGGCAGAAAAATCTGAATATTTTATCTTATTTGCAATAATGCTTGGAATTTATTTATTGACATGAGCAAAAATAAAATATGAAGATTTTTGAATGCTAGAGTTTTATAATATCTTAGGAAAATATAAAATTTTTACTATTATCAATACAGTATTCATTCTGAAATGAATTTTTTACTCTGAGCTTGATTTATTTGATTTTTTGTATTTTTGTATTTTTTTATATTTTTCATTTATAATTGCATTTCTCCTTATCATTTATTTTATCCTTTCCTATGACACAACTCTTAAATATTTGGTAGATATTTGAAAAGAATTCAAGGAAAAGCGCAAAAACAGTTTTAATTTAGAGGAAAATGAGTGAAAGATATGTAAGATATATGGACTGCTTGCGATTTTTACATATTTTATGTATATTTCATATTTATTAATCAGAAATTTATGAGGAGATTTTTGAGTTTTAAGAGAAATTTTGTTTTTTATAGAATCTGGGTGTGCAGGACACATTTTAGTTTTTTTGGAAGGCGATGAGACTGCAAACTTTTCTAATCAAATTCTCTCAAACACAATCTCAGTCTATTGCCAAATTTGGGTTATACGAGCAATTATAAGCATAATATTTTAATTTTAAATTATGCCCAAATTAATAAATAAAATAGGTCAACTTATTATTAAATTGAAAATAAAACTCTTTTATTATATTTTGTTGATTTTAAAAATCTCTGACAAACTTAAGTTTTAATTTCTATATGTTTTAAATTACTACGAGAAAATGGATTACTCATATATTAACTATGAGGCAAGTAATAATCTAAAGAGTAGCCACTTAAGAATTGAATCTATGATTGGATTATATAATGATTTTGCACAAAAAATATTTTGAAATATAATTGCAAATAAAATGCAACTATAAATCACGAAAAACTCTAATAAACAAGCTAAAATTTGGGTTAGAGGGATAATTTATATATATAAGTTCTTTAAAACAGGATATAATATAAAATGCACCATTAGGCTTATATGAAAAATTCCATAGCTTCATAATTCAAGATTCGAAATAAAAATCTATTATAAAAATATAGCATGCCAGTAGGTATTAAAATATTTAACTTTAAATATTATACAGATTTTAGTTTAGATTTTATTTCAATCATAAATTATAGAAATAATTTGTAATTCGATAATAATTAAATGGAAAATATAATTTGCGAAGTCTGCGGAGAAGATGCATTAAACTTGTGCACTTGCTCCATCTATCTTTGCAAAAATCATGTAGAAGATCACAAGTGCTCTGATTTATTAAACAAAATGATTATAAGTTTATACAAAAATATTGACGAAGAGTCTCGAAAGAAATTATTTTTATATTTAGAGCAAATAAAATCTATTATAAATTCAAGGCTATCTCTACCTATAGCAGATGCAAGATATTATAGTGAATTATGCAGGCAAATTAAGCAAATTGACAATCTATTGGAATTTGTTCAGAATGCAAAATATATTAAAAATGATTTGTTTCTTAGCCCAATAGAATTCTTTTTGAGTAGACCTCAGCATGAAACAAATAAATTTATTGAAGAAATTTCCATACAAAATATATTCCAAAACGATGTGATAGATTTTTTACAAATTAAAAAAATTATCCTTCATATTTACAATTTTAATTATTTTGCACTCATTGATCTAATGGGATGTGAAATTAATTGGATTTTAGAAAATAATAAAGATTTATTTGCTTTTACTTACCAAAGAGGTATTGAGTACTTATGGTTTAAAAAATATGACTATGCTAAAAAATCATTTTTATTGTGCAAGTCAATAAGTGAAAAAGTAATTTCATATCCAAATATTTGTAAAGAAATTTTAAATTTAGCTTTAAGTGTGACAGATCAAATTTCAAGAGAAAAAGAAGCAGCAGAAATAAGTTTATCAATAAAGAAAACTACAAAGAATCTCATATGCACATTTCCTGATAAAAAAAATTTAATTGCTTATGAAGCGTCAAGGATTTATGTTTCTATAAGAAAAATATAAAAATGCTATAAAATATACCCTAGAATGCGAAGAAGGAGTTCAAGATGAGAGAGAAAAATTTTATATTTGACTTTATCTTGGTTTTTTATATCAAAGCAGACTAGATTTAGCAAATGCAAAAATTTACTATGATAAATGCGAAAATTTCATTGATTCTTCTGCCATTAACTCGCACTCTGATTTGCAGAATTGGTATTTAAATATCGCAGAATTTCATATTTTGAAAGGCGAATATGAAATAGCAATAGAAAAGTACATTTTGGGTATAAATCTCTGAAAAAAAATCCAAAAAAATTATCAAATTTCAATTAATTTGCATTTTAAACTTTGAGAAGTTTATAATAATCTGAATAACTTTGAAAAATCAAACAGCATTTTCTAAAGCAAAAAATAAATCACAGAAATACAACAAAAAAAAATCTGATAGATATATATCTTAAACTGGCTGAGCTCTATTTAAAAAATTTTGAATTTAAGCAAGCTCAAAAAATGGCAAAAAGTTGTTTAAAATTATGCAAAAATTCTGAGTTTATAGAAACTATGAAATTTAGTTCTACGTACAGGATTCTTGGAAATATTAAATGGAATATAGTAAATTTTGAAAAATGTGAGCTATTTTTGCGAAGAAGCATTAATTTATGTCAAAAAAATCCTAACTCTAATTGGCTTTATTTTATTATTGAGCTTAATATTTTGGAATTTTATATTATAACTCACAATTTCAATGAATTTGATAATCGAATACAGAGATTAAATGAAAAAATAGAGAAGTTGAAGGATCAAAACAATAATAGCTTTTTGTTTTATGATATTTTATGCACATTTTATTTATTTAGTCGGAATATAGATCAGGTTAATATTCTTATTGATATTTGACAGCAAAATAGAAAAGTGTTGCTGAAACATGATAATGATGAAAAAGGCGAAATTTACTGTTTATGTGCATTCAAAAGTATTTATTTAAAAGATTATGAAGAATCTGAATCATGGTTTATGAAATGAAAAATATATTTAAACTCAAAAAGATTATTAGATAAATGGCAATTTTTTAAATTTAATTACCTCATAGGCATTTTATATTACTTATACAGTAAATGTGACGCCGCTATTGATTTATTTTTGGAGTCAACCAAACTTTTTGAACAATGTCTTGTCTATGATAATCCAAAATTAGGTAATTTATTCCTATATTTAGGTGTTTTTTATGGAATGAAGCAAGAGATAAAACAATCTATTGATTATTATGTAAAGGCTTTATACATTTTTGGAATAAAGCCTGAATCATCCGAAGTTATATTTAATTTAGATAACAATATTGCGGTTTCAAATTTATTTATAAATCCTGAAGAAGCCGAAAAATATTTTCTAAAAGCTAAAGATTTACATAGCAAAATGAGAGTCAAAAACTTAAAGTCACATTTTGAATTTTGTTTAAACCAAGCTTATTGTTGAATTATAAAAAATAATGTTAATGAAGTTAGAATCTGAATTAACGAATCGAAAAAATTTGCTTAAGGGATTTATCCAAGTATTATATACAATTTTAAGCCTTTTTCAACAAATAAAAACAATTTTTCTCACTCAGGGGACGGAATAATGAATTGTTTCGTGCTATAGTTCTGAAAGTTTATTGTTAAGGTTTCATAAGCGTTACCTAAATAACTAGGATAATTAAATATTTTGCCATGGGTTGAGAGACAACCCAAATTGGAAAATTCATGTTTAGTCGATATTTGCCAACTGTTCTTTGCTCCACCTTAGCAATATGAATACTAGTCTATACTTTTGAAAATTTAATATTTTAATATGCCAATTCATTGGTTAAAAATCCAGAGGCAGCTTATGTATAAATTGTTATTCTATAAAAATAAAGTGAGATTTCACATTAGCTGTTTAATAATTAAAGTTTATTTCGATTTAATTTAATCACCTCTTTTTTATCCAGACTAAACTTATAGCACTCACAGTTAGCTCTTCTAAAACATCCAATATAAATTCATCCTTTATTATAAGAGCAATAAACTTGATCAGGGTAATAATTAATCATTGAATTTGTCATTTGTTTTCAGGTATACTCATCTCCAATTTCACTCTCATATATCAATCCACATATGCTGCACTCAATCAAATACAGCCTCTCTGCCTTTATTAGGATCTTTTTTGCATCATCTTTAAAGTCATAAGGGATTGTGGAAAAAGAGTCTATATCTACTGTATATAGCCAAAGGTTTCTACTTTTATAACCAGAGATTAAAATATTCCCATTGCAGATTATACTATGGCATGAAAAATCGGATTGTGGCATTGGGGATAGCTTTATCCATCGCTTTCAATCCAAATCAAACCTAGTAGATAGAGCTAAAACATTAACATTATCTGCATATCCTCCAAAGCAATAGACAGATCTTTTAAAATAGATACTCGATGAATAGCTACAAGGTATTCCAGATGGCATCTTCCTAGCTTCATAATTAGTATCAATTACCAATGAGATTCCAGAAATTGGATATTTACCAAAGAAAAATAATTCACAATTCGGAAGTTGGGTTATGCATGTGGAGCTATCTAGCGATTCTGGTGTTTTCAGTACTTTTATTTCTTCTCTTTCTCTTTCGGTATCATAAACAAACAAAGAAGTCTTGTTACTTGCTCGATCTTTTATGATAAGGTAAAGAGAACCAATATGATAGTGAGTTTTGCTATTTTCTTGATCTGATTGATTAAGCGCTAAACTAGAATTAGAACACTGATTCTCATTAATCGAGCAGACTATTCGGGAATTTTGTTCTGCTTCTAAGTTATTTGCCGTATTTAAGAGCATAGACTTCTTAGTTTTTACATTTTAGGGGTTAATATTTGCACTTTTAGCTTAAAAAAAGAAAAAGTTAAGGAATCTTTAGGCCGATGCTATAAGTTTACAATTATGAGATCCTCTCTAAATAGTTGCAAAAAAACTGTATTAAGGAACAATGAGATTCTATAAAATTTAGAAACTAACAGTTCCAGAAGGATTAATTAATGACGTAAGATCCAAGTTCTGGCCGCAGTTCAGCAGGGATCGAAATTGAGGAGATTTGGCCCTTGTTTTTCACAAATTTGATGAAGATTATTGCTGATAAAGCTCATAAGCACTGTCTTTTTCTGTCTTTGCCTCTCAATAATAAATCATAGTTTAAAAGAAAATTATTTGTATAATATAAAATGGAAAATAAAATTTCCAATATCTGAGAAGAGTTATTTCTAAATTTAGGCTTGTTCTAGCTGTCTTTTTGAAAAACATACAGAAGATCACAAGTTTTCTTACAGAAGATTAAAATTTGCAGCATAATTCCAGCGTACCTCAGCAGGGAAGCTTAACAGGATGTATCCAATATATGTAAAAATAATGGAAGTTCTTTTCTTAACAAATTTAAATTTTATAGTTCTGATTAGATAAAACGATTTAAAATTTATATATTGCAAAAAATATATAAAATGTGTGAGTAACTCTTAAGCAGCATGATTAAATTTTGCACTATAGGAAATTCTGGCACTGGCAAAACATCAATTCTCCTTAAATACTTTGATGACATTTTCAGAGAAACATATACTCCTACAATAGGCGTAGATTTTGTAATTCTGACTATAGAAAAATAGGTTTATAAGCAAATTTGATAAATACAAATATGTTTCCTTTATATTACAAACATGAGACACAGGAGGCGATGTGAGATTTAGAAATATTACTCTTCCTTATTATCGAAACAGTTTAGGTTTTCTTCTTATATTTAGCGTAACTGATAGAAATTCACTTGAGGACGTGAAGCTATTTATGAGTTATATTAAAAATTCTGGCCAAAAAGACAGCTTGACAATGCTGATTGGAAACAAATGTGATTTAAAAATTCAAAGAGAAGTCTCATATGAAGAAGCTAAAAAAGTAGCTGATGAGTGGGATATTTTATATATAGAAGCGTCTGCGAAAACAGGTTTTAATATAGAATGAGCTATTAGGACATTATATGAAACTATTAATAAGACTCGCAATTCAAGAATCAAGTAAAGGCGAATAAAATATATAATAGAATAAAATAAAATTAAAAAATCAGACCAATCAAACTTTACACTATAGAAAACTCTTAAACCAAACTAATAATTTACACCCAGATTAGCTTTAGACTATGCATTTTTTATCATAAAAAGCAAACATATAGGCATATATTATCATTGAATAATTGCTAAAATAAATTTTAACTATTAGAAAATGATAAAAATATTAATTATTAAATTAATTATGCATAAAAAGAGATTTAAGAGACGCAATATTATTATATAATTATTGTGAAATATTCCCTTAAATAAACGAGCCAAGAAAAAATAAAATGAATTTCTAATGGGCATAAATTTATTGATTTATTGATCGGTGGAAATTTTATTTATATAGCAGCATTACTCTTTTATATATATTTCTAAATACTGAAAAAATAGAAAAATATTTTCTTAAAGATATAAATTTACATAGCAAAATTAGGCTAAAAACTAAAATCACTTTTTCAATTTTGTTTAAATCAAACTTTATGTAGAAAAATGCTAGAATTTGAATAAATAAATCTAAAAAGTTTACTTAATATTCTGTTTAAAAATGAAAATAAAAGTCGTCATAAAATTAGGGATTATAATAAAGATATATTTTAAAGTATGGTTAAATATTTAAGCTTTAGCATTGCACAAGCAAAATAATTATTATTATTATTATTAAGAATTTCAATATAATTATTAAACGGCAAAAGAAGTCTGAATTAAATCGCAAAAGAGATTAAATAAGAATCATTCGGAACATTTTCATTTGCAAATTTATAAAGTTTGTTATAAAATCAAAAAAATGGTAGCATAAGGAAAATATATTAAACTTAGTAGCTGCTGAAGAGAAGATTATTATTTATTAAGCATGCTAGTGCATTTATTATTACCTTTTAATATTTCTCAGCCTAGTAGCTTCAAAAAGACATTTCAAAGAATCTTGATCGTTGCCTATAATCTTAAGAGCTTTTCCCTTGGCCTCATAATATTCTGGATTATTAGGATTATTGCGAATTGCCTTATTAAAGTACTCTATGGAATCTCTATGCCTATTTTCATAACATAAAATTTCAGCCAGATTAAAATGCGCAAAATGATTATTCGGATCAAGACTTAAGGCTACATATAAACAATCCTTAGCTTCTTCAGTCCTGTTTTCAAGTTTTAATGTAATTCCTTTATTCGTATAAGCAAGTGAGTGATTTGGATTAATTTCTATGGCTCGATCATAATATTTTCTGGATACATCATATTTTTCTTTATGGAAGTAAATATTCCCGATTTCAAAGCAAGCCTCAGCTAATTTATTGTCTATTATTAAAGCCTCTTTATAAGCTCGAAGAGCTTCGTCGTTTTGCCCACTTTTAACTAGAGCATTTCCTTTATTAAAATATGCAGATGCAAGAGTCGGATTGAATTTAATTGATTTGTTAAAGTAACGTATTGCATCTGCAAATTTATTGTCGCTTAAAAGAAGCTCTCCAATATGATTGTAAACTCAATCGCTATCAGGATTTATTTCAATTATTTTTTCTCAACAATTTTTCGCTTCTTGTATTTCGTTGCGTTTTTCAAGAATTTCTGCTTTAGTGCGATAATAATGCTCTTCAAATTCAGAAATACTAATAGCTAATTCAAGATAATACAATGCATCTTCTAATTGTTCTTTTTCTAACGAAATAAGTGCAAAGTTAAAATAAATCTGATGATAACTTTGATCATTATTAGCTTCTAAATAGCATTGCCAGGCTTCTTGTTCTTCGCCTAGCTTATAAAGAACTGAACCTTTTTGGCCATAAGCGAAACTAAAGGTAGGGCAATCTTCAATTATTTTATTAGATAAAATCAAGGCTTCTTCGTATGATTGCTTTTCAACTAAGGCGTCAAGCTTTAGAAATTCTAAAATGCTATTTTCTAAGCCTATTACAAATAATTCGTTATAGGAATTAATACTTTCTTTAAGTCTATTTCGGCTCTGATCTTCTAGCGCTTTCAAAATATAGACTATTGAAAAAGTTGGATCAATTTGAATAATATTGTCTCATGATTCTATTGCAGATCCAATTTTTTTTAATCTTGCAAGAGATAAACCTTTGTAAAAAATCGCATCTAAATAATCCGGCTGTAATTTTATAGCAAGATTAAAAGAGCTAAGAGCCTCACTTCATTTTCCGCAATAATATTTAAGCATTCCCTGCTTAAAATGCCAATAGCTATTTGAGGTAGCATAATTTTTAGTGTCTTCATTCCATGAGTCTATAAATTTATTTCATTTTTCTAATTCTCCAGCTAATTTTCCTATCTCTTTATTTTGGCTTATTTTATTAATTTCCTTCTGAAAGTTAAAGCTTATTTCATATATTTGCAAATCATTAAAATTTATATTTTTGATAAGATTGCCAATACATTCCATAAGCTTGCTAAAGTCTTCAATTTTGTTTAATATTTCATTGCTAGATATGCAGCATCTCTGTATTTCTTCAGCAGGAGTTCTATACCGAGAATAACTAATAGCAGCACTGTTATTTTTGACTAATTGTAAAAGATGATGGTCTATAGATTCCAATTGAGAGTCAAAGGTCGAAAGAATATATTTTAAGGTTTTATCTAATTTTATGATGATATCAGTAGTTGCATTTATGGATTTTTGTTTAGCTAATTCAATTTTAGACTTTAAATCATCAAGAGTAATAATGTGATCCTGGTTTGCAATTCATTCATCTGAAGCTCAGGAGGGAACAACTCTGTGGCCACCTCCAGAACTGTTTATGTGGTCAAGGTTATGCTGGTTACATAGAAATGTAGGAGAAAAAGTGCATAAGCACTTAACTTCAGCGTTTCTTCTACAGTTTTGGAAAGAACAAGGTCTTGTGTTCATATAATTAATATAAATGATGGCGCTTGAAAATTTCAGTAGTTAAGAGAATTTATTTGAGCTTTTTGATTTTAGTTTCGATCAGGATTTTGCTCTAAAAAAGAAGTGAGGAATGCAGCTTATTTATTATTTTGATATTTATCAAAGAAAAATAATTCACAATTCGGAAGTTGGGTTATGCATGTGGAGCTATCTAACGATTCTGGGGTTTTCAGCACTTTTATTTCTTCTCTTTCTCTTTCAGTATCATAAACAAACAAAGAAGTCTTGTTACTTGCTCGATCTTTTATGATAAGGTAAAGAGAACTAATATGATAGTGAGTTTTGCTATTTTCTTGATCTGATTGATTAAGCGCTAAACTAGAATTAGAACACTGATTCTCATTAATCGAGCAAACTATTCGGGGATTTTGTTCTGCTTCTAAGTTATTTGCCGTATTTAAGAGCATAGACTTCTTAGTTTTTACATTTTAGGGGTTAATATTTGCACTTTTAGCTTAAAAAAAGAAAAAGTTAAGAAATCTTTAGGATGATGTTATAAGTTTACAATCAGGAGATCCTCTCTAGATAGTTGCAAAAAAAACTGTATTAAGGAACTTTGAGATTCTATAAAATTTAGAAACTAGCAGGATTAATTAATGATGTAAGATCCAAGTTCTGGCTGCAGTCCAGCAGGGATTGAAAATTGAGAAGACCTGGCCGTGTTTTTCACAAATTTGATGAAGATTATTGCTGATGAAGCTCATAAACACTGCCTTTCCTCTCTTTGCCTCTAAATTACATTTCAATAATAAATCATAGTTTAAAAGAAAATTATTTGTATAATATAAAATGGAAAATAAATTTTGCAATATCTGAGAAGAGTTATTTCTAAAATTAGGCTTGCTCTAGCTGTCTTTTTTAAAAACATACAGAAAATCACAAGTATTTTTACAGAAGAGTAAAATTTGCAGCATAATTCCATGCATACCTCAGCGTAATAAAGCAGGGAAGCTTAGCAGGATATATCCAATATATGTAAAAATAATGGAAGCTCTTTTCTTAAAATTTTTTAATTTTATAATTAAGTTCTGATTATATAAAACAATTTAAAATTTATATGTAAATATTGATGAAAAATTTTGAAATATTTTATCTTTATATATTGCAAAAAATATATAAAATGTGTGAGTAACTCTTAAGCAGCATGATTAAATTTTGCACTATAGGAAATTCTGACACTGGCAAAACCTCAATTCTCCTTAAATACTTTGATGGCATTTTCAGAGAAACATATACTCCTACAATAGGCGTAGATTTTGTAATTCTGACTATAGAAAAATAGGTTTATAAGCAAATTTGATAAATACAAATATGTTTCCTTTATATTACAAACATGAGACACAGGAGGCGATATGAGATTTAGAAATATTACTCTTCCTTATTATCGAAACACTTTAGGTTTTCTTCTTATTTTTAGCGTAACTGATAGAAATTCACTTGAGGACGTGAAGCTATTTATGAGTTATATTAAAAATTCTGGCCAAAAAGACAGCTTGACAATGCTGATTGGAAATAAATGTGATTTAAAAATTCAAAGAGAAGTCTCATATGAAGAAGCTAAAAAAGTAGCTGATGAGTGGGATATTTTATATGTAGAAGCGTCTGCGAAAACAGGTTTTAATATAGAATGAGCTATTAGGACATTATATGAAATTATTCATAAGACTCGCAATTCAAAAATCAAGTAAAGGCGAATAAAATATATAATAGAATAAAATTAAAAAATCAGACCAATCAAACTTTACACTATAGAAAACTCTTAAACCAAACTAATAATTTACAACCAGATTAGCTTTAGACTATGTATTTTTTATCATAGAAAAGCAGATATATATGCATATATGATCCTTCAATAATTGCTCGATAAAATCCTTTAAATTTAAACAAAAATTCTGCTTCAAATTAAAGGGAGGGCAATTATTAAATTATTTATGAATAAAAAGAGATGTAAAAGATGAAATATGCTTATATAATTATTTTGAATATTCCCTTAAATAAACGAACCAAGAGAAAATAAATAGAATTTCTATTGGCATAAATTAATTGATTTATTGATCAGCTGAAATTTTATTTATTTATATAGCATTATTACTCTTTCATACATATTTCTAAATACTGAAAAAATAGAAAAATATTTTCTAAAAGCTATAAATTTGCATACCAAAATTAGGTTAAAAGCTAAATCACTTTTTCAATTTTGTTTAAATCAAGCTTTATATAGAAAAATGCTACTGAATATAGAATTTGATAAATAAATCTAAAAAGTTTGCTTAATATTCTGTTTAAAAATGAAAATAAAAAGTTGATATAAAATTAGAGATTATAATAAAGATATATTTTAAAGTAATAAAATGCACAAATCTTTTGAATGGAATTATATGGAAGCATTGGTATGAGAATTTCAATATAATTATTAAACGGCAAAAGAGGTCTGAATTAAATCGCAAAAGAGATTAAATAAGAATCATTCAGAGCATTTTCATTTGAAAATTTATAAAGTTTGTTATAAATTCAAAAAAATCGTAGCATAAGGAAAATATATTAAACTTAGTAGCTGTTGAAGAGTATAGATTATTATTTATTAAGCATGCTAGTGTATTTATAATTAATTTCTAATATTTCCCAGCTTAGCAGCTTCCAAAAGGCATTCATAGGATTCGTGATCCTTGCCTATAATCTTAAGAGCTGCTGCCTTGGCCCTATAATATTCTGGATTATTAGGATTATTGAGAATTGCCTTATTAAAGTACTCTATGGAATCTATATAACGATTTTCTTTACATAAAATTTCGGCCAGATTAAAATGTGCAAAATGATTTTTTGGATCAAGACTTAAGGCTACATATAAACAATCCTTAGCTTCTTCAGTCCTATTTTCAAGTTTTAACGTAATTCCTTTATTCGTATAAGCAAGTGAGTGATTTGGATTAATTTCTATGGCTCGACCATAATATTTTCTGGATACATCATATTTGTGTTTATGGAAGTAAATATTCCCGATTTCAAAGCAAGCCTCAGCTAATTTATTGTCTATTATTAAAGCCTCTTTATAAGCTCGAAGAGCGTCGTCGTCGTTCTTCCTACTTTTAACTAGAGCATTTCCTTTGTTAAAATATGCAGATGCAAGAGTCGGATTGAATTTAATTGATTTGTTAAAGTAACGTATTGCATCTGCAAATTTATTGTCGCTTAAAAGAAGCTCTCCAATATGATTGTAAACTCAATCGCTAGCAGGATTTATTTCAATTATTTTTTCTAAACATTTTTTCGCTTCTTGTATTTCGTTGCGTTTTTCAAGAATTTCTGCTTTAGTGCGATAATAATGCTCTTCAAATTGAGAAATATTAATAGCCAAGTCAAGATAATACAATGCATTATCTAATTCTTCTTTTTCTAACGAAATAAGCGCAAAGTTAAAGTAAATCTGATGATAACTTTGATCATTATTAGCAGCTTCCACATAGCATTGCCAGGCTTCTTGCTCTTTGCCTAGCTTATAAAGAACTGAACCTTTTTGGCCATAAGCGAAGCTAAATGTAGGGCAATCTTCAATTATTTTATTAGATAAAATCAAGGCTTCTTTGTATGATTGCTTTTCAACTAAGGCGTCAAGCTTTAGAAATTCTAAAATGCTATTTTTTAAGCATTTTACAAATAATTCGTTATAGGAACTAATACTGTCTTGAAGTCTATTTCGGCTTTGATTTTCTAACGCTTTTAAAATATAGACTATTGAAAAAGTTGGATCAATTTGAATAATACTGTCTCATGATTCTATTGCAGATCCAATTTTTTTTAATCTTGCTAGAGATAAACCTTCGTAAAAAATCGCATCTAAATAATTCGGCTGTAATTTTTTAGCAAGACTAAAAGAGCTAAGAGCCTCAGTTCATTTTCCGCAATAATATTTAAGCATCCCCTGCTTAAAATGCCAATAGCTATTTGAGGTAGGATAAATTTTAGTGTCTTCATTCCATGAGTCTATAAATTTATTTCATTTTTCTAATTCTTCAGTAAATTTTCCTGTCTCTCTATTTTGGCTTATTTTATTAATTTCCTTCTGAAAATTAAAGCTTATTTCATATATTTGCAAATCGTCAAAATTTATATTTTTGATAAGATTGCTAATACATTCCATAAGCTTGCTAAAGTCTTCAATTTTGTTTAATTTTTCATTGCTAGATATGCAGCATCTCTCTATTTCTTCAGCAGAAGTTCTATGACGAGAATAAATAACAGCAGCACTGTTATTTTGGGCTAATTGCAAAAGATATTGATCTATAGATTCCAATTGAGAGTCAAAGGTCGAAAGAATATATTTCAAGCCTTTATCTAGTTTTATGATGATATCAGTAGTCGCATTTATGGATTTTTGTTTGGCTAATTCAATTTTAGACTTTATATCATCAAGAGTAATAATGCGATCCTGGTTTGCAATTCATTCATCTGAAGCTAAGGAGGGAACAATTCTGTGGCCACCTCCAGAACTCATTATGTGGTCACCGGTATGCTGGTCACATAGAAATGTAGGAGATGAAGTGCATAAGCACTTAACTTCAGCGTTTCTTCTACAGTTTTGGAAAGAGCAACGTCTTGTATTCATATAATTTATATAAATGATGATGTTTGTAAATTTTAGTAGTTAAGAGAATTTATTTGTGATTTAAGTTTCGATCAGGATTTTGCTCTAAAAAAGAAGTGAGGAATGCAGCTTATTTATTGTATTAATGAATTTGCATTATCATTAAAAAATTTTAAAAATCCTGATTTCTAGTATTAATAGTCAATAGAATTCCTGAGTTTTCACAACTCAAAAAATTTGATTATTTAATAATTGAAAATAGAATTTAACACTAAATTAATATCAAAATAATAAAATTTGCTTTTAAGTTTTTTTGGCTATTATTAATCAATAAAATTCAGAATTTGGAAAATAATGCTATCCTTAAGAATCTTATAGAAATCCGCACTTTCTTCTTTCTTATTTTGCTTATAGAACTCTTCACATATGAGGAGATGAACAATTGAAAATTCAGAATTTATTTTAATAATTTCATTTCAACAAGTAATTGATTCTTCTTTTTTATTTAAATTTACAATGAGAATACTTTATAAAAGTAAGCATCTTATAATCTGGCTTTAATTTAATAGTAAAATTAAATAATCCAAGAGCTTTAATGGTATTTCCTTTTAAGTATTCAAGCACCCCTTCTTTAAAATACTAATATGGGGTAGAACCAGGCAAGCTTTGAAATTCATAATCGAAAGCCTTGATAAAATCTTCTCATTTGGCTAGCTCTATTGTAGAATTGTCTAAATCTGCTTTATTAATGCTTTTTCTATTCGGCTTAAAAATTATTCATTATCTATACTGCAGCTGCTTATATAACGATCTCTTTTCTCGATAAAACTGTTAATTAAGTCAACAGTCATAATATTTATATTTTCACTTAATAAATCCTTAACATACTGAACTCCTTCATCTAGAGCCAAAATTAAAGATCTTATAAATTGATCAGTTTCATCAACTCGTATTTTCTCTGTCTTTATTATAATATCAAGCTTCTGATTAATATTGCTCATTTCTAAGTCTAAAATTTGCAAATTTAATTTGAGAAGTTTTAGTAGATTTTCAATTAATTGGTAAAACATTTTTATGGATTTTTGGATAGAGCATTTTTCTGAAAAATAAAATCTAAAATTGATATTTTTGTTCTAGGCACAGGGTGTTTATAAATATAAATTTCCAACTGCATTGGCTGCATAATTTTAAATGTTCGATGATATGTGCTTTGCATATAAAAATCTCAGGAGAGACGCATTTGCATATTACTCAGGTTTTTCATTGCAGCAAGGGATAAAGCATTGATTGGTTTGCATTTTTGGATTTAATATGATCAAATGGGGCTCTTTTTAATAAATAACTCTATATCGATATTACTTATCCAATAAAAATAAAATTGGTAAAAAAATAGCAAGATTCTATATAAGCTATTTATCTTCAAAATTTCATAAATTCCTTCAAGTAATTATGTTCTGCTCGTTTTAATCAATTTTGATTTCTTATAAATCTATATTTTTATTAAATATCAAAATTTTCTATTATTTTCTAAAATGTTCTTTCGAAAATTTCTCTATCGGCTCACCCCAATCCCAATCGCTCTCTATTTGAATTCCTCAAATCTCTTTTTAGATAACCGTATGACTACAGCTGACGTATGTGAAAAAGTGCTCCCAGGCGTATTCAGAATTCTCGTAGTTGATCCTTATACGACTTCTTTAATCGGCATCGGGGCAGGATTTTTTATTAAACCTGACGGGACCGCCCTTACCGCAAGTCACGTTTTAGCTCCTAACAAACGATACATAGCGAAACTAGACAACGGCGATGAATATGAAATTTTTATACAAAAACAGCATCAATTAACAGACATCGCTTTAATTAAAGTAAAAGTGAATGGAAAAGTTAGCACAATAGAGCTTGGGGATTCATCAAATGTAAGAAGAGGAGAGCAGGTAATACATATAGGATCATCACTTATGAGCAATTCTAATGATATTGATGTAGGATACGTGAATAAAGTAAGAGATGATGTACCTTTTTATTTTACACATCATATTATAGGAGATAAGCCAAAACCTGAATCAGGCTTGGATTTTATTATGACAACAGGTAGTGTTCGGCCAGGATTTTCAGGCGGCCCACTTGTAAATATGCAAGGGGAAGCTATTGGGCTGATTGACAGAGTTCAAGTAAACCCAAATCAAATCGGGCATGAAATTGAAGGAAAATCAATCCCAATCAATTTTGTAAAAAATATTATAAAACAATTAGAAATTTCAGGAAAAGTCGAAAGACCATATATAGGATTAAGCTTTACACAGGCTTCTCCAGGCTTAGCAGTTATAAAAGTTCAACCTGGCAGCCCAGCTGAAAAAGCAGGAATCAGAGTTGGTGATATTATGGTGGCAGCTGATGGAAAAGAACTAAATAGTGCTGAAGATTTTTATAAAGTTGTGGGATTTAAAATAGGAATTGTTTTGCACGTTGATATTTTGAGGGGAAAAGAAAAGCTTTCTTTTACTATAGCTACATAATAATTATATAAATATAGTCTCCAATTTTTTGGGAATATAAATTAATTTTTAAAATCATTTTGGATTAATAATTTCAGATTTTACAGACATAAGTTCAAATCTGTCATGTGAATTTCATTAGGATCAGTATATTTTATGGGATTAAATGTATCGTAGTGTGTTTAATAAACTAGATTAGTGGTTCTTGATAATATAGCATTATAGATCTGACACAATTCAAAATAATCTAAAATAGAATTAATATAATTAATAATCATTAATCTTAAATGAAATTTTTTAACACCTTTTTACCTTAAATATTATTAATTAAGAAAGAATATTAGGCAAACAAATATTTAATCTTTGAGCGAATTCGCATACTTACTTCAAATTTTGACTGCTCGCGAATTATTTGAAGCACTTAATCAGAGAAATGATATTGATATGCCATCTTAGTTTAAACTTGCTGATATAATTTTTGTTGCATCTAAATGTAGTATCTTTCAAAATATTATTTTATTATTTATAAGGAGTAATTTTTGAAATTTAAAAAATAGGCTTAATATTAAAGGATGGTCAAAAATTCCCAAAATATGTAGCAGCATCACCGCCACAGCCTTTTCTGTAATCCCTTATTAGTAAAATTATATTGCGATTAATGAATATAAATGAAGTAAAGATTATTGAATCATTGCTCACATAATGGGTAAAAAAATAATTTTCTGGCCTATTTTTCAGAAATTTAAATTGTGATATTTGCTTGAAAATTAATATAGCTTAAAAATGGACTGTTTATTTTTTGTGATAAGAAAAACATGAAAAATTAAAGAAAAATTTTGACATTCAAAAAAGGCTAAATCCATAAAAATATCAAAAGATTTTGAAAGATTGACTTAAAAGAGAGAGCTTATAAGTATAAAAGATGCTTATAACTTTATCTGATGAAGGCTGATTTATTTATGGAGGTACAAAAAAACACTGAAAAAAATTATAATTACTTTATAAACTGCAAAATGAAACATTCATAATTGAAGTTTAACCCTTTTATCTCCTTAGATTTTGAATTAATATTTTCATATATTTAATAGACTTTTGAAACTGAATTAAATTGGCTAAAAAACCCAACCAATATGCACAGGAATTATCGTGAATTGTGAAGGCTTATTTATGTAGCATCATCAAAAATTTTTATCGAGAGTTGAATTGACTAGACTACAAAATTATCTATCAATATAACTATTTTTTATTTACCCTTAAGGCTTGAGAAAAAGATATGAAGACAAAAAAGACCAAACTTCATTTCTTTGCTTTGCATTACTAAAAGAAATATTAGATGTAATGCTCATAACAGAAAACTAAAAGGGCAAATAAATTTACCTCAGAATTTGGATTTTTTTAACGAAAATATTTATTAAACGAAAGGAAACCCTCTAAGTTTATATCAATCAAAATGACTAATAGAAAAACTTTGCAGCAAATTAATAGCATTTTCTCTTAAAACAAAGCCTAAAAAAGAGTTTTATATTTATTCGGAAATTGCTAAGATAAAACTTCAGCAGGTGGTAAATTGTTTCCTAAATTTTGCAACGTAATTAAACAATTCAATTCTCTAAATTTTAACTTACAGGAATTAAAATTTGAGAACTTTTCTGAGGTATCTAACAGAATTAAAAAAAACTTTGAAAATATTGAAATTGTGAACTAAAGGAAAAATTAAATTTGTCTATCTAAAACTTATGCTTGCACATTTTATTTCCTCTACTCATCAAAACCTTATAAGATTAAGCAATTGAGCAAACTAATAGAGTTCAAGTAAACCTAAACCAAATCAAATTAGGCGTTAAATTAACCCAATCAATTTTGTTAAAAAATTATTAAGCATGAGAAATCTCTGAGAAAGCCAAAAGACCATATATAAAATTAAGTATTATCTAAACTTCTCAGGCTCTAAAAGTTCAGTCTGGTAGCCCAGCTGAAAAGCAGGAATCAGAGTTGGCGGTATATGGAGTAGGCTGATGCAAAAGATTTATACAATGTCGAAGATATTTAGAATGTCGTCGGATTTAGAATAGGAATTTCTTTGTACATGGATATTTTTAGGGGAAAAGAAAAGCTTTCTTCTAATAGTGTAACATAATAATTATATAAATATTATTTTCTAATTTCTTGGAATTTAAATTAATTTTTAAATTATGTTTGGTGATAAAGCAGAATAATAAAAATATTTTATATTAATAATTTTAGATTTTACAGACATAAAGTGCGAATCTGTTGTGTATATTTCATTAGGATCAGTAAAATAGAGTTAATATTATTATAGACATTAGAATATCAACACGAAATTAATGTGCAAGACAGTTTATCCTTTAGAATGGATTGCGTTTCTATTTATCAAATTCTTGCTTAATAAATATTTATAAAATATTTATTTAAATTCAAGTTTTTCGCGCCATGTCCTCTTTTTCCCATTTCCAAAAATCTCTATTTCTAATAATTCCCCAAATTAAGTTCTACTTTTCATCTAACATATTTTTCATTGTGTTCTAAAGCTCCTACACTATTAGCATATTTATAGAATCATGAACTCTTCTTCTTGTATTTTTACCTTATTTTTATTCTATTAGCCCCATTAGCATTAACTAACTCATCAATTAAATTTATAGCAACATCTTTAAAAGAAGTCAGCTGAAGCTTGCATTCAAACTATTTTGCCAGTAGAATTAAATATTTAAACTGTTATAGGCATTAGTAAATGTTAATCTTATATTAAGGATTTTAATATACGACCTTTTATCTTAGTCTTCAAGAAGCTCATCTTGGTGGCTTCTTCGATGGACAGTCAGCTGGCTTGTTTGCCTAAATTTGGTCCTGCATATTGGGCAAACAAAGGGTTTAATCCCTGAGTGGATATGCATGTGCTCCTTCAAGTTTTGACTACTTGCGAAGCATCTGAAGCACTTCTGACAAGTGTGCCTTTTATTAGTTAGGTGCACGATATTGACGTGCCTTCTGAGGTTAAACTTGGTGCTGTAATTTTTGTTGCATTCTGGGTACATGCAGCAGAACATCGTCACGACGTTTTCGGTGATGCCTTCCATAGTAAAATTATATTGCGATTAATGAATATAAATAATGGAAAGGCTATTGAAATTATTGTTTTCATGATGAGTAAATAAATTATTTTCTGGTGGAGTTTTCAGAAATTTAAATTACTGAACCACTTGAAAATTAATATAATTTGGCCTGGCTCGAAAATGGACTGTTTTTTTTTTGGTGGTTAGATAAAGATGAAGAATTTAAATTTTGATTCAGAATGAATTGGATATTCAAGAATGGCTAAATCCAAAAATACCTAAATACCTTAATAAACTGGTTTGTAGTGAGAAATTGAGAGATGTGTATCAATATAAAAGATACTTACAAATTTATTTGAGGAAGAAAGATTGATTTCTAGAGGAATAAAAAACATTATAACAAAACTATAATTACTTTAGAAACTGCAAGAGAAAATATTCATAATAAAGGCTAACCCTTTTATCTACTTAGCTTTTTGAATTAATTTTTTCGAACCTTTCTATAGGCTTTTGAAACTGAATTAAATTTACTCTCAAAACAAAGAAATATATCAGATATGATCATTAATTGAAAAGGCTTTTTAAGTAGTATCACAAAAAAACTTGTTTATTGAGCTGGCAGTCAGCTAGGCTGAAAAAATTATGCATCAAATATAAACCATTTTTTATTTACCTTTAAGGGTTGAAAAAGAGATATGTAAACACGTGAAACAAAAAAGACCAATTTAAGTATATTTGTTCAATAGAACCTTAGTGCTGATAGTGACCATAATAGAAACTAAAAGGGCAAAATAAATTTATATCAGAATTTGATATTTTTAAAAGAAAATTATTTATTCTAATGAAAAGAAAATTTTCTATGGTTCAAATATTCAATAATGATTACAGCAAAAATTTTGCAGCAATTAATAGCATTTTGCCTTTAAAAAAAAACAAAAATATGTCTTTTTTATGTTTACTCAAAAATTGCTAATAAAAAAGGTTTAAAATTTAGCGATGATTAAGCTGACTCTTAAAATTTTACAATGAATTTTCATAAGACCTAAAATTCGAAAATTTCTCTGACATATCTTACAGGATTGTAAAGAATCCCTGAAAGAATTGATATTGTAAATTAAAAAAGCAAAATTTATTTATCACTCTACGATACTTATATTTTTTATATATTAGCAAGCTTATTTTACATTCTCATCAGAGATTTTTGAAGCTAGCTTTAAATAAAAGCGAACTCAGACTCTTTTGATTTAGAAAAAGATTTAAAAACTTATGAAACTCAAAAATTAAGAATCAGCATTGAAAATGTTTAAGGATTTCAATTAGGGTGTATTTCTTGAGACTTTAGGTGCATGCAACTAAGTTTCGATATTTTTCTATGTATTCAATTTCAGAGTTTTTGAAAATTTATTAATAGGGTTTTAGAAGATTTTGCATGAAATTCATAAAAAAGATTGATTCAATTTAGAAAAATTGAAAATATAATACAGTTTGTATCTATAAATTCCCTCGCTGCACCCAAATTTATCTTACTCTAAATTATATTTTAATTATTGAAGTTTTCTGTTGACCAAGATAAATAAGATTAGATATTTGCCAATATATTAAACGGATCATAAATCCTCTTATTTATACTGATTTGGCTCATAAAACCCTATGTTAACAATCATTGATATATTTATATTCTGCTTTCATTCAGAAAATTTTATTTTTTGAAATTTGGTTTATTTAATTAAGCTATTGTTTGAGTTAATTGCTATTTAAGATCATTCAAAATACGCCACTCAAAGATTAAACTACTCTCAAAATATTCAATAACAAAACATGAAAAATATTCCTTATTTTTAAATTATTAAGTATTCATTAATCTTAGAGTATTCTTATATACTAAAAATAATTTAATTTGCTAATATTAAGCAATTTATATAGCATTAATATCAGAATTCACTTACTAAAATAAATATAATTATTTAATTAGCATTCTAGTCTCTAATTTTCAACATAGCTTTCTAATTGCTGTAAATTAATAAATATGTAATAAGAAGAAATTTAATTATAATTCATTTCCAAGTCTCTGCAGTTTATTGGTAAAGGATAACCCTGAAAAATCTTGTGCAAAGTGAAAAGGGTTAGAAATTGTTCTTGTATATAGAACTTCAATTTTTTGCATAAATCCTTTTATTTTCTCATCATTTCTTTGCTCATAATTTTCTTTGAGAACAGCAATAAATTTAACCCCTGTGTAACTTATCCAGCCATATAATGCATAATCTCCTTCTCCTAAAAGTGCAGGACCTAAGTAGCCTAAATAATTTTTATTATATTCTCCGCTTTCTTTTATTTCGTTGATTTTTCGATCAATTATGTCCAAAGAAGAATGAACTACAAAGTGCATTGTAATTTCTTTATTATTGCGAAAATCTTGAAGAACTATGGGCCTATTATCCTTGCCAATTACTGCAACAAATGCCAATAATTTGTTCATTTTTTCTATTATAATTTTCTTACAGATTTGTTTGGAAAGAGTATGATAATTTAAGGTTTAATTAAAACAAATTTTGTGTTTAAAAAGACAATTATATAAATTCTAATTATAATAATTATAAACCTAAAATGTTTTCAACTATGGGTGATTATTTATATAGATTAGGTTTTAAATTTTCAAAAAATAATTTTTTAATTTAAAATATGCAGAAATAGCTTTTATTAAATATCAAATACATAATTTTGAATAAAATACTACAACTCGTCATTATCTGACATCATATCAAATGGATCTTCACCTCTAGCAATTGGCACTCTTGGTGATATGCTGTCAAAATTTCATATTGGAACATCCAGATTCCTTGGATGTTTCTGCTCTTCTGTATTGCACTCAGAGCTTGATTTTCGAGAAGACGCTATTACTGAGCTTACGAGAATATCTCTTATATACTCAACTCCTTTGGATTTGAAGAAAAACTTTTTCTTTAATAAATCATCAGCATTAGGTCTTCTTTGTGAATCCAATACTAAGCATAAATTGACGACTTCTTTTAATAGCTGATCACAATTTGTTTTTTTATCTAAAATTGGAGGGTTTTTATGAGTAATCATCATCATTACCTTTAAAGGAGGATAATCTCTATATGGAGGCTTCCCTTTAATAATTTCGAAAGCAAGGATACCAAAACTTCATATATCAGATTTAATAGTGCTCGGAGCATTATTAATAACTTCTGGTGCAGTCCAGCATGGGCTTCCATAAAGCCCAGATAATGTCAGTGTTTCTTTTATTCTCGAGACTATCCCATAATCTGACAAAATTACTTTTCCTTCTCGACTTATAAAAATATTGCTAGATTTTATATCTCTATGTATTTTATTATGCTGATGAAAATACATCAAAGTTATAAGGATTTCTCTTAATATTGAAGAAATAAGAACTTCATCAGAAAATCCAGTAGGTGATTGAGATTTTAAGAGATTCTCTAAATTCCATTCAAGTAATGGCATTATTATTCATAGAATTTTGTCTGTGAGAAAGCAGTTGTGGTAGCTTGCAATTGAAGGATGATAAATTGGCCTCATTGTTTGAATTTCTTTACGGATGTCTTCTATATTGATATTGGGGCATTGGTCAAGATTTATCACTTTTATTGCAACCTTGCTGCCGATGTTTAAACCTTCTATTACTGTGGCTGAGTAGACAATTCCTAAAGAGCCAGCGCCTATAGTGGATTCAATTCTATAGCCTAATTCTGAGCTTGGCCATTCTTCTGTATACATTTTTCAGCAATTTTAGATTTTAAATAAATCAGAAAATTATTAAAAAATACGAAATTCAAAAATGTAATTAATTCCAAAAAATTTAAAAAATTGAGCATTCTAGACATGTCGGATTCATATTTATTGTGTTGTTTTTCTTTGTCTTCATTAGTTCAACTTCATTTTTTACATTTACTATGTCAAGCTCTTGCTCCTTTAATTTCTTCAATAATTCATTTATTACAACTCTATCAGACACCTTATTAGCATTCCCATTATTTCTCGTATTAGCCTTTTCCACAAAAACCTTTGAATGTAAATTTTTATATTCCCTTTTTAACTCCTCAATATTTTCTTTGCAATTTTTAATTTCCTCAATTATTTTTTCTTTTTCTTTGGCAATTTCATTTCTTTTCAAAATTTCTTCATTAATTGTCCCTTCAATTTGATTTTTATATTGTGATTTGATATTTTTTTCTAGAAAATATCAATAGCATTTCAAACAAATTCGTTGCAAATCTTGAGTTTCTGGATGAAATGCTTTTAAGCAGGAGCATGCAGAGCAAAATGCATTGAAGCAAAATCGACTAAATAAAGCTTACCAGACGTGAAGTTTTTCAATTAATGCAGCATTTCTTCGTATATGGGTTTTACAGCAATTGCATTTACTTTGAGATTTCCATGCATTTTCATTCAAATTTGGTGGTAGCTCTTTTACTCTCAGTATTTCTAGTGAAGGGGCTGTAAAAGATGTGAAACCTTTATGTAGATAATCGTAATCAGATAAAGAATTATCCATAATTATTATAAAATTAGCTATTCAAAAAAGTCTTCTTGGTTTTCTAGCATTTCGATTTGTTGTATACATGCTTCAAGAGTTATTACATAATAACCCATAGAGCCATTTTGCATTTCTTTTCTGCCAAAATCGTAAATCATTTTTACATGGCCTCTTAAATTCTTAATTTTCGCTTTTAAAACCACATACATGAAAATGCTTAAAATTTGGTCTGAGTCGATAATTAAATCTTCTTGAGTTGTTTCCTCATGTTCTTTTCATATAGAGTCTATACAATTGCAGATTTCTACAGCTGCTTTTGTGATGACATTAAGTTTTTCTATTGGGGAGTTCACTTTTTCTATATCTCGTAGTTTTTCTATAGAAGCTCCATATGCATTTTCTATGTGTAAATCCAATTGAAATAGCTCTTTAATTCCAAAATCCTTACACTTCAAATATTGGAATTTTTCAATATTATTTTGGTATTTACATTCCTCACATTTAAAAATTTCTAAATAAGTATTCAAGGCGGTCTCATGAATTTTATTAGAAATTGTGTAGGTAAGAATTAAATCAGAAATTTCACCATCTTTTTTTTTGATTAAGTCTCTTACGATTCCTCCGTAATAGTAAAGTAGAGTCTGTAAAGCTAATTGTACAAAATCATGAATTTCATCTATAATTGGCTTTATATCATCATTTGGGAATTCTTGCTTATCAAAAGAGTCAGTAAATTTTAAAATCATTGCTGAGATAAAATGGTCTTCTGTATGTGACAAGTGGGTTTTTATAAAATCCAATAGTGAATCTACTTGAAAAGTGCTCGGCAAAGGAAGCTTAAAAGCAGTCATAGTTTTGTCAGGGAGAGGTATATTAGACTTATAACTGTGAAGATAATTGTATCAAATTACATTTGATCTCCATTTGAGATCTGCTCTTTTTCAAGATTTACAAAGATAAATCAATTCTTGAGGCCATAAAGCTTCGGAAAATTTTTCTTGAAGACTTTTTAATTCACGTATCATGTATTTGAGCCAGTTCTAAATAGAAATTTACCCTAAAATTATAAGTATTGATAGCTATTTGGTTCTTTCTTAAATAAAGCTCTTTTTGCTTCCTAATAATTTTGAAATAGCGCTGTCTTGTTTTTTCTTTTCTATCTATGCTGCATTGGACTCCCATATTCAGTTCTTTTTATAATAAACTCCACAAATAGTAATAATTAAGCCTTTTTAACAAATAGAAAAATTAAAACAGGAGAAAAATTTAATATATTTTTAGCAGAAATAGAGAAATTAGTACTATTCTATATTTTTATAGATTTGATTATTTAATTTTAATTTTATTTATTTATTTATTTATTTGAATTTTTTTATATTGTTAGTCTTGGGGTTAAAGCTGCAATTGCATCTGGAGGCAGCGATATATCAGCTAAAATGTCAGAAAACCTTTGAAGAGGGCTCTTATCAGTATTATGCTTCAATGCTGACTGATAATTCTCTATTATATTATCAATCTTATTAAATGCTTCCAAAAATTTTTCACTTTCACAATTATATTTGTTATATCAATGCAAATACGCGCCAGCTCGAAATTTTGACTTTGCATTATAAATTATTCTCCTCAGTACTGTCAAAATTCCAGTCGTATTCGCTGCAATCGTAACACTTCTATCAATTTTATAAATAGGATTAGCAGCTCTACCATTCAAAAATGAAAAATTCAAATATGATTTATCAACTCACGACACAGGCCTAAAATGTGAAGAAATTTTATTGTAAAATTGTTTAATTTGCCTTTCAACTCCATTATGTAAGTCTTCTCCTCTCATATAGCATTTAACAGAAATTGACTGATGGCTTGATTGGCCATTTTCTTCATATTTAGGGAAATTTTTTAGCCCACTTTCAACGATATTCATTCATCCAACTTCTCTTGATAATGAAGCTTGTTTATCAATAATGAATGGATAGCTATGAGCACCTATAAATTTATAGTCTTCTGAGGGCACTAAATCTTGTATTATTGAAGGCCAGTCAAAGTCATTGCTCCTATCTGGATAAAATAAATTAACAAGGGCATAAGCGATGCATTCATTAATATTGTGGGTGCTTGCGTTAGAGCCACGCTTATTTGAATATAAAACTTGACGTAAAACCTCGTCATTTTCAAAGAAAACAATTCCGTCAGTGTAGTCTTGCATATAAGATAACGATAAGCAAGAGTTATAGTCTTGTAAAGGGGTGTCTGCAGATTCTGAAGGTATAACTGCTGCACTTAAAAGGAAAGAGATAGGATATTCATCACGGATTTTTTCAAGTAATTTACTACCCAACCCTGATCCTGTGCCTCCAGCTAAGCTATGAATTAAAACGGTCCCTCGATAATAATCACAATCTTCAGCTTCTTTCCGAAGCATTTCCATTGTAGAATGCGATAATTTTGTCCCATTTTCTGGAGCATCTAAGTAGCCAAGGGCTCAGTTATTTCCTCTTCCTGATGAAGTACTTATAGAGCGGTCTCGATTTAATACAGAATTCAATGGATGAGATGCTTTGCTAAAAGGTTTTTCAATAACTCGTGGCTCAGAATCAATAGCAATACACCTAGCTAGCCCTGTATAACGATTGAAAGCTGTATTATTGTTTATATCAATCTCATCTTTTAATATTTTCCAAAACTGATGCCCAATTTGATTTCCACACTGGCCAACTTGCAAGAATACAGAACTCATAAATATTAATTAATTTTTAACTAAAAATAAAATCTGAAGGATACTGATTTTGATGACTCAAATCATTGATTTCTTCAAATTCATAATTCTCCTTTATAATTTGGACTGCTCTATCATAGATTTTTTGGTTTGGGTGTGATTGGAGTCTCTCTAATGCTTCAAGTCCTTCAAGATCTTCGAAATTTTTTGCTACATCATTATATCCAAAACTCCGACCTGCTCTAAGCATATTATTGATGGCTTCTAAAGTAGCTATAAGAATATCAGAATCTTGATGAGTCAAAATATTGATTAATTGAGGTAAAACATTTAAATCAAATAATCTTCTTACTACATCAACATTTTTTGAACGAGTTGTATTGCCTATAGCATACACCGCTTCTTTTTTTAGGTCAAAATCATTGTCACTTAGCTCTGAAATAACTAAATATATACAAGGGTGACTCAAAACTTCAACCGCTTGCAAATCAGAGCCTGCTGTAATATTACTAATACCCCATAGAGCTTCTTTTTTTATTTGCCTTTTTCCTGTTGATAATAAAATTTGATACTTTTCTAAAATTCCTGAATTTAGCACCATTTGGGCTTGCTCATCAGTTCCTGACAAAATATTTCCTATTGCACGAAGAGCTGGGACTTGAATTTTTATATTATGATGAGTCGTTAAATCAATAAGTTTATGAATAATATTTAGCTCTATAAGCAAATTTGCATATTCTGAGTTAATTTCTGAAATATAAGAAATTATTCAGCATGTGTCAATTAAAATATCTTCATAGATTTGATCTATCATAGCCGGCACAATTTTTAAAACTTCTTTAACTAATGATAATGGAGGACTTGGGTATCCTTTGCATAAGTTGCTTAAAACCCAAACAAGCATTGCAATATCTTTATAGTCCATTGTTGGATTTTTTAAAATAATTTCAATTATTTGATTTGCAGATTTTGACTCAATTGCTTTATCTCGGTTACTTATTGAGTCTCCAGCCAAATTTCCTATTGTTCATGCACAATAAACAAGAATTTCTGTAGGAGATTTTGTTCGAAGCATCTGGACAAGAATACTTATAGCGTCTTCTGCTGCAAATAATGCTGAGATGTCACTTTTCCCTGAAGTCAGATTAATTAGACATCAGGATACTTCAGTTTGAATAGGGACATTTTTTGTCGTCAACATTCTCAGAAGTTTTACCACTGGGTTTATTTCAGAAATCAAGCTTGCAGGTGGAGAATCTTTACCATTAAGAAGTTTTCTAAAAGTCTGTATTATATGGAGTAGGATTCCTTGGTCTTCACATGTATTTAAATTTGAAATTAAGTAGGATATTCTTGTAGCTGGGGTCAGCTCTAAATCTACTAATCTTCGATCAAAATTTGCTAATTCTTGAGATATATATTCATAAGGGAAAACAATGTGATTTTCTTCAGTTTGTGAGGTATCAAGTACAGGATCTCTTCCGAATGCGCGCTTTTTATTGACGTGTTCAATTCTTTTCTTTTTTCTTAGTTCTGCAAGCCCGTCTTGGTGTTTTCTTTGAAAATCGTCAGGGTCTAGACTTTTTTGGTAATTTTTTCGTCGATCTTCGATCCTTTGATTTAAGTGATTTTCCATATGATTTTTACAGGAACAATTTTTTCTTAATATAAAAATCTCATTGAAAAACTATTTTTTAGCCACTATAAATCATTAAAACCACACAATTCTATTTAAATGAGAATTTTAAATATTAGTATAAAATTCAATACTTCTAGAGATTCTGACAGATATGATAAATATAAAAAATATACCCAGCCAATCAATAAGTGGGTTTTAAAACTCATGTAATTTTTACTGGCTTTATTCATAAATCTGTAGCAAAATCTTATTAAAACAATAAATAAATCCCGAGTTAAAATACGAATTCTATCAAAATTACTAATTAAATGAAACCTCCCTAACTTCTCTTACTCTTCCTTTGCAGAGAGGACACGGTTCTGACCCAGCTCTACTATTTATTATCTTGTTCAAAGTCAGCTTCATTTTCTCCACAACGCAATCTTTACAGGCAAAAACATGCCCGCATGGTAAAAATACAATACTTTTTGGGGAGCTTCTGCAAATTAAGCATTCTAAGTCCTGGTCCTGAAGCTCCGCTGTGTGCTTTCTTCTTCGCTCTACTTTAATTTGCAGGGTCTTTATCATCTCTTCGCTGCTTTCTTGTAACTTTTGTGCGGCATCCGCTCTTTGGGTGAGTTTTTGCACATAATTTGCGTAGAGTTGACTGTCTTTTTGCTTCTTATTTAGCGTATCTTTTATGTAGTAGTATTGAGCAATGATTTCTGTTCGAGAATTCTTTAAAGCTTTAATATAACCTAGCATTCCATTAATAGTGCTCCCGTACAACTCTTCATAAGAAAATTTGAAAATCCCAATCTTTGCGCCTGTAAAATAGTAGCCAAGACCAGTGATATCTTGGCAGTGCACTAATAAATAAATAAAATCCGTCTGGGTGTTCATGTCTGAGCATTCTGCCATAAATATTCGGGCTTCCGTATGGAATGCAAACAAAAGCATTTGTTCAAGTAAAACTGACGAGCTTGAGTAGTGACTTGCAGTTTGGCAGTCATAAAAGAGCCCACACAAATGAGCACCAATATCTGGAATCCCACAAGAAAAGCATGGGTAATCCTGAAGACTAGTTAACCTTTCAAAAATAATGGTGGATATTGGAGGTGATACAGCTTGCAAGCATTGAAATGCCAGTACTCCATCGAAAAAAGCTAGATTTACAGGCGTTAAACTCTGTGCTGTTTGCATATGTATAAAATTATTAGAATTTTAGAACTTTCGAACCAGTGGTCATTGTAAGCCAATAAAAAAACAGCGATACTGAAAGCGAAAATAAAGTGCTGATTTCTTAATTATTCAACAATTTCATATCGATAATGTGAAAAAATTCATATTTATTATTTTCGGGAGATTTAATTTTTCATTGTGAGTTATGAATTGAAATTCAGTGAATACAAAGATAGTCGTTTTAAAAATATAAGATTTTAAATCTTTTATCATTAGAAAAATTTCTGATCGGTGTTAATTCTGCAGAACATTTAATAATATAATGAAAAATTGAAAGCTGCAGCGGTTGCCAAAGAAAATTTTCCAAAAAAAAAATCGGATTTTTTGGTAAAATGATTCAATGATAAGCCATTTACCATTTTGCACAAGAAGAAATTGGTTATGCTGGGCCAGCTCACACTGTATATATAGGAATATATTATGTCATAAATTTAATTAATATAAAAAAATTCTTTTCATTACAAACTATTCATAGAAACTCCAAGCTATTTAATCATAAAGAGAAATCATAATTAGCCTTAATGTCAAAAAATTCTGCCTCTTCATCTCCATCATTTCCAAGGGCAAGTTTATCCTCTTCCCCTTCACAAGAACAAAGAAGCCTCAATACAAAAGATGAGCTACTTTTAAGGTGCAGAGAAATAATCGAAAGTTTAAACGACGAAATTGAAAATCAAAAACAGCAAAGAAGAGAAGCCGAGCTCTATTGTAAAGAAATTGAACTAAAAAACCAATCACTAGAGACAAAATTAAAAGAATTAAATTTTCGTGCAAATTCTTTAAGTGAAGAAAACGAAAAAATTTTAAATCAAAAAAATAATTTGGAGCAGGAACTTGGATATATAAAGAGAAATGATGGGAAAAACTCACAAAAAATTGGAGAGATTCAAAGTGAACTGGAAAGGGTGCAGACAGAAAATATTAGCTTAAAACAGCAATTAGATGAAAAAGTGGAAGCATTAATAGAGAAAAGTGGGGTTGTGCAAGGATATGAGGCAAAAATTAAGAAGTTTGAAGAGGAAAATGATTCGACTAAACAAGAAGCTGAAGAGTGGTGTCAAAAATATGAAGATGCTGAATTTAAGTGTGAGAGATTGATTTCGCAGGTAAAAATAGCTGAAACTGTAATACAGAATTTAAAAAAAGCTCAAGAAGATTACCAGAGTAGCAAAGAGCAAGAAAAAGAATTGCTTCAACAAAGAGAAAAAGAAATAAAAGAAAAATACCAAAATTATGAACAAAAAATAAAGAAGATGTATATTGCAAGAGAAAATGAATTAAAGCAAGAGCTTAAGAAAACAATTGAAGAAATTCAGCAAGGAGTAGAACTAAGTAGTGCTGAGTACCAAAAAACTCGAAATGAAAATTTAAATCTCAAAGAAATAATCAAAAAATATCAAGAAAAAGAATATGAGTACGAAAATGTGCTAAAAGACACAAGTAACTTTGAAGCTGAAATTGAAAATTTGCAAAATACTATTGAAGAATTAAATGAAAAATTGATAAATGAGCAGCAAAATTATCAAAAACATATTGACTCTTACAGTGAAACCGAAAAAATATTATATGAAAAGCTAGAAATTAAAGAAAAAGAAATTGAAAGTCTCAAAAAAGAGCTTAATAGTAGAGTATTGAATGAAAAAATATTATATGAAAAGCTGGAAATTAAAGAAAAAGAAATTGATGGTCTCCAAAAAGAGCTTAATAGTAGGGCTCTGAATGAAAAAATATTATATGAAAAGCTAGAAATTAAAGAAAAAGAAATTGATGGTCTCAAAAAAGAGCTTAATACACAAGTTGTGAATTTAGAAGAAAATGTAAGCTTGAAATTATTGTTGGAAGAGCAAGTAAAGCAACTGAGAATAAGGGATATAGAAATCCAAAGGTTTTTATCCAAGGAAAAAGAATATGAATATAACACCGCAAAAATGAAAGAAAACCATCTACAAGAAATGAAAAAAATAAGCTACACATATGAAGATAAAATAGATGCTTTAAAATCTACAATAAAACAAAAACTAAGAAAAGAATTTGAAGATTTAGTAGACAGGAGCTCAAAAGCTAGCAAAAAATTAGAAAATGAAATAAATGAACTGAAAAATAAAGTAAAATCTCAAGAAAATGTTATAGAAGAATTAAAAAAAGAAAAAGAAGAGACTGAGATATTTAGGAGTAGTGGAAACCTTAGTGAAGAATTGGAAAATGCAAGGAAAGCTATAAAAAATTTAGAGCTAGAAGTTAAATATTATGAGGATGAGAATAATCTTTTGAGTGAAAAAATCAAACAAGACAGTTCGTTCTATAAGCGTGAAATATCAAAAAAAGATGATGAAATACTAAAAATGAAGAGAAAGATTGAGGCAAGGTCTAATATTTAAATTAATTTTTACATTCATAAGTAATGATGGTTTGCAGAAAGCTACTCTCTTTTCAAAGAAAATAACAATACTATGTCTTTTAGTTTAATTAATTATACAAAATAGGGTATTTGTTCGAGCTGCCTTTGCCAGTTTGAATAGAATTTGAGAACCTGTTACAGCCTTAAGTCTCGCCAAATAATAATAATAAACTTTAAGAGCGCAATATTACACACTATTAGTCAGATTTCCTTTGCCGATAGGTTACTAAGAATATAATCTTTTATTATGTTAAATTCAAAAAAAGTTATTTTTTGTAGCTCGCAATAAGAGAATAGTGTTAAAAGTGAGATTTAAGCCTTTGATGCAGACTCTAATTAAGTGCCAACTCAATTTAGTTAAACACTTTCTAGACTATCAACAAAAGCTTGCATGCTATTGATAATACTCCAGCGTGTATTATAATATTAGGGAAACGCACATTTTCTGGTACTTTAAAATTAATAATTAAATATAGTCTTCAAATACTTACTAATTTTGATTTCATTGCTTTTCACTGTACTTCTATGGACATATTTTATCAAACCTAGTAGGTTTCAAAAACCAGTAATTTTTTCAGTAGTCCAAAGTTATTAAAAATGGTCCAAGTTTTAAAGGAGCCAAACTTGTTTACTAATTAAATCAATTTTTCTCTCAATCATATTATATATCAAATTTTTTTTATTAAACCCTCCCTAAAATCATACCTAACCCTTTTCTCCATTTTACAGGTCATTTTCCGCTCTTTTTATAATAAATATATATGAAATTTTCAAGGCAATTAGAGTATTATAAAATTCCTGAATGATCAGCCTATTACATTGAATACCGAAAGCTTACTAAACTAATCTATAGAATTAGGCGCTCTGACTCCATTTCCTCTGAAAATGCTCTATCTGATCCTTTACTCGATCATAGAAGCCTTGAAAAGAAATTTAGGGCAGAATTTAAAACTCAAATAAACAGACTAAATGCATTTTATGAAGAAAAGAAAATGCAAATTTATGATGAACGCAAAACAATTTTCAGCTATTTCAAAAGTTTATCAAGAATAAATTCGACAATAGACCAAGAGGAAGCTAAAAGACTTTTAGCTTTAGATGAAAGGGATGATGCACAAAATAGAGCAACGAGCATGAAAAGGGCATTTTCTGATGTCCATAAACAGATGTGATGACTTGAAGCTTTTTGCGAAATTAATTATATGGCATGCTTAAGACTGTTGGAAAAACTCGAAAATTCAATTGACTTGAGGAATGAGCTGGAGCATCAGGCATTTAGACAATGAGAAAACGAAATAGGAGGACTAAGGCTAAAATTATATAATAAAGTTGCAAAAGAATGCCTTGATGGAAATGTGGAACAAGCCAAGATGCTATTGACTAGAGGCTCAAAGCAGTACAGAACAAAAGATATAGCAGGCATTTTTTTTTGTTTAGGAATTGTAGTGACTTGCTTGATTGTGATATTTTATATAACATTCAGATTTGGGAATATAACATTATGTCCTTCTTATCCAATATTTAGGCTGACTTTAGCAGTAAATCTTACTTTATTATCAATAGCCTATATCATATACACTTTAGAAACCTACTCTATCAACTGAGTCTATATTTTTGAAATAGATCCTTCAAATAAAATATCCAGTATAAAACTTGTATCGTATTCTATGTTTTTAAACGCTGTTTGAATTGTTTGTTTTTTATTGAATATTGGTGATAAGCTATATCTAGCTTTCTCAAATAATCATGTATTACTATGCATAGGTCTTTTTGTTTTTTATTTAATTTTGTGATTATGTCCTTTCAATAAATGTTATCGATCTTCCCGATTTGCATTTTTAAAGGTATTTTTTGAATTATTGATATCGCCTCTCAGTTATGTGCATTTTAAAAATTATATGCTTGGCAGCTGGCTAACGTCTTTTGCAATCCCTTTAAGAGACTTATATTTATCATTTTGCTTTTTTACGCAAATTCTCCCATCAACACTGAATGACTTAAGTCCAGAGTCTTATACAAATTTTTTTGTAGTATTTTTGCCAGCATTTCCTTTATTTTTGAGATTTATGCAAAATTTGAACTCTATGATAAGAAAACCATCTTTATATAGGCTACAGTTAATAAATATAACAAGGTATTTTTTACCAATTTTACTTGTAGTGATGTCATATTTCAAGCTGTATGAAGCACCTTATACGTCAGAGTGGCTCTCAGTGTTCACAATAATGACGACATATCATGCATTTTTAGATATGTACGCAGACTGAGGATTATTAAGAAATTCAAATAATGGGCCTTTTTTAAGAGGAAAAATCAGTTTTCCAAGGAATTATTATTATAAGATTATGGTGATTAATTTTTTCTTGAGATTCAATTGAACATTAACATTAGTGCCATATGATGCTTTTAATAATGCTTATGTGAACCCCGAAATTCTATACACATTTATTTTGGTTGTAGAGTTATTTAGAAGGACTCTTTGGACAATTCTTAGGGTGGAAAGAGAAAATACAGGTAATGCTGAAAAATATAGGAAGATAGATTATCTTCCAAAGCCACTTTCTTAGCTTTTAAAGCTTTTTAAATAAAAGTTTTAATTAATTAAATTTAAAAGAGAGTCTTTTGTGATTTAAGCATTCTTATCTGATTAAAGCTTTAAAATTTTCATATTAAAATATATAAATATCTATATGAAGGTCACATTAGAACCAGGAGCAGACACACTTGACTTTCCTCCATGCACAATTGAGATTGGGCCAAATAACGAAGTTGAGCACTTATTATCTTTACTAACAACTCGCTACAATACATTAGATCCTACAGGATTAGTTCTTTACCTTGGAGAGCACCCATTGCGAGAAAGCCTCACTGTCATTCAAGCTGGAATAAAAGATAATGAAAAAATTAGTGTAAAACCCAAGAGAACTAGATGTTGTGTATTATTATAACTAATTTTTACTAATATTTTAGCTTACAGATAATAAATTTTTCATATCTTCCAATGCTTGCTTTTCATATATAAGTTTCCCTGCAATTTCGTTAAATGAAGGCACAGCAATAGTCCTACTAATCAATCCTTGACATTGAGGACAATCTTCTTCATCTGTCGGCTTGCATTTACCACAGCTTACATGCCCACATGGAAGACACATTAATGCATCTTCCAATAAATTAAAGCAAGAATGGCAGCTTAAATTGGTTTCCATTGAGTGTAAAGCATGCTCCATTCTCTCTAGTCCTTTTCCTAGCTGCCTTTCTCTTTCCTGCAATGATTTTATTGCCCTTTGTGTGTCTAATTCAGAAGGTCTGTATTTTTCTAGTTCGGATCGGAGCTGCTCTATTCTTTGTAAGAGAGATATATTGCTTTCTCCAGTACTTTTCGCGTTGTTTTGCTCCTCTGAAATCTGCTTTTTTAATCTGCTGATTTCTGAGACCCTTTGAAGAAGCTCAGTTTCTAATATAGCTTTGGCTTTGTTTATTGAATCTTTTTCAGATGTGACTGATAATAGTTGGGATTGGAGTATTTGGATTTGTGATATTGACTTGTCGTTATTTGCTAAGCTTTTTTCAGCTTTGGAAACAAGCTCTTGAAGATTAAAATTTGAAACTTCTAGCCCAGAAACCTGCTTTTTGTAATTTTTTATTTCTTGCTGAAGCGTTTCTACTTCACTGCAGAGGTTTTCCACCCTAGAGTTTTGTTTTTGTATTTCTTTTTGAGTGAGGTCTACTTCCATTTTAAATTGGTTGTTTTCTGTATTTAACTTTCTATTGAGATCCATAATGGTATCTAGTTCTTCTTGTAAAGAAATTGCCAGTTTACGTTTTTCATCTAATTCTACAGCTTGTTTAGATTTTTCAATAAGCTGGGATTCAATATCTTTGGTGTATTGAGATTGGTTTGATAATAAATTTTGATACTGAGACCTTTGGATGTCAATTAAATTTAAATCTTCTTGTAGTTTTGAAATTGAAGCTTCCAAAGATTTTTTCGACGAGGATAAAAGACTGTTTTCTTTAGACAACCCTTCAATGATTTGTTTAAAGTTTGCTGATTCTTTAGTAAGCTTGCTGATTTCTTGAGATTTCACTATTAGTTCATCCTTCAAAAGCTGCTCTGCCTTTTTAGCATCACTAGTGAGGCTCCTTTCTCTTATTTCTTTATCATTTCTTGTTAAATTTAGTTCTTTTTCTAAAGCATAGCTTTTATTTTTGAGTTCTTCTAAACTTTCAGCTAAGTTTTTTATTTCGTTTTTCAGCTCTTTTTCTTTCAGCTCAGAGGCACTAATTGCAGCATTTAGTAGATTTTTTGTAATTTCTAAGTTTTTTTCTGTATTATTTATTTTAATATCACTCTCAGCTAAACTTGAAGAAAGATTTTCTCTGTCATTTTTCAATTTTTCTATTTCTGTCTCTTTTTCAGCTAGAATTTCTTGCAGAGAATTCATCTTTGTATTTAAATCTATTTCAGAATTAAATGTAGCTTTTAGCAAAGTTTCTTTAGAGTCATGCTGCTTTTTAAGTTCTTGGAAATGTTGATATAATTCTCTCATTTTGTTTCTTGTCGACGATAATTCAGCCTTTTCATCACTGAGCTCTTTTCTAAGATTTGCAATGGTTTGGCTGTTTGCTTGGTCTTTTTCGTTTAAATTTGTAATTTCAAATCTAAACTTTTGCAGTAGGTTTTCTTTTTCAAAAGTTTCAGAGCTTAATCTTTCTACTTGTTCTTTAAGTACTCTTGAGTCATCAGCTAAGATTTCTTTATCTCTATTTACTGTATCAAAATCTGTTTTAATTTTTTTAAAATTTGTCTCAATTTCTGCTTTAGTTTTCCTTAAGACTTCATTTTCATTTTTTAGTATTTCCAGCTTATAATTGCTTTCATCAAATTCCTTTTTCTAAATAATTTTTACCCTTTTTTCTAACAGCAGTTTAAGCCCTGAATTTTCGGCTTTGAATCCTTTTGATTCTTCATAAAATTTCAAAACCTTAGCCAGCTCTTCTTGAGTTTTTTCAAGCTCCTGCGTAATTTTTTGCTTCTGGCTTTCAAAAGTTTGGATCCTTGTTTTCAATGCATTATTTTCTTTTTCTAAATTTCCAATTTTTTCGGACCATTCCCCTGCCTTTCCTTTTTCTTCTTTAAAAACTCTGCTGATTCCTTCATAATTCCTTTGAAGTGCTGCAATAGTAATATCTTTTTGCTGATTATCATAAATAAGCTCTTCAATTCTCAACTGTAGATCTGGCTGCCTTCTATATCCTTCTGAAGAAGAATTTTCTCTTAAATTTGTGCTATTAGTAAGAATCTGCTGAGCTGCATTCCCCAGCCTATTTTTTGAGTCTGATTTTTCTCCACTTCTACCTCTGAGCATATTTTTAAAATTATGAATTAATATAATTAATATCTTGCCAAGTCTTTTTCTAACTGCTGCTCCATATACCCATTGAAATCTAGTCTTAAAAACAGCTCTGGGTAGTTCCCCTTGCTTGAAATTGTTTTGGTCATTTTGTATAAAAACCTGTGAATTCTATTGAAATCTTGTTCAACTGATTTTAATTTCTGAATGACTTCTTCATCAATTCCAGTTTCGCTGTCAATTTGTTTCATTATTCCTTGAAACCTCATGACTAAGCCGAAAATAATCCTCAACTGTTCCATTACTACGTTTCCTTTTAGATCTAAAAAGCATTTCAATAAGACGCGTTCTAAATATTGTTTGTGTATGTCTATTAACTCATCCAAATTTTTACACTTTTGTATTGAAGATTTTAAAAATTTCCAAACAGTCCCATGCACTTCTGAAGCAATATACCCTTGAAAAATATCTAAAAAATGCTGCATTTTTTGGCGAAGTAGCTGGAGACGGCGCAAATGAACCTTTAACCTTCCTGATATTTCTGTTGATGCTGTATGAAAGAAAAATTTGAAATCGCTTAATATCATAGTAATGTATTTTACCCTTAAAAGTGTGATAAATACCAACGAATAGCTTTTAATAGATTCCTCATTAACAATTAGTTGCAAAATCCCATCCACATTGTATTTAATCGATAAATAGTCTAAATCATCCACATTTCGATACCCCATTCCAAGCCACCCATCTTTATTATCAATAATTTTAAACCTTTCAGCTAATGGGTCATCTTTACATGAAGACATTTTTAATGAATTTTCTCATATTGATGAAGTATTCCCTCTATACTCATCAGTAAATAATGACCTTAAAAACTGATCTATAGAGTCTCCAGCTTCTAATAAAGCATATCTTTTTAAAGCTTTTAAATGGTCCATTAATTTCAATTTTCTTAAAATCAAGTGTAAAGTAGCTTTATTTATGAATTCTGACTGAAGTTTTATAGGCTGAATTATCAGTTTATTTATGATAAGAGATAAAGGATAAGAACGTGAGGAGTCATCTGGGAGATCTCCTAGAATGTCTTTGAAAATATCAGAGGTTTCATTACGGGGTAAAATCGCCCATTTTTTGCGAGGGGCGATTTTTCTGAAAACTTTTTTAATTATTTCTTCAAATAGAAGAGATGCACAAATTTCAAATTTTTCTAGATCTTCACGATAGCCAATACGAGGCTGATCGATATTTTCGACCTTTTTAGCTTTGTCTGGGACAAGGTGATAGTTAAATATATCTTTCATAGAAGAAAATCCGCCTGGGGGCTGAAGAACCCTTTTAGGGAAAAATGATATTTCTTCTTGATTATTAGCATTTTCTATTGGTTCAATATCCATTTTTAATTCCTCATTTTGCTTTCCCATTTCTATATTTCCTTCTCTAATTTCTCCATTTTCTTCAACAATTTCCATCTTATCCACAAGCTCAATTTTCCATTTTTCCTCTTCTTTCACCAAAAATTCATTTCTTTTTTGTACCAATGCAAACCTTTTTGTTTTCCATTCATTTAGCCCATATTTTGAGTACATTTCCTCAAGCATTTTTTTATGCTGCTCAATCAAAAATTGTTTTCCTTTTTCAATCAGTTCTTTTTGTTCTTCTTTTAATTTCTCTTGCCTTTCTTTTTCCTTTTGAGCTTCCATTTCTTTTTCAATTCTCTTTAAATTACGGTTTTCATTAATTTGGCTATTAAGTGACTGAAAATAATTTCATTGTTTTCGCTTTTTGGCTTCTTTTTTGTCTTCTTCCTGCTGATATGCGATGCTTGCTACATTTTTTCTGTCTTTAAGTTTATCTAATTTTTCTTTAAGCCGGGCTTCTTTTTTACGCTCTTCTTCTAATAGCAATTTCCTTTCTAATTCTAATAAAGCTTTTGTTTGTTGGCCTTGGAATGCTAAAAATAAATCTTCAAGAGACTTAATTTTTTCTGGGCTGAAACTTAGCTTGAAATTAGGAGTTTTTATATCAGATTCGTCAAGAGAAGAAACTAATCCAGTTGCACAGATATGGTAATAGCTAAAGCAGTCATCTATAAGGAGCTTTAAAACTGATAAATTTTTTCCAATATTTTTCATGTCTTCTATAGCTTCTTTTAATAAAATATTTTCTTGGGCGGAAAATCTGTTATGATATTTTTCTACAGAAAATTCTGGCTTGTTAGAATAAGCTTTATTTATTTGGATAATAAATTCATTATAGTTGTCTTCAATTTCTCCAAAAAATACAAATTTAGTCAAAATTTCGAAGAAAGGTTTTGAAACATCTTTAAAAATCATTTTTAAAAGCTGGGAATTTTCAAAGTCTCCTTCATTTGCCCAGGTAACTTCGTATAAATAATCAATTAGTTGTCCACCTCTTGGGAATTCTCGATTCAAGCACAAAATATTCAGAGAATCCAGCTGCTCCCTCAAGCTATTTGTTTCAGTAATTAATTGGATCATTGTTTTGGTATCAGGAATATTGGAAATAAAGCTTTGATAGAAAAGTAAAAATTTTTCTATTGCAGAAGCTACTGCAGGGCTCATTAATTCATTTTTTCTTTTTAAAGCTTCTACAAAGTTAACTAAATTTATTCATTGTTTTCCTGATCTTACTAAGCACTCTATAGAATTATAAGTAAGCTTATGATTTAAACAGTCCAGTCTAAAAGGAGTTTTTAATGAAAATTCTGAGCCCATTTCAAATAGCCCATTAGGTATTCCTAATAATAAATATTTTAAGCCAATCACAAGTTTTTCTTCACTTATTAATTCTCCTTGGTAGTCAAATATTTCATCAGTAGATTTAATGAAATCTTTGTCAGATTTCTTTGTGGTTAGCGAAATAAGAGCTTGGGAAATTTTATAAGTTTCTGTTTTTTCCCACATTTTTCGGGTGTCTGGGATGTCCAAACTGTATTTAAAATTATTTTCATTAGAATTCAGCTCTTCGATTACCATATCTCATTGGTTTATTTTGCTGGATATTTTTTTCTTGATTATTTCTTTGCTTTCTTGGAGTTTTACTGAGGCTGGAAACGGAAATTTGTTATCAGAAAGGTTTTGTGGAGGAAGTGGAGGGAGCTTTAAATTGATCCCGAAAGGATTTTCAGGCTTTTCTGATTGTATTTGCTGGAAAGCTCCTAGCACATCTTTTTGGTTTTGTTCTTCGACAAATCATTTATTATCATCTACAGTAATCAGAGTATGATAGCTACCAAGTTCACAAAGATTCATGGCATCAAAATCAAATACTGAATATTTTGGATCAATTTTCTCAAATCTTGTGCTGTGCATATTTTTATCTGCTGGAGTCAGCGCACCTTTATCGAGCGAAAAAAGATTTAACCCTGGCTTCTTAGAATCAGAAAAATTAAATACTTTTGGAGTTCCAAACTCAAAAATATCTTTTGGGGCTTGCAATTTTAAACTGCTTGTTTTTTTATGCAAAAGATCTAAGCTTTTTCAAGAAATTTCTGTTAGATTTCCTCCATTTGCAGCGTCTTCTAAAATAAATAACAAATTAAGAATGCTAAAATGCTCATCAAATTTTGTGACAATAAAATCTTGCTGTGGGTACTTTTTTTTGGCAAGAAAAGCTTCTATGAGAAGTTCTAGGCTCGCTGCTTTATCATATTGTTTTTTGCTTCTCAAATTATAAGTGATATTTCCCACTTTAGAAATTAATCATTTTTCTCCTGATTCTGGTGTATGATAATTTCTAAATATTTCTTACTGTAAAAGTAAGTCAAAAATCCTTGTGTTTATTTTTTTCCTATTTACTTTTGGTCCAATAAATATTTCTTCAAGATCTTTTACTAAACCTAAAATACTTTGCGCCATTTCAATTATATATAAATTTTAATAGAGCTTTTAGAAATACCTAAGAAAATATTTAGCCTATTTAGATATTGCACACTCCTCAATTATAATAAATAATTATTCAGTTTCATAACTTTTAATATAAGCAGTCACTATAATAAGGAAATCTGATTTCCATATCAAATTAAAGATATATATGATTTTAGGCATTAAAACTTAAAGTTTAAGAGAAAAAGAATGAAGATCTTCATGAAGCTTCTTTACTGCCTCTTTATAAGCTTGATTTGACAAATCTTTATATGTTTTCGCAGCCTGATTTTGCACTGAGGAATCATAACTTTTAGTAAAGCTTGTCTCTAATTCACTTTGCTCTTGCTTTATTTTTCTAGCCATATTTTGTCGATGCAAGTGATTCTTAACTTCTCTTTTCTCTTTCCATTTCCTATCAGGAGAATATCTCATTTCTGAAATACTTGGTGTAAAAGAGCATTCTTTTAGCTCCTGATGAAATTTTATAATTGATTTTTCTTTCCTCATTGATTTTATATTTTTTCCTCACTGAACCAATCTCTTTACTGTATCCTCTGTGTTTACATTTGTGGCTGGGTTATCAATTTTTGGCCGAAAAGTGCATTCCTTCTCAATTTCTGCGCTTTCGTCGTTTTCATTAATTATAGGAGCTTCTTTGCATGAGTGATATAAACTTTCCCATATGTCTTGACCATTAGATTTTGACCGTGACTTTGCAAGCTTTTCAGAGACCTTGTTAAGTGATGGCTTAAAGCTATAAGTTTCAAATTTGTGGTCAATATCTTTGGACGGATTAAGCAGCCTATCTGTTACTGTTCCTTGATTTTTAGCTAGTTTTGATGACTTAGCGCTGATTTTTGGCTGAAATGAAAATTCATTTATAGAGCATAGAGATCTTGAGCGATATCTGCTATGGCTGACAGACATTTCTGGAATATCAGAAATAAAAGAACTATTATGACTTCTTTTTGCCATGCTTCTTTGTTCTGTCTCAGTATTTGAGGTTAAATTTTCAAATTTTTCAGAAACGTTTTTACTATTTTGCGAGTTGATGAAATTTTTTTGTAATTTTTCCATAAAATTTAGACTGTTTGAATTTGTGTTGGAATTTTTTTCAATGGTTTCTGCTGCTCCAGAGTCATTTCGAAAGTTATCAAGCCTCAATTTGAGTTTATTTAAATAATTCTTATGGTTTCCATAATTTTGCTTTTCTGGGCTTGGTGACTCAGTTTTTATGGTCTCATAATTCTTGTCTATATCTATAAATGGCTCTGAAGAACTTGTTCTGTTATTGATAGACATAATTTTTATTACTCTCTTTTTTAAATTGCATGAAAAATTTATTTAGTTAAATTTATTCTTAATTTTATGATTTTCAATTAGAAATGGCTTCAAAATTATATTAAAGCGTTAATTTTATGGAAATATTTCTATTATAACTAAAAAATTGCTTAATTATGACCTTTTTTTGCTCTTTTTCATCGGCTCATTTGGGTTTCTCCTCTCAGGACCATACTTATAAGGATTCTTTACTTGCAAATTGTACCCAAAAGCTTCAATGGACTCAGGATCATACACATCAGGCTTTTTCCAATTCCACTTATTCTGTCTTCCTCCCATCATAAGCAGCTGATCCTCTCTCAATATAAGATCATTATTATTTTTCCCTCCTTTAGGTGTCGGCACAGGATATACCTGTCCTCTCAAATTATTTTTTGTCCTCCTCGGTTCATGGTACTGTGTTTTTCCTTCTGCATCTATAGAATAACTTATTTTATAAAGCGTGTGATTTCCACAAGCCTCGCAAAACTCTTTTTCTGGGTCTTCACAAATTTCATGGCAGGATCTGCATTTTTGTACCCATCTTTTGAGGTATTTTATTTCTAGACCACCTAATGACAATAATCTTAACCCCATTTGTATGGCGACATTTTGTATGGCATAATCAAGAGTAAGGACACAGACACGTGAGTCTGGGGTCGATTTGAAGTTTTCTGGGGTTATCCATTCATTGTCCATTCTATGGACTTGATTTTCATTACTTCTGATTTCGCCTGGCTCAGATTTTAATAATCCGCCACGTTCTCGCTCTAAACGGCAGGCTAAAGCAATTACTTTGATATCTGTGGCGCTGAGGCTACGGATATCACCTGTTTTTCTGGAGAATTCTAATGTGTAGGATAGGTCTTCTTCTGTGGGTTCTGTTGTTTTTATTTCTTCAAGATGAAGAGATAAAAGGGCTCGTGCATGTTTATCACGAACTTCTTGGATTACTTGGGGTACTGTGTAAAAATCTTGACCGAGGGAGCGGATGTCTTTTCCTTTTATAAGAGGTCCTGTATCAACGACCACGGCCATTTTAAGTAATTAATGATATTAAAGATAATTTTGCATTTAATTGTTTTCATATAAATATTAATTTTTAAATGATTGCCATTACTTGCATTGTTTTTTTTTTTTATGAAGCATTCATTAGTTCTTCCAGCCTAATAATTATCCATTAGTAAAGAGAAGGCATATAATTTTAATTTTTTATATTTTATGCTTGGTTTTCAATTTTCAAGTGCAGATCCTACAGATTTGTGTAATAAACTGAACTTATTAGCTGTTAATTAGTTGAGTGGCCATAAAATATATATTATTTCTTTTGATTTGAATTGCTTGTAAACTTAATATAAGACTTGCGCTATTTATTTTTTTCAACTAATATTTTGAATGTTTAGATGCACTAATTATTACTTTCTGGTTTTTTTAAAATGTGAAGTTTCCTGCCAACTTCTGCATAAACTGCTGTTCACTTCTTATTTTTCTATCTAAAATTAAATATAGTCTGTGGGATACTCTTGTTATAGAATTTGTAGAGTTGGCAATTGTTTGAATTTTTAATAAATGAGTTTGCTAGCACTAAGAAGATAATATACCATTAAGATTCCAATTCAATTTATCATTATCATTATAATAATTTCAGTGTTTCTTGATAAAATTTTTTTATTTTCTTTTATACTTCTTTCTAATACCTATTATATCATTCATCAAATAATTCAAAGATTTTCTATAAACTATATTTCACCAATTAGAAAGAAATTGCTATTGTCATGCTCAATTCTAATTTTCCATAGTTAATTATTAATATTTATTAATTTAATAAATTTTTTTTCATATTAATAAATCTGTTTCTGATATCAATTTTTAATTTTATTATTCCTTAATTACATTTACCTTATCACCGGTTAAAAGTCAATATCATCAAGGAATTCAAAGCTATCTAATTCCTCTTCAAGAATTAAGTCTCTATTATTAGAAAAAGATTCGACCCTATCAGGTGAATATTTTTCTTTGCCTTTTGACTCAGGCATGAGGTGGTCCACCAACCTCTCATAATCAACACTTCCTTTTTGCAAGCTTCTATTGGCCATCTCATTGTAGCGTTTATTCAGATCTTGTATCGAAACTTCTGTATCGTCTGAAATAATATTAAGATAAAACGTGAAGCTAGCCGTGAAATTTGGGATAAAACTGTTAAGTAAATACAAAAATGGCTCATACTCATCATTTAAGCTAGTTTTCGATTTTAACCCTGATATAGCAAGCATCAAAAAAGGGTTGGTCAAAAGCTTTTCTTTTTGGGTTTTTTCAATGATCATCGACCAAAGAACGATTTCCACTTCACTCATCATGAGAACCTTGGCAAAAAAGTTGAGGACTTCATTGCTGTGGAACAAGGTGTCTTTAATGCAAGGAAGGGCTGAAAGTTGATTAAGAAAGTTCTGCCTTAAGGAAGAAACAAAAGAAGACTGATATTCAAGCATCAGCCTACGATATGCCTCTATTTGAGACTGAGACCATGTTTTGCATTCATTTAATGTTTCTTCTTCACTCCCTAGAGCTGCTCCTGCAGCTGAGAAATCCATCTGATGATTTATAGTGATACTATCCATTTAATAATTTTATAAATATTCGCTTATAATAATCTATCTAAACTCCTGAAACTGGAATATGATGGTAAATAAGCTTACTGCTACTTGAAAGCTATATTTTCAGGGTTTTTGTATCACCATAAATTGATTAATAAGGAAGCTTAATTAAAATTTAAACTAAAATTGTAGCTAATTCAAAGGATTTTTACTTTTGAAAGTAGATTAATAAAATAAATATTACAGATAGACGAATTATTATACATTAGGTTGAGTCCTAAATGCTTTATTGAATTTAAACTCGTTCTAAGAATTGGGCATAAATAGCCTAAAGTTTTAAATAATTAAAACTTTTGTTGCTAAGTTGTGATTTCCCAACATCAAATTCTATCTTTTGCTTATGAATTTAATGCTTTATCACAAAGTGAAACAATCTTTAGCATAAGCATTTAGTCATAATTTCCCTAATGGTCAACAAATTATTTATATTTGCCCTATAAATAAAATGCACTAAATATTAATCACAACTTTATACATAAATAGAATGGAAACTTTTTAGTCAAAAATTCTGTAAATATTTTATTATAATTAAAGGGATTATTATCGCTAAAAAATTGAAAATTTAATATAAAAAAAACTTATATAAATAGATTTTTAATTAAATAGTAATAATTTATATTGTAATGGATAGATCTTTATATTGGTTTAAATTTTTAATGAATAAATTTAAAAAATATAACAATAAAAGATTATTTAAAATATTGATCAAAATATAAACCTTCGGCTTTCTAGAATTCAATAAGTTTCCAAATTAATGCAAGTTCCTCAATATGATTTTGCTACACATTGTAATTAATGTATCCCTATTTAATTATAAGTCGTCAGAAAGTGCAAATATGCAAAGTTTTTAGTCCATAAATCATATGAGTCTTCGTGTGCCCTTAATTTTTAAAATTTAAATTCATTATACAAACTTTTATAGATAAATATATTTCTTTCGATTTAAAATAATTGCATAAATATTAATTTTTGTTTATTAATAAATAAAAGCAGCTTACTTAGGACATGATAAAATCTTCAGAATATTTTGAATTTCATTTCTAATATTAAAATTATATTATTTATATTCACTCTAAAAATTTTTCAAAACAAAATAAGAAAAGTTAAATGTAGCTAACTGAAAGAAGAAACAGTTGACAAAGAACTTACAAATTATTTGTATTTTAATAATTTTGCATATCCAAATCAACTAGCCTAGAGTTAATAATTAAACTTTAGGAAATTATTCACTTAAATAATATTTTTATACTATCTCAATCAATTGGGTTTTTCTTGAAATATCGATTTTTAAATTATTTGGCAATAATACACAATTTCCATAAAATCCTACTTTATCAATCCTTAACGAACTTTTCATAAATTGCTAACTGACAAAATTTAAAAAAATAGAATTTAACAATCAAGCACAACAAATATTAATTCCCAGCATTTTCCTGTTAATTTCCAACTATATTCCTTCGATCTTCTCTGGCGGCTTTTCCATTCCTCCTTGAAAATCAATAAATTGAAAATCAGATACTCCTTTTGATTATAATAATTAAAAATGTCTTGGCAGCACTACAAAGCCCTAATGTACAAAGACTGAATCCTTTGACGACGCAGAGTGTTTGGCTCAGTATGCGAATTGCTATTCCCCATAATTGTATTTCTCCTGCTTGCCTTGATCCGTGCTTCTTTAGGTTCTGAGGAAGTAGATGCCGAATCCTATCTCAGTTATGCCGAATACGTGAAGCCTTCTGTCTCAAATGCCGTTACCTATCCTTTTCCTGAGGGCAACTCATTTAAATGATGTCATGAATATGTAGAAGAAGGAGAATCCTGAATGATAGCCCTAGCTCCAAAAAATGATATAAACGGATACCTTGAAGAAACTTTTGCAGCCCATCCCAATCTTCAAAATGTAGAGATACGTTACTTTGAAGACGACGACGAAATTGATGATTATATACAAGACGAAGACTACGAAGACGGCCCCAAACTCTGTTTTGCTGTAGTTTTTAAAGAAGCCGAAGATAACTATTATGAATATCATATTAGGTTTAATCAGTCATATTCGCAGCCTGATGGTGGAGAGCCTATAGGAGAGGATTTTGAGATCTTCCAGTTCCACAAATTTGATGCAACAGATGAGCTATTGAGAGAGCCAAAACCAGATTTCCAGATAGATTTTATACACTCAGGGTTCGTACAGATTCAGAACTATGTTGATAATTATTTGTTAAAAGAAGCCACAGGGGATGAAAACGCATATATAGCGGCTGGATTTGTCCCGATGTACTATGATGATTATGTAGATGATGATTTTATTGAAAATATTCAAGATATTTTGCCTTTCTTTTTTATAATTTCGTTTTTGATACCTGTGTGCAGAAATATTGCACAGATTGTGATGGAAAAGGAATATAGGATAAAAGAAATTATGTGTATTATGGGACTGTCAAATAAGGCATACTGGTTATCATGAATTACTTATTATTTTTTGGTTTATTTATTGATATCAATTTTAGCTACTATTATTATGGGATTTCAGATATTTACGTATAGCAATAAGTTTATATTGTTTATTACTTTTTTGTTACTGGGAATCTCATCTATTAGTTTTGCTGTTTTAATATCAGTTTTCTTTTCCCGAGCTAAGGCAGCACTTGCGCTAGGACTGATGGTATTTCTAGGCCTATTTTTTGTGTTTTTTGCTGTTGATGACCCTTATCTTGACCGCTCACAAAAATTTTTGGCTTCATTCATACCAACTGTAGCCTTTGGGCTAAGTACTGGGATTCTTTGTGAGCTTGAAAAAGGGCAAGCAGGGGTTCAATTTGATAACATAAACGAAGATATTTACAATTACACGTATTCTACAGCTTTAATCATGATGGCTTTAGACACAGTAATTTTCTTCTTACTAGCTTTATATTTTGAACAAGTTTGGCCTTCAGAATGAGGCACTAAGCGGCCATGATATTTTATATTCCAAAAAGACACATGAATAGCCAGAAAAGAAGAAGAACAAGACGACGATTTTCCTAGAGATATTGACTATGATGACACCGTAGAGCCTGTCGACCCACTTTTATCTAACCAAAAAATATCAGGAAGAGCTATGCTGGTAAGAAACCTTACCAAAAAATTTAACGGCACTACAGCAGTGGATAGCTTAAACCTCGACATTTATGAAGGGCAAATTTTTGCACTATTAGGACACAATGGAGCTGGAAAAACTACCACGATTTCTATGCTCACTGGGCTTATCCCTACCACGTCTGGAGATATGAAAGTTCGAGGACTTCGCCTTTCCAAAGACTTAGACAAGCTCAGAAAGCTCCTTGGAGTTTGCCCTCAGCAGAATGTGCTTTATGGAGAACTTACAGCTACAGAGCACTTATACCTTTTTTCGGTCTTCAAAGGTATGAAAGATAAAGCTCTGATAGAACAAAAAATCGATGAAAAATTACAAGAAGTCGATTTGGTTCCTCATAAAGACAAATATTCAGATTTTTTGTCAGGAGGACAAAAGAGAAAGCTTAGTCTTGCAATTGCTTTAATTGCTGATTCCCCTATTGTGCTATTAGATGAGCCTACATCAGGAATGGACTTAACTGCAAGACGTAATATGTGAGACATGCTTAAGAAAAACAAATCGTCAAGAATTGTGATATTAACTACTCATTATATGCAAGAAGCTGACATTCTTGCTGATAGAATTGCTATTTTGTCAAATGGGAAACTTAGATGCTGTGGATCATCATTATTCCTAAAAGGCAGATATGGAGTCGGATACTATTTGACCCTTGTAAAAGAAGTTGATGCTGCAAGTATTGAACACAGCCAAATGATCACAGATTTCGTAAAATCATTTATCCCAAGCGCTGTTAAAGCAAGTGACGTCCATGCAGAAATTGCGTTTAGGCTACCTATTGGTAGTGCTACTCAATTTGAAGACTTTTTCCAGTCACTTGATAACAGAAAAAGTGAGCTTAAAATTAGATCGTATGGAGTTTCAGTCACGACGCTAGAAGAAGTATTTATAAGAGTAGCTAGAGGGGATAATGAGCTAAAAGAAGGAGAGTCTTATAGAAGCCAAATAGAAGCTGAGGGTAAAGAAGAAGGAGAAGAGGTCTTAGGAGATGAGCAGCAGCTAATTGAAACTGAAAGGGAGACTAAAGGACTGTTCGCCCGACATATGAAATGCCTTTTGAGAAAAAGATATCTATGGACTAAGCGAGATTGGAGAATTTTTGTATTTGAGCTATTTGTCCCTGCCCTTCTGGTGCTTTTTGGACTTATTTTCATGCTAATTGCTGAAAGATTTATAGACCAAGACCCTTATGAGCTCGTAATTGACCAATATGAAACCCCACAAAGCATCATGTACCCTGAATCCTCTGGAGTAACTGAACAAATCATGCAGCTTATGGACGAATCTGCCGATATTGAGCTAAAAGATGTAGAAGTTGATAGTATTCAGCAGTTTGACAATGAAGTCTTTGCAGATAGAGACAGAGACCCTTATAGAATGGGCGCTTATTATTTTTACTTGATGAACCAAAACGGAAGCCAATACGAGCCCGTCATTTTTCATAACCAAAGTGCTTTTCAATCAGTCGCCACCTATTACCAGCTTATGTCAAACACGATTTTGCAGACTTTAAATCCTGATATAGAAGTCGTGGTTTATAACGCTCCTTTTGACTGGACCAAAAAAGTCAGAGAAAATGCTTCAGCAGGGGATGGGGTCCTTTCCTGCTTGATTTTTGGCTTAGCTTTTGCTTTTGTTCCTGCAGGGATTGCGACTTATGTGGTGAGAGAAAGGGAAACTAGTGTGAAGCACCAACATATGATAACTGGGATTTCTCTTTGGGCATATTGGATTTCTAATTACATTTGGGATATCGTCAAATACTCAGCTGTTTATATTGTGGCACTATTTTTTATTTATATTTTCCAAGTCGATATTTTTACTGATGATAGTGACGATTTCGCATGTGTCGCTTTGCTGCTAGGCTTATTTGGGATTTGTGTTATTTTGTTTACATATGCGACTAGTTTTATATTTGACGATTATTCATCAGCTCAGCTTACAAATATAGTTTTTCATTTTTTAACTGGCAGCTTGTTCCCTATTCTTGTATTTTTGCTATATCTTTTTGAAGATACCAAAGATATTTCAAAAGTCCTTGTATGAGTTTTTAGGCTTCTTCCTAATTTTTGTGTTGGAAATGGATTTTTATATTTAGGGACTGCACAAATAAGGTCAAATTTAGATGGGAAAGACAGGTATAAGCCTTTTTCTTTTGATAATGCGTTTGCTGACTGTGTAATGCTGATGGTTGATACTTTTGTTTATTTATTGGCATTAATTATAGCAGAAGCATTTGAGTCAAATCCATCCTTACGAAAACTAATATCAAGGATAGACAAAGGCACCCCAGGAGAATACGAAAAAGATGAGGACGTTGAAGCTGAAAGAGAAGCTGCATTAAGCACAGATCCAAGAGAAGTACAAGTCAATGTAAGAAAACTGAGAAAAGTCTATAAAGGCACTAAAGGGAAGCGAATTGTAGCTGTTGAAGACGTCAGCTTTAACGTCCCCAAGTGCCAATGCTTTGCTCTATTAGGGGTAAATGGCGCTGGAAAAACCACCACTTTTAAAATGCTGACTGGAGAAATAGCCCCAACTGACGGTGAAGCCTTTTTAAGCAGTTTTAGTGTGTTAAGCAATTTAGATAAAGCCAGAGAAAACATAGGATATTGTCCACAATTTGACGCTTTAAGTGAATTGTTAACTTGTATGGAACATATACGGTTCTATGCTGAAGTAAAAGGCATCAATAAAAACAAGATTGATAAGCTTGCGAAAGATCTATTAAGAGAGCTTGATCTTGTGAAATATACTGATTATATGGCTGGGACACTAAGCGGAGGTAATAAACGAAAACTGCAAGTCGCCATTGCGTTAATAGGGAATCCTACAGTTGTATTTTTAGATGAGCCTTCAGCAGGAATGGACCCTGAGACACGTAAAAAGCTGTGGAGTGTTTTAGGAGATATCAAAAAACGTGACTCAGCCGTTGTATTGACTACTCATTCTATGGAAGAAGCTGAAGCCCTTAGTGATAGGCTTGCTATTATGGTTGGAGGAAGACTTAGATGCATTGGAACTTCAACTTATCTGAGAAATAAATTCGGACAAGGCTATGAACTTGAGGTAAAACTGTCAATTCCGAAGCCAAAACATGTACAAAGACGTAGTGCTGATTTAAATCCAGTACTTGGAGATGAGACTACCATAAAAGAAGATAAGCTTAAACCTTGTTTAGAAGAGCTAGGAAGCGAGGAATTATTTGAAGAAATCACTGAAAAAGGCTCTGGGTCTGGATTATTTCAACAGATGTCAACTGATGGATATATACCAAGAGAAGCTTTAGTGTCTTGGATTATTGTAGAAAATAGAGGGGATAATGTGATGAAATGGCTGAAATCAGAATTTTCAGATGTGTCAATGATTGAGCATTATATGTCACTGTATAAATTTAAGATAGGAAAACAAGAAGATAAAACTATTGGGTACTTGTTTAGCACTGTTGAGAAGAATAAGAAAGAACTCAAGATATCGGAATATGCGCTAAGCCAGACTACTCTTGATCAAATATTTACTAACTTTGCAATGATGGGAGAGATTGAAAAAGCAGGGCTGAAAAAGAGAAGGACAGCTACCCCGTTTGCTGTGGAAGAAATTGAAAGACCTTAATTAATCGTGTTTTAAGATAATCAAATTTTTCATAATTTTCTGTAAAATTTTATAGCTTTAAAAGACTTTTCTCATTTTAAATTACACGCTTCTGCTTCTACTCCTACTTCTTTTATGATGATGCTTCCTTTTATGCTTATGTTTCCTATGCTTTTTCTTTTCCTTCGAAACACTATACTCCCCACAGTTTACAATAGTAACCGGCACCAAAGGTTTATCATACGCATCAGTTTGCATTCTCTCTATTTCTCTACAAATTTCCATACCTTCAATAACTTGTCCAAAAACCACATGTCTACCATCTAGATGCCTACATTCTTTTAATGTAATAAAAAATTGAGACCCATTTGTGTTTCTACCCATATTTGCCATAGACAAAATTCCTGGCTTATTGTGTTTTCCTCGGAAATTTTCGTCTTCAAATTTAGGTCCATAAATAGACAATCCACCAGTCCCATCACTTTTTGTGAAATCGCCACCTTGAATCATAAAGTTTCGGATTACTCTATGAAAGATGCTTCCTTTATAAGAAAGATTTACACCTTTAGGGCTTCTTTTATCTCCTATGCAGAGCTGTCTAAAGTTTTCGCAGGTTTTTGGTACATCTTCGTAGAAGAGCTCAATGATAAGCTTGCCAGCATCTCTTTCGCCGATTCTTAAGTCTAAAAATACCTTTGGGAATTCTTCCATTTATAATAGTTTGTGCATTTTTAATATGAAAATTCATTGTGATAAAAGAATTTGCCTTAAAAGACAATAAATGATAATTGACAAAAATAGGCTCTTAAATACTAGAATGAATTTTTCAGTAATTTGGACACAAATTATTACAATAGAATGCGTTTTTTGCATAAAGTATATACAGGAGCTTTAATCAGATTAAAGAAGTATTAAGAATCAAAAAACCCAATAGTACGAAAGCATTAACTATTGCTACAATACTTTTTGAACTTAATTTAAATTAAAATTACTTTTCTTCGGTTTTGGCCTACCTGTTATATCTCATTTTTGAAGTGCTAAAATTAATTGATATATCTAGTTTACCCCAATCAGTGGAATGTATCAACCATTATTAGACGACTTTATTTTATCTTAACTCTTGTTTGCTAATTATTAAAATAATCTAGTTTTTATTAGTTACTATTTAACTTTTAGATTTTTACTAAAATAAGATACAGCAGCAGCCTTTCTCTTGACTTGCTTCATTGCTATTTTTGTTATCAGGCTGCGCTATAGACATTTTCAATGGAGCTTTATAGTGATCAGCCTCTGGCTTATTTTCGTTTTCTGGTGGCTCCGTTACTTCAGTTGTCTCATTTGCTTCTTTTTCGTCAACAATTGGGGTCGCGTTAGGTTGGACAAGAATTTTTTCGCTGATGTTGGGCAAAAAGAGTTCTTTGTCTGCACGAGAATCGTGCTCTTCGATTTCTTTCTTTTCGTTCTCGATTTCTCAGTAAGGAAACGAAGAAATTGCTTGCTTTATTTTATCTTGGAGAGAAAAGATTGTTTGACTGTGTGTTCTTAGAGCAATTTCAGGCTCTTCCATTTAATCCAACAACAATTAATCAAAATTACTTTAACATTAGAAATGGTTGCAATCCACAAAATGAAAGTTAAATGCAAATTCTTGTAATCAGATAAATTGTTTAGTTCTAAATCGAATCTTTATACTTAATCGAACTTTTAAAATTTAGACCTTATTTAATAGATTGTTCTATGCTGAACGTTACTGAAAATTCACACCATACTTAAACTGGATTTACATTAAATTTTTGAATTTAGATTTATAGATGAATGAAAAATGAGATAGTTGCAATTATTAATGTATTACTTCCAAGTACATATTCAGCCTTATCCGATTCAGTCGATATAACTTCAATAAGTCTGCCTGTTATTTTAAGATTCGCTTGCACTTTAGTGCTTTAACTCCGATTGAAAATAGTGAAACAAAAATTCAGATACATTGCTTTAATAAATCTTTTAATATTATTTCTATATTTGATTTTATGTTTTTTCAAATGTCCTCAAACATACATCCATATTCAAATTTTACTTAGTCTTGAAAAATCAATATTGTGTTTAATAAAAAGCAGTGGAAATAAACTTGCGAAACAAATTATTATTAAAATAGTAATCTAGTTTATTAACATAATAAATATCAAATCCCACTTATCTTAAAAATAAGGCATATTTATCTTAAAGATCTTGAATAGTTAATATTTATTTCCATGAAACTGGTCACTAGACTTATTAACAAGTTCAAAGTGAACAATCCTATTCTCTTAGAAGAGCCATCCGCTCCACTTATGACCACTTCTGTCCCTGGACCTAAAGCAAAAGAACTCCTATGCAACCATAGCACATTTTCTCAAGATTTTCGCACAGTAATCAATAATCAGATAAAATTCATCGTAGACTTCAACAAGTCAATAGGAAATTATGCAGTCGACGTTGATGGAAATATTATTCTTGACACTTACTGCCACATTGCTTCCCTCCCTCTCGGCTACAATCATCCAGATATGATTTATGTAATTTTCATTCAGAACATTTACTCAGGAGAGTACCAAAAATATTTAGCTCAAAGACAGTCAGCAGACGTCCCAGATATCCACTGGCCAAGGATGGTCAGAGATATTTTATTGCCAATTGCCCCAAAAAACCTTAATGAAGTCATCGTAAACTGTGGGTGTGGGTCAAATTCCAATGAAGAAGCTTATAAAATTGCCTTTAGTTATTATATGAAAAATAAACGAGGAGGTGCTCAGCCAAGTGAAAAAGAGATTGAGCTGGCTATGAATAATCAAGGAGAACAATTGGAAATCCTTTCCTTTAGCAGCGCATTCCATGGAAGGAATTTGGCATCACAATCAACTACTCATAGCAAACCAATTAATAAAATAGGTCAGCCAAGATTAAATTGGCCTAAAGCTCCTTTTCCAGATATTAAACACCCTTACCATCTGAATGAAGCCCATAATATTAAAGAAGAACAAAGATGTCTGTCTGAGGTAGAAAAAATATTTAAAGCAGCTAAAAACCCAATTGCAGGGGTTATTATTGAGCCAATCCTTGCAGAAGGAGGCGATAAATCAGCTTCTCCGAACTTCTATATAGGCGTACAAGAAATTGCACATAAATATGGAGCCTTGTTTATTGTAGATGAAGTACAGACCGGTGGAGGTCCGACTGGCAGATTTTGGGGGCATGAGCATTGGGGTGGAAGAGCTGATCCTGATATCGTCACATTTGCGAAGAAATTACAAGTTTCTGGGCTATTTTATAAGCCACATTTAAGACCTACACGAGCTTATGCATTATATAACTCAACTAGAGGAGATCCAGTTAGATTACTCAATTTAAGAAAAATTAGAGAGGTCATGGACAATGATAATTTGTTAAGACATACAGAGCGTGTTGGAATGGTGCTCAAGAACTCCCTTTCATCCTTATCTCAAAAGTATCCCATTTCCAATATTAGAGGCTATGGAACATTTTTAGCTTATGATTTCATATCTCCTGATTGGGCTAATGCATTTGTAAAAGAAATGCTCGAGCTTGGGGTCGCTGTCGGCACATGTGGCACTCAAAGCATAAGAGTTAGACCAAGCTTAATCTTCAAACCAAGGCACGCAGAGATTTATTTAGACCGAACAGAGTTCGCAATAAACCAGATCCTGTCTAAAGGATTTAAGTTAGCTAAAGTTTAGCATATTTGATTAAAAATGAGGCTGTTAATTTTAATCGTTAGTGTATGTTTTGCAGAGTTCACTGATACATTATCCCAGGAAAACCAAAACTTAAAAGAATCCAATCAATATTTACATTCCCAGCTTGTCCAGCTCGCTCAGAAGGTGAATTTTACTACACAAATCCAAGATGATTATTTTTATAACAAACAAATGATGCTGTCTTTGATTCAAGAATACGAAATAGAAGCTGATGAAATCGTTAAGACTGCTATTGCTGAACAAATGTTTGTTTATACTCAAGGATTATTTGAAGATGCCAATTTATTAGGAGGCCATGTAGAGGGTGTTTCTAGCAAAGAATTAATTGGAATATATCATATACTAAAATTAAGTATTGAGCATAACAAAAAAGTCCAAAACAACCAAAAATTCGGGACTGTTTATAATGAGCTAAAAAGCATTGTTTTGGAAAAAGAAATTAATGTCAGAGACCTGCAAACGGAAAACGCTCAAATTAATGCAGAAATACAAAAGAAAAATGGAGAACTAGAAGAAGTGAAAAGTCTGTATAGCCATAATAAACAAAGAATTAATCAACTAACTGAAGAGCTAGAAATAACCAAAAAAGACCACGAAGATTGGCTGAATTCGCTTAAATCAATATCACAAAGTGAGCAGCAGCAATCCCGAGCCAAAGAGCGCAAAAGATTTAAACTGTATCAAGAACTACAAGATAAACTCATTTCCAGCTTGCAAAATAAAATTGCTGAACAAAGTATCAAAATCCAAGAACTCTCATCTGAAAAGGCAGCAATGATATCTCGATCTCGTCTGCTGAATAACACAGTCGATCGTCTTCATTCTGAGTTGGAATTAAAATCCTCTCAGCTTCAAGGCGCTCAAATGAAATTTGATGAATTTCGTGAACAAGTGTCTTTAGATAGCAGCATTGAAATATCAAGTATTGAAGAAAATGAGCGACAAATGAAATCGCAGCTGAGAGAGCTGAAATCTAAACACACTGACTTATTAGTAAATTTAGCATCTCTTCATAAAGAAAAAGAATCAACTGTATTTTTAATTGATCAGTTTGATAATTATATAAGTCAGCTTGAACTTGAAGTTACAGAAGCAACAAATAGAGAAGATCTAGCAGTGAAATTCAGAGATTTAGAGATAAAACAATATGAAAATAAAGTCCAGGACTCATTTTTGATAAGAGATGAAGTGGGGAAAGAACTTCAGATTTTACTTCAAAAAATTGATTTTGAAGCAAAATCAATACAAGAAATACAAGATAAGCTGCATGCTTTTGGGTATAGAGAAGAAACTGTGACAAGTAAAACTGTGTCGACGTTCTCCAAAAAGTTTCTTTTTTCTGATTAGTGTAAATTAAGCATTTTAAGTATCTTTAGAAAGGGATTTAAGCTTGCTGTCAATTGCAATTGGAAAAGTTGGAGTTGCTAAGCTGAGTATTTGCAAGTTATTTGGGGAAAAATGAGAGGCTAATGGATTTTCAGGCAAAGATTCATTTTTAAAATATTCAGGATACTCTGAAATTACTATATATAAAATACGTTGGATTATATTTTGTTTGCTATAGGAATATTGCATGGATAAATTATTTGCTTCTTCACAGTCAAATATAGGAAGATCCATTGATATTTCCATTTCAGAATTCATAGTAGAGATCTTGGATAAATCCCTTTTAACAGGTAGGCCTCTTTTATTTAATAAAATTGTTTTAAGCCCTACAAGCGCACCTAAAGAAAAAGCGTCTGCTTTGGCCAGCTGTGATATCATTTCTTGTGCAATTTTATCTCTTTTGGAGATTTCGATCAGCAAGTTTGTAGTTTTTATGTCGATGTTTATGTTGATTTTTTTAGAATTTTGTGTGAAATAGATGGTATATAATACATATAAAGCTTTAATTTCGTAGTCTGGATGCTTCATATAATCTAGATATATTTTTACTGAGCAAAATCCCTCAAATAATTTGGTAGAATTCTGATTTATTTTCTTTTGGATTCAAAGAGTGATGGATCAGACTCAAATTATTTTCTTTTCAATATTCTTTGAAGCTTTGAAATGAACTAAAGTCACCTTGGTTTAAAATAATCTGTAGATCTTCTACTAACGCTAATTCCCTGTCTTGAAGAAGGCAACATGGAGAATGCTCAGATTCAAGAATATCTGAAAATTCCATTTATACCAAATTATTTTCAAGCTCAATATCTAAATTAAAGAATTAAGGAAATCAAAGTAATCTGCTTTTTATCAAAAATTAATAAAATGAACATGAACTAACAGAATGATATAAGTTCAAGAAAATGGCTAATAAAAGTTAAATCAATATTTCAGCTTAATTTTATTATTCAAGCCAGCTATATATATTAATTTTTTAATATTAAAATATTTGTATGCTAAGAATTTCCTAATTTACTTAATAGTGAATTTCTCTTGAAAAACAAAGGAGGCGAACTTATAGGAGTAAGCTCATAATTTGGATAATTATTACAAATAGAATCAATTCCATTGAAAAGAATTGGATTCACATCAACAGGCGCAAGATCTTTCTTATCACCCTCATTTTCAGTTTCACTCTTTTCTGGCTCTTCAGTTATTGTAGAAAGTACTGGGTCCAGCTTTTTTCAAACCGGAGTCTTAGGTAAAGATTTTGCTTTGCATTTTCTCGCTTTCTTTACAATAATTTTTTCTTTATTTTTGTATACTTTATAATCTCGCATAATTTCTTTATTTTCAGTAAGTTCCTTGATAAGTTTTGAGCTATCTGAGTGATAAGGAGGAGACAATGATAAAATATCATCCACATAAAAATTGTAGTCAATAATTGAACCGCTTTTGGAAGCTAAAATCGGCCTACTCAACTCTCTAAATCTTTTATTTATGTCTTTTGAGATCACGTCTAGAGCTTCATTGTATTTATTTATAAACTTTTCGTAATTTTTTTTGAAGTTATCAATTTTCCCGATTAAGAAAGCTTCATATGGCCGTATGTCATCATTCAGATAAGATTTGGCTGCAAAAGCAGCATAACATATCAGAAAGTGGAGGGAAGGCTCATTATCAGCCCATCCTATTTTTTCCAGATAGATTGCCCATAGGGCCGTTTCTAATTCATTGAGATCAAGATCTTGCATGGTCCCCAACAAAAGTCTAAGAAGTGGCTGGCACCTTCTGTCTGATGGAACACCAGGGTGTTGCACAATTCTTCTTAGAATTAATTGACTTGTCTGAGACATACCGAATTGGATAAAATCCCTGTGCATATCATCATATTGATGAATGTATATGTTTGCATCTAACACTTCTTCTGTGTTAGAACACGCATCATCTTCTCTCTTTATTTTTTTCACTGGGCCTTTAGGCGGACGGCCTCTGTTGCGTTTTGATGGATCATTACTAAATTCTGCTGGAAACATTTATTAAAATCTGACGAAATCTAAGCATATAAACTTAAGGGCCAATAAAAAGAATTACATATTGAATGAATTGTAAAAGGATAAATTTCTTTTATAACTAATAATCAAATATTATGGAAATCGATAATCTATTAACCTCAATTTCTCAAGCTCGCCGAAAGTTTGAAAGAAATAAACGAGTTAGAGATTGCTCTGCATGTTCTACCCCTGTCGACCAGCTAATTCCTCCATCTCCCACTATGTCTCGTCATGATTCATCAGTTTACTCAACTTACACTCCAAAAAAGTCTGATCCAGAGTCTAAAAATTTAAAACTTCCTCAGAACTGTGAGGAATTAATAAAAGAATTCAGCACATGAAAACACCCATTGCCCAAGCCCAAAGCCAAAGTAAGAAGCTACAAACTTGATGCAGCCTCTCTAATAGCTAACTGAATTAAAAGAAATATTAGTAAAAGACTGTGGCTATTCAAAAGAATTTGTGATGGAGACCTAACAGTAGAAATTGAAGAAAAAGGTGAATGAAAAGACGTATACAGGTTTTATAATAAGCATTATAAGTCAAAAAAGGAGGATATTGAAGAAAGAGGAAATTATTTTCCAAGAGACCGAAAACTCCTTCATAGAAAAAACAGCTCATTTAGCACTGGAAGATCTAGAAGCCCTTATTTGCAAAACCAAATTAACCATGAAATCTATATAAGAAAAATAGATGCTGTGTTTAAGCTTGTAAATTGTTTGTCAGCAAATTTAATTACACAAGTAATTCATCCTGTTGTACAGCATATACAAGTGGCTGCAGTCATTCAAAATTTGGTTGATGTAATGAATAAGCATTATTTGTCAAAAGCAGAAAAATTTTTTAATCTGGCCAAAATGAAGGCTTATATGCTAAAACTAATTGAAGATAAATTAAAAGCAGAAGAAATCGCCAGCACAAAGCCAAAAATTGTTGAAGTTACTGATAGTGAAACATCGCCGGTCAGTATTAAAGAAAATGATATCAAGTCTGTGCTTGATAGCATACAAAATGTAAGAAATAGATTAAAAAGTAAAATGAAAGAAACTGAGCCTGTAGATTTGAGAAGAAAATATAGTATCGATAATATAAAAACACTTGGCCATAGTAAAACAAGCAGCACGGCAATAAAAACCGCACTGAATTTTGCAGAAGGAAATGAGGAAAAAATAATAGAAGAAGTAAAAGAAAATAAGACCAGGAGATTTACTATTGAAAAAGAAAAAACAGTTGAAAAGAAAAGAGATGGCCTGAGCTTTGAAAAAGATTGGTTTTTAAAAAAATCAAAATGTGCTGAAAAACTTTTTTCGAAAAATTATTCTGATGGAAGAGTGGTGTCAGAAGATTTCTCAAGTCCAGCAAAAAGAGAATCTTCTCCTACTGATGAAAAGAATGAATTTATTACTCAGCCGGATGATTTAAAGATTAGAGATGATTTTATCCCTTGTGAAGGACAAAAAGTCTTGATTTATGATGAATTTCCAAGCTTTTCTGAGAAATACCCTTACGATGAAAATGAAGTAGAAGATCAGATAAATAAAATTGAAAAAGAAAGCCAAGAAAATGAAGTAGAAAGTAAAGCCGGAAAAGAGCCCAATGTGTTTGATATAAAAAACATAAAAGAAAATTGGATAAATACCTATGAAAAGCAAAGCATTAATAAGTTAAAAGAAAAAGAGGTAGAGAGCTTTGGAAAGAAAAGCGAAAATGAAAAAGATATTATAAAAGGCAGACCAAGCCAAAGTAAAAGTACTAAAGCAAGCTATTTCCCACAAAAGTTACCACCATCATCACATGCTAAAAATATAGAAGGGGAAGAAATTCCAAAGCAAGCAGAACAAAAATCTGTGAAGCCTAAGTCAAGAATTTCAAGTGATCTTGAGGAGCTAAAGGAACAAAATATTAATAAAGAAAAATTAAGTGAAAAAGCTGAGCTTACTGAAGAAATTAATGAAGATCTTAAATATAAACAAACAGACTATAGACCTGAAAGACAAAAATATTTTGATCCAAAGCCAAAAGATGAGCAAGATATTATTAGCAAATATTTAAGCAAAAGAATAAAACAAAGTAATGAAGAAAATCTTATTGAAGAAAATATAATTGATGGCACTGATTTAAAGAAAGAAAAACCTATAATGTCTGTAAAATACCAGCAAGAAGCTTTAACTAAAAAATTAAAAATTGAGCCTGAAGAAAGCTTTGAAGACAGACCAAAAATTTCAAAATTAAGACCAAATCTTGAAAAAGAGCAAGCCAAAACTAATTCGTCAAACTATGAAGATGAGATTGGAAAAAAACCTTTGAGTACTCGTTCTGTGCCAATGAAATTTGAAAAGTTTGAATTTGAAAAGCAGACCCCAAAAGCTGATGCAATGCCCGCGAAATTAACAGATAGAATATCATACCGCCTTCCTGATAAAAATAAATCAGAATTTGAAATAAAAAGTGATGATCCTTTGCTAATACCTCGTCATATTCCAAAATCTTTCAGCTCAAGTGAAGTTAAAGAAGAAGAAAGTAAAAAAGATTTGCCTAAGATCGCATCAGGGCAATCAAGCAACCAAAATTTACCATCTCATTCTTGAAAATCAAGCAGTGAAATTAATGAGGATTCAGGAGAAAATAAATATGAGGAAATAAGAGCAAGCAAATTTAATAATCAGCCAATAAAAAGTAAAGTAGATGAAAGCGATTACAATAAAAGAAAAACTAATCCTTCTTCAGATATATTTGACAGTAAATATAAGAATACAGAAAAAATTGAGATGGAGCCTTATAGATTCAGAGAAGATACAATAAAGCCTATTGGAATTGAATCTAATAGAGAAAAATTTAATCCAAATGAAAAAGAAGTTTATGAGAAAAAGCTCCCTAGTCAAAAAACTACTTTTGGGTCAGAAAGTTATGGAGATGAGCAGATAGACAAATCTATCCCGACAAGTCAAAAACAGATGCGAGATATAAGACCAGAAGAATTAAAGATTAATAAAGACATGCCTACAGAAATATTTTCTCAAAAAAATTTACTTAAAGCATATACACCTGATGTAGGCTTGCCAAAAGAAATAATTAGTTGCTCAAATGAGCAAGGTCCAGAATGCGGATATCTCCCAGATGATTCTAAAAAATTAACAATTGAAGAAGAAATTAAAGACTCAGAATTTTCTGGTTTAGGAAAACCACTTATAAGAAAACAACCAAAAGCTCAGAGAACTGCAAAACAATCTTCACAATTATATGGCCAAGTTCAAGAAGAAGCAGAGTTTTTACAAGGAAAAGAAGAGCCGTTAAAAAGTGATAAGGAACCCATTTTTACTTATGAAGACAAAATTAAGACTCAAGAAAAATCATTAGAAAAAGCCGCTGAAATATCAGACAAGAGGACTTTAAATCCATCAAAAGGCAAATCTATTGGAAAAGAAATATCATTTTATCCTTTAAAACCAAGCAGTTCAAGTACTATATGTGAAAAAGACAAAAAAAGAGAAGAAGAGCCTGACCAAATCATATTGAAACGATCAGAGAACAAGAAATTATCATCTCATTCTTCAAAATCAAGTGGTTCATATAAAAACAATGAAGATCTTAGAAGCGCAGATCCTTTTTCTGATATATCTGAGAATAAAAATAAGAATGCTTCTAAAGCTGATATGGAGTCAATCAAAATGAGCGAGGATCTATCAATTGAGTCATATAAAGATAAATTAAAGTCAAAGGAAAAATCTATTGACGAGAAAAATAAACAGTCTGCTCTTCAAAAAAATTTAATTGAGAGAGAAGCCTATATAGATAAGCTACTAGATAAATCTACTCCGTCAAGTCAAAAACAAATGCAAAATACAAATATTGATGAGCTAAATCAATATAAAGATAAACCTCAAGAAATTTATCCTCAAAAAAAATCATCTCAACAGCCTATTGAAGGGTATAAAACTGATGCATATTTGAAAAAAGAAATTATTTCTAATGAATTAGATTCAGAAGTAGAATATTCTTTAAAGGATCCTAAAAAGGTAGCAATTGAAGAAGAAATTAAAGAGACAAAATCTTTTGGCTTAGGAAAACCTCCAATTAAAAAACAGCTAAAGACTCAAAAAATTACAAATCAATCTTCACCATTAAATGATCAAGTTTTGGAAGAATCAGAATTTTTACAAGAGAAATCAGAACCGTTCAAAGATTACAGTGAGTCTACTTTTGCTGAGGAGAAAAATAAGCAGTCTGCTCTTCAAAAAAATTTAATTGAAAGAGAAGCCTATATAGATAAGCTACTAGATAAATCTACTCCAGCAATCCAAAAACAAATGCAAAATACAAAAGTTGATGAGCTAAATCAATATAAAGATAAACCTCAAGAAATTTATCCTCAAAAAAAATCATCTCAACAGCCTATTGAAGGGTATAAAACTGATGCATATTTGCCAAAAGAAACAATTAGTTCTAATGAATTAGATTCAGAAGTAGAATATTCTTTAAAGGATCCTAAAAAGCTAACAATTGAAGAAGAAATTAAAGAGACAAAATCTTTTGGCTTAGGAAAACCTTCAATTAACAAACAGCTAAAGGCTCAAAAAACTACAAATCAATCTTCACTATTAAATGATCAATTTCTGGAAGAATCAGAATTTTTACAAGAGAAAGCAGAACCTTTCAAAGATTACAGTGAATTTAATTTTGCAAAAGAAGAAAAAATTAAGACTAAAGAGAAATCAGAACCGTTCAAAGATTACAGCGAGCCTACTTTTGCTAAAAAAGATAAAATTAAGACTCAAGAAAAATCATTTGAAAAAAACTCTGAAATACTGGATAAAAGTATTTTAAATCCATCTGAAGGTAAATCTCTTGGAAAAGAAATATCATTTTATCCTTTAAAGCCAATTAGCTCAAGTGAAACAAATGAAAAAGCAATAAAGCGAGAAAAAGAGTCTGGCCAAATCATGTTGGAGCAATCAGGGAGCCAAACTTTTGCATCTCATTCTTCAAAAAAAGGTAACTTAATTGATACCACAGAAAGTTTAGAAGAGAAAAAATTCCAGGAAGCAATAGATTGAAAGTTTGATAATAAGAGTATCCCAATAGGCAAGGGCAAAAATGAATCCACTATAAGTAATACAAATCCATTTACAGAGATAAAGGGCAAAGAAAAAGAAGAACCAATAAAGTCTGAAACAATAGATAAATTGTATGAAAAAGCAGCAAATGAAAGAAATAAATCACCGAACCCTCAAAAAAATATTATTGAGCCAGAACCTTATAGAGACGATTTTATAAGCAAGCCTATATCGGCAAGTAAAACATATATGCTAAACCAAAAAGATGAAGGATTGGGTAAAAATAAGGATACAACAAAAGAAACTTTTTCTCAAAAAGATTTAGCTCAACAAAACATTGAAATATATGAACATAGTGAAAATTTGATGCCAGAAATAGTTAATTCTTCAATTAAATTAGATTCAAAAATAGAATCTTCTTTAGAAGCACCTAAAAATCAAACAATTGAAGAAGAAATTAAAGAGACAAAATCTGTTTATACTGAAAAACCTATAATTAAAAAGCAGATAAAACCCCAAAGAACTGCAAAGCAATCTTCACAATTAATTAATGAATATCAAGAAGAAATAAACCCTATACAGAAAAAAGCAGATAATATTAAGCAGTTGTTTGTTAAAGATGACAAAATCAAAACTCAAGATTTATTATTAGAAAATAACAGTCAAATTTCAGACAAAAGTGTTTCAAATTTGCCAATAGGTAAATTTATTAAAGATGAAATGGCTATTTCTCCTTTAAAACCAGATAATTCAGTCACACTGGAGCAACCAGATATTCAAAATTTATCACGTGACTTATATGAAATTGCTAATCCCTCGGAAGAAAAGAAACTAGGGGAAGTTAAGACAATGAACTCTGATATTTTGAAAAGCCAAAAAGGAAAAAATGAATCATACAAGCAAACTACAAAGCCTTTAGAAATATTTGGAGCAATAAATATTAATGAAATGGAATCTGAAGAAAATTTAATAAAATCTGCACGAGAAGAGTCAAATAGAGAAAAATTAAGTGAAAAAATCACTGATGAGAGAAACGAATCACCTATTCTCCAAAAAAATAATTTTGAGTTACAAAGTCAAGGAGATGAGAGGCTCGGCAAATCTTTACAGGCGACTCCAAAAAAAATTATTAAACGATTAGATCAATATAAAGATAACCCAGAAACTGATTTCTCTCAAAAAAGCATGCTTAGGCAAAATACTGATCCACATGAAGACTATAAGAATGTACCAATAGAAACACTAAATTCTTTTATTTCAGAAATTCCTCGCTCTTTAGAAGCATCTGAAAAACAAACATTTGAAGAAGAAATTAAAGAGCCAAAAATTTCTCATTCAGATAAAGATATAATTGAAAAAGAACAGAAAATTCAAAATGCAGCACAGCAGCATTCACAATTAGTAAATCAAGAGCAAAAAGATGAGGGTTTAATAAATTCTGATAGTGATATATTCTTGCCAAAGGACAAAATCTTGAATTCTTATGGTACACAAAAGCATAAAGACTCAAAAAACTTTGCTGAGAAACCAATAATAGATTCTGAAAGAATTAATGAAAAAGGAGAAGTATTCAAAGATCATAAATCTGTTTTCACTAAAGAAAATAAAATAAATACCGAAGAAGCTTCATTAAGAACTATTCCTGAAATTAAAGACAAAAGTGTTTTAAATCAATCACTAGGCAAGTCTATTGAAGGAGAAATGACTATTTATTCTTCAAAATTAAGCAGCCCAAGCAGTCTTAATGAAAAAGGGAAGGAAGAAGTTAAATCGCCTCAATTTAAATCAGAAAAATCAGATAGTTCAAATTTATCATTTTATTCTCAAAAATCAAACAGTTCAATTGATGCTTCTGAGACATTGGAAGAAAATAAACTTGATGAAATAAGTGCAATAAAATCTATTAATCAGAATAATGAAAGAAAAATTTATTCAAAAGAAAATGATTTATACATAAAGCCTACAAATCAATTTTCAGAAATATGCGATACACAAGATAAGGCAACTACTAAAATTGATAAGGAGCCAATTAAAATTCGCAAAGATCTATTAGCACCAGAAGAAACATATAGAGATAAATTAAATGAAAAAACAACTGATGAGATAAATGAATCACCAGCATTTAAACAAAATATCTCAGCACGAGATGCTCATGAAGAAAAAGAAATAGAAAAATCCATTCCTATCATTCAAAATCAAATTAAAAATATAAAGGATGAAGAGCTGAGGCAAATTAAAGATACCTCAAAACACACAATTTCTCATAAAGCATTAATACACCAAAATCCTGAGATTTATTCATCGGATACAATTTTACCAACAGAAAGCACACAAACTTCAAATCCAGAAAATAAGGTCTCAATGGAAGAATTGCAAGAACAAACTATTGATGAAGAAAGTAAGGAGCCACGATCTACTGATTTTGGAAAAGCTATTATTAAAAAACGTCCAAAAACGAGAACTGTAAAGCAATCAACAGAGCTAATAAGCCAAGAGCCGAAAGGGGATTCTGAGCAAGGAAAAACAGGAAAATCCAAAGATAAAGATGAATTTTCTTTTATTGAGGAAAATAAAAATAGAAACCAAGATTTTGAATCAATAAATGCTGCTGAAATATCTGAGAAATGTGCTGCAAATCCATTAAAAGGCAAATTTCTTGAAACAGAAAAATCTTTTGATCCTTTGAAATTGTCTAGCTTAAGCGAAGAAAATAAAAAAGAGAAAGAAGATGAGCCTCCTCATCAATTAGTTAGTAAAATCATATCACATAATCCTTCGGAATCTAGCATGTCAAATAAAGATATTGAAACATTAGAAGAAAAGAAAATTGAGGAGCCTTTTACAGAAATTTTTGATGATAAAAATAAAGAAACTGCTAAAATTGATATAGAAATTATCAAATTGAGAGAAGACCCAATACAGTCTCATTCAATAAAATCATCTAATGACAGGCTGGGCAAGGCTATAGAAAGTCCAATTTATCAGAATGACAGGCTGGACAGGGCTATAGAAAGTCAAATTTATCAGAAAAACATTTTGGAATTAGAGAACTGTGGAGATGGGGAAGTAGACAAGTCTATTTTTGAGAGTAAAAAGCAAATAAAAAATGTGAAAGTTGAAGAATTAAGGCAAAATATTGATACGCCAGTAGATATATTTTCTCAAGACAATACAATTGTGCCAAAATCAGAACTTGTTGAGCCTGGTGAAAATTTACAATCAGATATAATAAATTTGTCGGGTTCAGGCAGTCTGAGCTATTTAAAAGACCCTCAAAAGCAAAGAAATGAAGAAGAAATAATTAAGGATTCAGAAACTGTTCAATCAAAAGTATCAGCTACTGATAGGCAGCAAGCTCAAAGAAGTGAAGAGAAAACTCTGCAGTTTGCAAGCACAAAGCCAAAAGAGACAGACTCTATTTACTTTTCCCAAGATAAAGTACAAATATTCAAAGATGAAGCAGATTCCCTTGTCTTTAAAGAAGATCACATTGCTTCATTGCTAGACAAAAGTCATACAAATCAACCAAAAAGCAAGTCTATAGAAAAAGAAAGATGTGTTGATCCTTTAAATAGTAGCAGTTCAAGTGAAGTAAGTGAGAAAGATGAAGGAGAAACTCCTAAGATGATATATCCAAATAGTGAAAGATCAAGCTTGGATAAAGCAAATTCTTGCGATCAATATGAAGATGTTAAAGTATTAGAAGAAGAAAAAGTTGAGAGCATAAAAGTAAAAACTCCTGATGAATTAAAAATACAAAGAATAGCTGAGGAAAATGATGCAAACATAAGACCTGGAAACCCATTTTCAGGAATATTTGGTGGTGATGAAGATAAGAATACTGATAAAACTGATAAAAATCCCAAGAATCCGATGAAACTTTCATCAATGGAATTATCTAGTGATAAATTTAAGCATAATGAAAAAGTAGCTGATAAGGAAACAGAAAATGTTGCTCTTCAAGAATATTCATCGAAACTTGAAGGTTTTAGAGACAAACAAAAATTTCAACCTATTTCAAAAAATCAAAATCCAGCAGGATATAATCCAAATAAAGATATGCCAATAGAAACACTTTCTCAACCCAACGCATTTCAGCAAAATACTGAAGTTTGCAAGCCTGATAGGAGTTTGCCAGCAGAAACAATAATTCCATCAAGCTCAGAAGAGCTGCACTCTTCAGAGATACCTATAAAAAAAGAAATTGAAGAAGAAAATAAGAAATCAAAACCTATTGAATCAGAACATTCTTTTATTGAAAAAGTGAAAGAGCCTCATAGAAGTGAAAATGAATCCCATCAATTTATAAGTAGAGAACCAAAAGGAACAGATTATATTTTCCATTACCAAGAAAATGAGAAATCAAAACCTATTGAGTCTAGAAATACTTTTATTGAAAAAGTGGAAGAGTCTCCAAGAAGTGAAAATCAATCCCCAATATTCATAAGCAGGGAGTCAAAGGGAACAGATTATATTGCACATTATCAAAAAAATTGGCAGTCAAAACCTACTCATTCCAGAGATAATATAGCAAAAGAGATCGAGCAAAAATGTGAAGAGAAAATCCCACAATATATAAGCCCAGAGACAAGAGACACAGATACTATTTTCTCTTCCCGATATAAAGATTTGCAAGATAAAGGAGAAATATTCAGAGATCAAGGTGAATCCTCAACTTTTAAAGATGATAAAATCGAGAGCGAAGATGTCACACCTGAAAAAAATTTTGAAATGCCAGACAAAAGTATTATAAATCAACCAAAAAACAAATCTATTGAGATAGAAAACTCTTTTGATCCTTTAAACAGTAGCAGTTCCAGCGAAGTTAGCGAGAAAGATAAAGAAGAAAATGCTCAGATAATGCTAAAGTATCCAGATAGCGAAAGCTCAAGCTTAGATGAACCAAAATCTAGTGAACAATTTGAAGGTGCTGAAATTTCAGAAGAAGAAAAACTTGAGGATATAATAGCAAAAACATCTGATGATTCAAAAATACAAAGATCAGCTGAGAAAAATACTTCTAATATTCAATTTTCAGAAACAGCTATTGATGAAGATAAGAATGCTTCCTTATCTGATATTAGGCCAGGCAAGCTGATAGAGAACTTAATAAAAGATGAATCAATAGAGCCTGGTATTGATCAATTTAATAAAAAATTTAATGAGGAAAAAGAAGTAAATGCTTCAGAATTAGAAAGTCATAAAGATATACAATTAATTTCAGCACACCAACTTCAAATGGATTTAAATGACGATAAAAATGCATCAATTGAATCATTTTCTCAAAGCACTGAACTCCAGCAAAGTTTACCAACAGAAGCTATAAACTTATTGGATTCTGATAATTTATTTTATTCAAAAGTGCTTCCAAAGCAAACAGCTGTAGAAGAAATTAGCAATTCAGAATTTGCTCAATCTAAAAAATCTGATACTGAAAGTCGAAAAGCAAGTCAAAGAGGTGAAAATCAATCACCACAATTTATAGGCCAAGAATCAAAAGAGACAGGCACTATTTTCTTTTCCCAAGATCAAGATTTGCAAGATAAAAGAGAAGCATTCAAATATGAAGGTGAATCCTTAGTTTTTAAAGAAGATAAAATTAAGAATGAAGATGCCTCAATTCCAAAAATTTTTGATTTGACAGACAAAAACATTATAAATCAACCAGAAAACAAATCTATTGAAAGACAAAAATTTGTTGATCCTTTAAAAAGTAGCAGTTCAAGTGAAATTAGCGAAAAAGATGAAGAAGAAACTTCTAAGATAATGCTAAAATATCCACAGAGTGATAGTTCAAGCATAGATCAGCCGAATTCTAGCGAGCTAAAAACAAAATTAATAATTGCAGAAAATGAGTCAAATATAACAACTGAAAATCAACCTTCAGAAATAATTTTTGATAAAGAGAATGCTTCCATTGCAGATATGAAGCTTAATAAAGCGAGAGAGGATCCAAAAAAACCTACATCAATAGAATCACCCAGTGATAAATTAAAGATTAATGAAGAAATAATTGATGAGGAAATAGAAGGAAATATTTTAGAATTGGAAAATTATGAAGACAAACAAAAACATCAATCAATTTCAACGAATATCAATGAAGTGGAATTAAAGCAATATAAAGATAAGTCATCAGAAGAATTTTCTCAAAACAAAAATACTAATGTGCTCAGGGTTGATGAAGATTTTCCAGCAAAACCAAATTTGGGCAGTCCAATAATTTCAGAGGAATCTCAAGAGCAACAAATGAAAGAAGAAACTAAGGACTCAAAGCCTGCTCATACTGAAAAAGCCATTATTAAAAAACAAAAAAAGCCTCAAAGGAGTGAAAAGCAATCTTCACAATATATAAACCAAGAGCCAAAAGACAAAGACTCTATTTCTAATTCTCAAGATAAATGTATAATAGCAGAAACATTTAAAGATGAGCATGAATCCTCATTATTTGAGGAATATAAAAATAAAACACAAGATGCCTTATTAGAAAATATTTCTTCAATATCGAGCACAAGCACTTTAAATTTATCGAAAAGTAAGGTTATTGAAAAAGAAACACCTGTTTATCCATCAAAAATAGCCAGTTCAAGCAAAGTAAATGAAAAAGATAACCAAGAAACTCCCCAGATCATTCTGAAAAAATCTGATAATGAAAACTTATTATTAAATCCTCAAAATCCAAGCAGCCAATTTGGAATTCCTGAAGTTTCTGAAGGAGAGAAATTAGAGGATTCAATATATAGAGAATCAGATGATCCAAAAATAATAAGTATTAATGAAGAAAAGGATTATAATATAAGATCTGCAAGTCCTTTATCAGATACATTTGTCTATAAAATTAAGAATGCTGATAAGGCTAATGTGGAAATTCATAAGTTGCGAGAAGACAAAATAAAGCCTTTCTTAAAAGAATTATCTAGTGATGAAATAGAGCTAAATGAAAAAATATTAGATGAAAAAATAAATAATGCTACCAATCAAGAAAATATTTTAGAGTCAGAATATGATGAAGATGAGAAAACGATTAAATCTGCAGAAAAAAGAGAAATTCAAAGTAAAATAAAGCCTTCATCAATAGATTCATCTAGTGTTAAATTAGGGCCATATGAAAATATAGAAGATAAAATTCCAGAAAGTTTGACTACACAAGAAAATATTTCAGGGTCAGAATGCTATAGAGATCAGCAACAAGGTAAATCCCTTCTGACAAATCAGACCCAAATAAAATTTTCATCTTTTGAACCGTCTAATGAAGAATTAAAGCAAAATGAAAATATCATTGTTGAGAGAAAAGAAAACCCTGCAAGTCAAGAAAATATATTGGAATCAGAGTGCTACAAAGATGAAAAAATGGGCAAAACTATCTTAACAGAACCTAGAGCTCAAATAAAGTCTCCATTAATTGATCTATATAATAAAGAATTAAAGCAAAATGATGAGAGAATAGAAGATCCCGAAATTCAAAAAACTATGTCGAGATCAGAGAGGTTTAAAGATGAGCCAATTATAAAACATATCTTAACAAATACTCAAGCTCAAATAAAACCCCAATTAATTGAACCATTTAGCGAAGAATTTAATCAAACTGAAAGCATAACTGAAGAGGAAATCGAAAACCCAGCTATTCAAGAAATTACTTCAGAAACAAAAATTATTGAGTTCGAGCAGATGGAGAAACCAATTTCGATAACAGCAGATTTATCTAGTGCTAAATTAAGGTCAAATGAAAAAATAGCTGATAAAACTCCAGAAAGTCTGATCATACAAGAGAATCTTTCAGGTTCAAAATACTATGGAGATCAGCGACAGAGTAAATCAATCTTGACAAGTCAAGCTCCATTAATTGAAACATATAGTGAAGAATTAAAGCAAAATGAAATCAAAACTTATGAGAAAATCGAGAACCAGGCTATTCAAGAAAATATTCTAAAATCAAAAATTATTGAGCCTGAGCAGACAGACAAATCAATCTCGACTGCAATTGCTAATGCAAGTCCAGAAAGTCTTATCATACAAGAAAATATTTTAGATTTAGAATGTTATGGAGATCAACAACAGAGTAAAGACCTCTTGGCAAGTCAAACTCAAATAAAATCTTCATCAATTGAACAATCCAAAGAAAAATTAAAGCAAAATGAAAATATAGCTGATGAGATAATAGAAAGTCCTATTATTAGTCAAGAAAATATATCGGAATCAGAGTGCTATAAAGATGAAAAAATTGGGAAGTATATCTCAGCAGAAATTCACGCTCAAATAAAACCTTCATTAACTGAACAATCTAGTGAAGAATTAAAGCAAAATAAAAATATAGATGATAAGAGTTTAGAAAACCTAGAAACGCAAAAAAATATATCAGATCCAGAAAATTTTAAAGATGAGTCAATTGAAAAACCGATCTTGACAGAAACTCAAGCTCAAATAAAATCTTCACCACTTGAACCATCTAGCGAAGAATTAAAGCAAAATAAAAATATAGCTGATGAGAGAATAGAAAACTCCAAAATTCAAAAAAATATATCTGAATCAGAGAGGCCTAAATATGAGCCAATTAGAAAACATATCTCAACAGAAACTCAAGCTCACATAAAATCCCCATCAATTGAACCATCTAGCGAAGAATTAAAGAAAAATAAAATTATAGCTGATGAGAGAATAGAAAACCCTATCACTCAAGAAAATGAATCGGAATCAGAGTACTTTAAAGATGAGTCAAATAAAAAACCTTTCTCGACAGAGGCTCAAGCTCAAATAAAATCCCCGTCAATTGAGCAATCTAGCGAAGAATTAAAGCAAAATAAAATTATAGCTGATGATAGAATAGAAAATCCTACCACTCAAGAAAATATATCAGGATCAGAGTACTTTAAAGATGAGCCAATTAGAAAACCGATTTCGACAGAAACTCAAGCTCAAATAAAATCTCCATCAATTGAACCATCTAGTGAAGAACTAAAGCAAAATAAAAATATAGATGATAAGAGTTTAGAAAACCCCAAAATTCAAAAAAATATATCTGGACCAGAGAGGCTTAAATATGAACCAATTAGAAATCCTATCTCGACGGAAACTCAAGCTCAAATAAAATCTTCATCAATTGAACTATCTTGCGAAGAACTAAAGCAAAATGAAAATATAACTGATAAAAGAATAGAAAACCCTACCAAAATTCAAGAAAATGTATCTGGATCAGAGAGGCTTAAATATGAGCCAATTAGAAATCCTATCTCGACGGAAACTCAAGCTCAAATAAAATCTTCATCAATTGAACCATCTAGCGAAGAACTAAAGCAAAATAAAAATATAAATGATAAGAGAATAGAAAACCCTACCACTCAAGAAAATGAATCGGAATCAGAGTACTTTAAAGATGAGCCAATTAGAAATCCTTTCTCGACAGAAACTCAAGCTCAAATAAAATCTCCATCAATTGAACCATCTAAAGAAGAATTAAGGGAAAATGAGAATATAACTGGTAAGAGAGTAGAAAGCCCAGAAGTTAAAAAAAATATATCGGGATCAGAATATTATAAAGATAAGCCATTTGGAAAACCTATCTCGTCAGTAGTTCAAACTCAAATAGAATCTTCATCAACTGAACCATTTGAAAACATAACTGACGAGGAAATTGAAAACCTCAAAATTCAAAAAAATATACCAGGATCAGAAAAGTTTAAAGATGAGCCAATTGAAAAATCTATCTTGACAGAAACTCAAGCTCAAAGAAAATCCTCATCAACTGAACCATTTAGCGAAGAATTAAAACAAAATAAAAACATAACTGATGAGAAAATTGAAAACCCCAAAATTCAAAAAAATAAATCGGGAATAGAGAAGTTTAAAAATACGCCAATTGGAAAACCTATCTCAACAGAAACTCAGGCCCAAATAGAATCTGTATCAATTGAACCATCTAGCGAAGAATTAAAACAAACTGAAAGCATAACTATGGAGAATATCAAAATTCTAGCTATGCATAAAAAGATTCCAAAATCCAAAATGATTGACTTAGCAAACGCAATCACAAACTTAATAAGAAACCAAATAGAATCAGCATTTTCAATTCTCTATACCAATACTATTCTTTTGCAGAAGGAAAGAAATAATAAGCTAAAGGTAATTTTGGAAAATTCTATAACAAGGTTTGACCATATATTACTGAGATCTTTAAGCTCATGGAAGCTAAAAACAGTCCATAAAATATATGAAGAAAAAATGGGTCTCCATCATCATCAGACAGAAGAAAACTTGATGACTTTAAGGACACAGACTCATATTCGATCCTTTGTAGAAATTATAGAGAAAAAAGTGCTAGCAAAAGAGTTTTATGCATTTTCTGTATTTTTGGCAATTTTTAATAGGTATAAAATTCCGAAAGATTCTCAAGCGTTGATGGTTATGAGTTTCACTCAGGCAATAGATTCATATGCCCTTGGTCAGCTTAAATATTGTATGAATATATTAAAGCTTGCAAATAGAAAATCAAAGCAAGGGCTTAAGAAAAAAGAAATTGGGCTAGAAATGCTCTTTAAAGCAATAAGAAGGTACACTAAAACAACAAAACAACACTCATGGGTTAGATGGAGGCTATATATGAGAACTAAAAATTATAAGGCAGAATATACTTCATATGGACTCAGAAGATTTTCTGATATTCTTAAAAGGCAGATTTTCATGAACTACCAAGATTTCTTGGAGCAGCTAAAAGTGATTAGCTCATACAAAGCAGAAGGGGCAACTTTAATGGTTGAGCTTATTTCTAACATTGCGAATAAAAGATGTCGACCCTTATTCAGATTGTCTTCATTGTATAAGAAGCAAAATAAAGCGCTGAGGCAATTACTAAGGACGCAAAGAATAAGATCAAATGCTGCATTAAAAGAAAATCTAAGAACTTGGAGACTAAACTCAAAGTTCAATACTCAAATAAAAAAAGAGCTCTTAGATGTATTTACCAAATTGGCATTTACTCCCTTCAAAACCAGAAAATCTTTTGCATTTTCTCGGATAAAGGCTGAGTTCTCAAGTATCAACAGCAAAAAAGCCAAAAAAGAAAAGGCTGCAAAAGCAATTTTGAACCTATATCGAAGAAAGTACGCCAAAATTCTGCAAAGGTCAATTCACCTCTGGGGAAGCCTTGTTTCCGAAATGAAACGCCTCGAAAGCTATGAGCAGCTTTTGCGAACCAAATTCTCTAAAAGGCTGCTTCTACTAATTATAAGGTCATGGAGCCGAATTAAAGGAAGAAAACGCAGAATATGCCGAGGGCTTGAACTATTAGGCAAGCTTTTCAGCATCAGAATCTGTGAATACTTCCAAAACCTCAATGAAAATGATCCGTCCTTTATATGGAGTATTAATGATGAGTCCCTCGTTAAATTTGATATCGCCTTAATTGCACCCTATTTAAAGTCTATGATCATGAATTTCCACAGCCACCACAAGTATCTCTTAAAAGAGTCTTTTGATAGGTGGAAGATGGCCAAATCCATTTCTCACGACAAAAACGTCACCTTAGCTTTAGAAATTTCCCACGCATTCAATAAAAAGAAACATAAACTCCTATGGGAGTCTTGGCATATTTTAAGAAATCCCAGATTCAGCATGACTTATAAGCAGAAAATGAAGCTCCGAAATGCAATCGAAAAATGGGAATCAGTCATGTATCGTCCACAGAATATACTGCTAGAAGCCTTTTTCACTTGGAAAAGAGGGCCAAAGGAGGAGCAGCTTACAAGACTCAAGCAATACAAGCAATATTTTTCATCTTAGCTTAATTAGCCATTGTAATTAAATTATGGGGAAAAGTATCAGATCAAAGCGTATGCAAAAGTGAAAGTCTCTCAAACGACAAATCGTGAGGCAAACACTGGAAAAGGATAATTTAGCCATGCTTGGAACCAGCCATCCCACCTTAAAGAGTGCATTTTTGCATCCAAATGATCCTGACGCTGTCTTTCCTCAGCACAAGCCAGCTGTTAGACTTGATTTTCGATCAGATGCCATTGTACCGTTTGAGTGTCCGGTCAAAAGTAAGAAATATTTGATTGAAAGAATGCCTGATGTCCCTGAAGAAGAACTGAAAGGGAGACCAATTGAAATTCCTGATATGTTTATGGGTGAATTAGAATACTCCCTCAAGAATATCGAAAAGAACACAAGAAAAAGACAATCAATGAAAATTGATAAATAAACAGCGGATTTTTTTAATAGAAATTAACTAATAAAAGTTTTCTTAGTTGTAAAGTAGCAATATATAAATAGAAGCAGGTTGAGGCCGATAATTGCAAAGCCTAAAAGAAGCCCTTCTTTCATCTCAAAATCTTTAGTCCCAAATCTTTTACCATTGGTTTCTTCTAAATCAGTGAATTTCGCAACTCCGAAGTATATTGAGTACCCTAGAATATAAAGAAATGAAGGAAGAAAGGATAGAGGCGATATAATTTTCAGCTTGAAATTTGAACGATATAGCTTTAAAATGTGGAAAAATATACAAATTGCATTAAAAACCATCGCTATTGTGCCAAAGAGAATCATTTGTGCTCCACCATTGTCAAATCCATCAATATGACTACAAAAGCCTGGACAATTTGTATTGACAAGATGCTTCAAAGACCCACAGCTGTCACTTTTTACGTCACCAATTGAGCTTTCGTTTTCAAATGAGTCGAATTTTGTCTGTGGTTCTGCAAAAACTAGCCCAAAGCTTCATCAGCAATACTGATATCATTGGGCTAAAGCCATGTCAACTAGAATAGCCACTATGCTAAAAAAGGAAAATACAGAATATACAATATAATGATACTTTGGGAGTGGCTTTGGCTCTTTTGGCTGTGAAACTTCAATATATAATGATTCGATCATTTATAAATAAATTTAATTCTCTTTCTGGTTAAAAAAGTCTTGGGATTAACATAAAAAGTCTTGAAATCGGCTGAAGGTAGATAAAGCTAAGGCACAAAAAAAGCATAAGAAATGGACAGCTGCCGTTTTAAATCATTAAATATATTAATATGAGCAGCGAAGGTTTTCGAGGAGAAAGTGGGACGCATCAGTCATTAAGATACAATTCAAGCGACGAACAATACGAAGCAAACAGAGATCAGCAACCTCGCATCTTCGTAGACAGCAATAGTATCCATTCCCAAGAAGTCCAACTTGGTTTTGACGAACAAGATAATGACTTCGAAAAGACTCGTAGAATAGAAATAAACCCTGATTTCGAGCTTAATCGAGTCCCTTTGTACTGCTGATGGTACCTTATATTATTTTTATTATTTGCTTCTTTATGCATCATATTAGGATGTATGGGAACTCCAAGGTGGGTTTCACAAGGAAAAGATGACAAGAAATGGATGGGAGGGATGCTTAGATGTGGAGGATGCAGCGGCTCTTGGGAAGATGAGCTATATATGGATATTGCCACTAAGAGCTGTGACGATAATGATTACTCTGGCTTCTGTTCTACTTTTAAAGATCTTAGAGATGCTGGCACTGCATATGCAGTACTTGAAGCTGTTTGCTTAGCTGCACTCGTCATTTGGATGTACAAAGTCATAATGCTGGTAAGAGGCTTGCGTTTTCTCTCTGATGTAGTCTCAATGTTGATAGCAACCTTTACAGTAGTTTTGCATGCAGCAGCGATTGGAATATGATATGGGATAACTGGCGCAAAATATGGCAGCTGTGATGATGTTTCAACTATTTCTGATAGCCAAGACATTTGCGCAAACCACGGACCAATACTTAGTATCGTTGTTGGGTGTCTTCTTTTAATAGTATTTTTGATATTTATCTCCATATTAAAGAAGAGATTTAGAGCTAAAGAAGTTAAAAAAGAAGTCGAACTTGCTTAGCTAATAAAAATGACATAGATTTTTATTTAATTTCATAATTATCAATTATATAAAGAAATATGGATATGTGACGATTTTGTTTGATTTCATTTTCTATTTCAATAATATCAGCTATAGAATTTTCCCCTGAATATTTGGGAAATCCAAACTGTCCTGCTTACACATGCAAGACAAGCAGTCAGCAGTTTCTGAATACCACATGCATATTTTTTACTCCGACAGCCTCGACCCCTACATATTTTGTAAACCCATGCACATCTTTGAAGCTGCCTTATTGTCAGCCTTCAACTGAAAGTAATTCTACATGTGGCGCTGCAATTCCTACACCAGCAGTTAATGCTTGGCCTGGAGAAAAATGTTCAACGTCAGCTGACTGTAGTTCACATGCAAATCAAGGGTGCGTTAAAAACGTATGTATGGGAGCAAGCCAAGGAGACGAATGCAAGGTAAATGATGACTGCAACCCTGGATATAGATGCTTAGGAGGGATTTGCCAAATACAGATCCCTGTAGGAGGCACAGGATGCACTACTGATTATGACTGTGTGAATGGGGCAGGATGTAATATTGCTAAAACATCTTCGCAAAGTATATGTTTCCCTTATTATTCAATAGCACAGCACTTGCCAGTTAACTCTTGTTCATCAACTAATCAGTCAATGCTGTGCAATTCTGGACTATGTATGGCAAATAATGAAGGATTTGAATGTATGGCACCTGTACAGTCAAGCAAATTGCCAGCAGCTTGCCAATTAGATAGTGATTGTCAGTCTACAAGGGATGATTATTTTCCTAATGGATATTTAACTGGGACTTGCTATTGTGGGTATAATCCTAATTCAGCAAGTTATTGCTCACTTTTTGCAGGGGATAAACCGATGCTGCAGATGATGAGCTATCTTAAATCGTGGGTGCAGTCTAAATTAATCCTTAAATGCAACACAATGAGAAGATTTACCCCTGCCTGTATAATTGATTGGTGGACTACTAAGGACTACAATTCTTACATGTATTACTATCTGTCAGCTTATTATTACCCTTTAATCACTAATGGAGAATCATGTGTCCAGCAAGTATATTTACCACAGTGGTGGGCTGCAAAAAATGCAATTTAGATAATTAATTTATTTTATCCTCACTATATATAATTTTTTGTCATTATTTATTCTCTCATTCATTTTATTTCATTCAGTGTTATACAAAACTTGTTAATAATAATCAATGGAGTGGGATCAATCACTTGAACAGGCTGACCCGGAGCTTTTCGACATAATCGAACATGAAAAATGCAGACAATGGGGAGGAATCGAGCTGATTGCTTCAGAAAATTTCACATCTAGAGCTGTCATGGACTGTCTCGGATCTTGTTTAACAAACAAATATAGTGAAGGACTACCAGGGAAGAGATATTATGGAGGGAATGAATATATCGACCAAGTAGAAAGCCTCTGTCAAAGACGAGCACTGGCTGCATTCAGTCTAGATGCCCATACTTGGGGTGTAAACGTTCAGCCATACTCAGGAAGCCCTGCTAATTTTGAAGTATACACGGCTCTTCTTAACCCTCATGACCGAATTATGGGCCTTGCTTTGCCTTCTGGTGGACATTTGACACATGGTTACTACACTGCTAAGAAGAAGCTTTCAGCTAGTTCAATTTTCTTTGAATCTCTTCCATATCAGCTTGACATGTCAACAGGCAGAATTGATTATGATGCTCTTGAAAACCAAGCCAAACTTTTCTTGCCAAAAATTTTAATTTGTGGAGCTAGTGCATACCCTAGAGACTATGATTATGCAAGACTAAGAAAAATTGCTACAGATATCGGTGCTTATTTGATGGCAGACATTGCTCATTTCAGTGGACTAGTATCGTCTGGAGTCCTTTCTAATCCATTTGAATACTGTGATGTGGTGACTACAACCACTCATAAAACAATGAGAGGACCAAGAAGTGCAATTATTTTTTATAAAAAAGAACTTGAAGACCGCATCAACGGAGCTGTATTCCCAGCTCTTCAGGGCGGTCCTCACAATAACAATATAGCAGGTGTAGCAACTCAGCTAAGAGAGCTAGCAACAGAGGAATACAAAGAGTATGCCAGACAAGTTGTGAAAAACTCTAGGGCGCTTGCTGATGAATTGATAAGCTTAGGATACACCTTAGTTTCTAATGGAACTGATAACCATTTGATGCTTTGGGATTTAAGACCACAAGGACTCACTGGGAATAAATTTGAAAAAGTTTGTGACGCTGTCAGAATCACCCTGAATAAAAATTCAGTCCCAGGAGATACGTCAGCTTTAACCCCTGGAGGTGTCAGAGTAGGAACTCCAGCTATGACAACCAGAGGGCTTAATGAAGACAATTTCAAAACTGTTGCCCATTTCTTGCACAGAGCTATACAGATTTCATTGGAAATCCAAGAAACGACTGGTAAAAAACTCAATGACTTTTTAGCTGCAATCCCAGAAAATGAAAAAATCAAAGCTCTTAAGCAAGAAGTCTTTGAGTTTTCAACGCAGTTCAGAATTCCTGGCTTCAGCACAGAAAATATGAGGTATAAATCCTTAGAATAATTAATCGGTAGAATCTTTAAAATATTTTTTTTAAAAGTAATAATACAGCTAAAATGCAAACTGACCAAATGCACTTCTTAAAACTATTAGAGTTGGCCTCAAAGAATAATATTGTAAAGGCTATGTAGATCACTTTATCGATCCCAAATACTATTATCTATGGATTTGGGTTTAACTCACTTACACTGATAAAAAACAATGAAAGAAGCTTGGAGTTCAAGGAGATAACAGAAGAGCAATTTAAAGAAAATCTGCAATTTATTGGGGAAGATGACAGCGATTTTCCTTTTGCAGTTTTTAAAACGAATTTCAAGCTTAATTTAGCAATGACTAAGGAGGATGCTTTTAATATTGGAAAATCTTTTATGAAAGATAGTATCAGTTTTAGCCTACAAACTTTTATAGTTTGTCATAATACAAATGCCCAAATTGTCAGAGTTCAATGATCAAAATCTAACGGATTTTTTGCTAAAGTTATAAGAAATCAATTCCCTTACACACAAAAATCAATTTCCCAAAAAGTTTTATCAAAAATATATATGTCTGATGATTTTCAAGGTACTTTTGAAAAATATGATATTATTGAAAGTTCTTTCTTAATTATCCACAAAATAATTTCAAAGCCTGCGAAATTATCACAGGGGACTATTGTCTTAGCACATCAAATAAATTTTATTAAAGTTTTATTAGAAGAATCTATCCTTAATAGCACAAAACTTCTTAAAATTTCAGGTGATTTTATTCAAGATGAAAACGAAAATTGGTATTTTTTAAATATTCATTCATATACAACTGCACCTATACTTAGAAACAACACAATGATGAGGCCAACAACCGCAATAAGCGAACCATTCCATTCAAGACTGCCTAGTAGTCCAGGATGTCAAACAATAGGATATTACTCCAACTGTGCATCTCCTAAAAATGTATGTGATAAATATCAGCGGACTTTTGATTTTAGAAGCACAAGGGATAAACTTTATACCCCAAATTCTCGAAAATGTTCTTATTCAGCCATAAAATCTCCTCTCAGACCTCCTAATTTCGTAAGAAATCTTGACAACGAAGCAAGACTTTTAGAAAAGAAACTAGAGCATGATGTAAATGATTTAATTGACAAGGACAAAATAAAGACACTTAAATTTATGACTTATAAAAAATGAATAAAAAGAAGAGATGACAAGCTTCCTGATCAGGCTCTTGAAAGACTATTTGCAGAAAGAATTTCTTCTAATAAAAACATCATGCTGAGAAGGTATAATAAAGGCATTAAAAACCTTAAAAATATGGTACAGTCAATGAACAATATTGTTATGAATAACGTTTTTTCAGGGGAATATATGGCTAAGCAGGTTGCTAAAATGCTGCTTCAAAAAATTTATAAACTTCCAGGAGGAAGGTTAATTTCGAATAAAAGAAAAACAAGATTTGTAGCGCATAGAGCACAGAAAGGCTTAGCGAGGCTAGCAGAGCTTTGTGCAGAAGAAGAACTTGAAACGGTAAATACCAAGTTCGAACAGCTGCAAAAAATTGTTTTAAGGTCAAAAGAGAGACGTAGGCTAACTGAACTTGATACAAATAATTCAAACGAATAATAATTCTTTAAGATTTATTCAGAATTTAATTATCTTCATTTTAATTGGCTAATTTAATTTAAGAAATTATCTATATTTCATATTTAAGATCCCCATAATAAAATTTAATTTAAAATGATTGTCGACGTTCTATCAAACAGCTTCAGTATTTCTTCATTCTCTCATGCAGAAGACATCACATTATTAGTGCCAGAAGACTTTATCATCACAGATAATATTCGTTCAGTCTTCAAGACTTCATCTGACTTTGATGAATGTCTTAACAGCCAAAAAACTTACTTCAGAGTCTCCAGTGAATTCCAAAGAGGAGTTCTCATTGGTCGCGCTGCGACTCTGAAGCCAGATCTCATTGTTTGTACCTCTCGCCCCGAAATTTTTAAAAAGTATCTTCCAAAGATACACTTTCAAAACTATGAAGAAATTCCAAAAAATTCAAATAAAGACGCGGGATTCCAAGAAGAAGTCTTAAAAAGCATCGAGCCTAAGCCTAGCAGCCAGTTGAAACAGTTTGACAATAAAACACCTTTGGAGAAGCTATATCAAGAAGTCTTAAATAAATTTGTGGAAACTTTTTTCCAAGGCCATGGAATTCCTGCTGGAAAGGTAAAATCATTGAAATCCCAAATCAGAAATTTAGCAGAAGGCGCTGTTATATCAGCCCGAAGAAAGTCTCAAAACAAAGACCAAATTCCGACCTCCTTTGAAATTTCAGAAATTATATATGAGGATTTTGTTAAATATGGCATAGTGGAAGACCAAGGAATCCAAGTGGCTTATAATAGAGAAGAGATAGATGCATATTTTGGAGAAGAAAAATATAAAACATTCACTCCAGCTTATAAAGCATCGTTAAATGTAGAAGATAAAGAAAATATTGAGATCCCTCAAAAGAGATTTACATTTGAGACAGTCCAAAAATGCATTTCAGAGATTATGCCTGTACTGGAGCTACAAAATCCAAAAGAGCTGGGAGAAGTTGTGAATATTATTTTGGACTCTATCGCTTTAAGTTCAAAAATTGCAGAGCCTGACCGCCAACAAGCATTTTTGGTAATTTTCAAATTTTTATATCATGCAGAAGTGATATCCTTGAAGGAGGAAATACCTTTGGGGTTGATTCTACAAGACACTAAGAACTACTTAAATATCGAAGTGGAAATCAAGTGTCCAGCTTAACTTATTATAAATTATTTTAATATTAAATACTCCTGCATTATAATTAAATGAACTTCCTGTATTAAAGCTAACTACAATTTATTAGTAATAATAACTTGGCAAAGGTGGTCCTTGTCGCGGCGCACCATTAATGATATTGAAAGCTGAATTTCTCTTTGCATCTATATTATAAAGTCTCATCATGGCTCTTTCTTTTGCAACGTCATCTTTTCTTCTTAAGTACTCACCTTGATCAGTTGGGTCATAATCTAAAGTGATTGGGTTAAAAGCTTCGCTTGGATTATTTTTTTGTCCATTTTTTCACTTGGATCTTTTAGCTTCAAGTTTTTCAATTGACTGAGCCTGCTCTTGGCCAATCTGTTCCCAGCGATTCACTTCTCTATTTATGGCGTTTTCTCTTCTTTTATTATAAACATCCATCTTTCTTTGGTTTTCCAGTTCTCTTCTTCGACGCTCTTCAGCAGCAAAATCAGTATCAAAACGTTCTTTCTCAGAAATAAACATTGTGCTTTGAGGCTCTGGCATTAAGACGTTATTAGCTTGATCTCTAAAAAAAGGATCTTGCGATCGGTTAGATCTTGCCCGATTCGGTGGAGTTTGATATATTGGTAAGCCTGATATAGGGTTCATATTTTATAATTCTATGTAACTGATTGTGAAAAATTAATAAAACGATAATTTATTGTTAAATTTAAAATTAAATTTAAAATAAAAATTATCATTGAAAAATAATTAAGCCAATTATCTATTAAAAACACAAAATAAATCACCTTAAATTTAGCTACTTTAAAACTTATTGGATCTATAATAAAATGGCATCAAGAGGTGAAGCAGAAACTCAAGCCTTACGGCAAAGAGTCGAAGAGCAACTAAACAGGCTAATAACTCAATTGCGTGATCTCGAAGAGAACAAAGAGCTTATGGAGGATTCTGAGTACTCTTCAATGAAAGAAGACACTCTCCAGCAGCTAAGAGAATTCGAGGCACAGCTAGAAAGATGGAAAAGCGGAAATATTACTTTGATAGACGATTTCAATCGCATTCAAATCGCAATCCAACAAGCAGTCTCCCAAGCCTTCAAAACTCCTGAAGTTATTCAGATGTTTGCAGCAAGACAGCCTCAACAGCTTAGATCTAGACTTGAAGAAATGGAAAGGGATCGGCATCTAGGGAAAATCCAGGAGCAAGACTATCAAGCTAAAAGATTAGAAATATTGATGGCTCTAGATAAACTTGGAGAAACCTTAAGTCCTGAAGAAAGAGAACTTCTGGTGTCTTTTAGCTCAGCTGGAAACAGAGTGGAAGCAAACCAAGACAGAGAAGTCGACGCAAAAGGACTGTTCCCAGCCGCAAAAGGGCTGCTGGCTCATGCTAGGCATCTCATAAAAGATGATAAGCTTCAATTATAATGAGTTACTTTATGAGTAAGTCATAATTATTTTAAATATTTTCATGACTATTTCGATTTACCTGATTTTAATTTTGCTCCTTTTGTAGGAGTTAAGTGTGATATATCGTTATCGACTGCAATATTTACATTGAGGTTTTTACCATTTTTTCTGACTCGTAATGCATATAAGGCAGTGTTTTTACTTATGTTGGCGTATACAGGAGGTTGCCCTTTCAGCTGTTTGATGACGTTTAAAAATTCCATTATTCATCCTCCATGAGAAACGACTAAAATTTTTAGTGCTTCTTTGGACTCTTCCATCATATGAGTGCTGCATAAGTCATTTAAGAAATCTTTAGCCCTCTCCATTACGTCAATTCATGCTTCTCCTCCATTAGGTCTGAAAGCTCTTAAATTAACTCCTGCTTGTTTGGCTAGTTTATCGGTAGTTCCAAGGGGCTGCCCTTCTAATTCTCCAGCACCTTTTTCTCTAAGTCTTGGGTCTAATATAGGGGATAAATAGTCGTGATGAAGAATTATTTGTGAAAGGGTTTGTTGACATCTGTTAAGATCACTTGAATAGATCGCATGGAATCTTACGTTTTTTAGGCGGTTTCCAAGTTTGGTGGCTTGCTCAAATCCTAGTGGTGTTAGCTCTCCACCCTGCTGGCCTTGAAGAATTCTTTGAACGTTTCCAATAGTCTGCCCATGTCGAGTAATATACAGATCCATTACTAAAATTAAAAATATGAATTTATTTTGCTCAAAGCATTTATAAAATTAAAGAGTTGCCTTATTAATTAAATTTTAAAGACTGATATAACAGTTATACTTAAAATAATCACTATCATTAAATGCATTATATTTGAGTGTATATTAATTGTTGTTTAACAGCATTATTTTTAAAATAATTAATTTACCAATGCTCGTTATTAAGACATAGCTATATATACTATTCTTGCAAAACATTAAAACTGTCAAAACCTGGTAACTCATCCGAAGGAATTTTTCTATCAAAAGGCTTAAATTTTTCATCAAGTTCTTCATCAGGAAGTTGTATGAGTTCTAATATTGATTCAATAAATAACTTAAGCCTATTCAGATACTCTCTTCTATGCTTAATTTCAATATCATTATGCCCCGCGTCCTTTACCCATCATGGCGGAAACCCATGTCTTACAAAACTTGCAAGTCTCTCTGCATGTTTTACAGGAATCTGCTTATCCTCAATTCCATGTAATAGAAAAATCGGACACTTTATATAAGGAATCTTAGTGACATTTGAAAAAAAATCAAACCAAGGTGAAGAAGAAGGCTTTTTTGAAAACATCTGTAAAGCAGATGCAATTGGCGCATGCAAAATAACCCCTCCTACTTTATACCTAGATGCAAGCTCACATGAAGGGACAGTTCCAATAGACTGTCCATATAGTAAAATATATTTTCAAGGGATGCCCCTTACATTTGTCAGGTAATTATAAGCAGCTTCAATATCTGCGTATATATTTTTTTCTGAAGGTTTTCCGGTGCTTTGGCCATATCCTGTATATTCATATATAAGTACATTGACTTTAAGCTGAACTGATAAGTCTGCTATAAAATTTCTCATGATCCCAATGTCGGTTGAATTTCCATGTGAAAAAATCACAGTGAAAATTGCATGAACGTTTTTAAAGTATACAGCGGGGATATTTTGATTTCGAGATGTACTGAGCATAACAATTTCACTACTTACCCAGCCTACTTCAATGGGCTTGGTTTGAACTCCATACTCATCTATAAGCAACATCCTGTAATTATCCTGTGTTTGCTCAATAATGTAGCCTGGCGGATTAGGTGGGTGGAATGCAAAACTTCGAGTGATTTTATCTCTACATCCTAAAGTGGATGTACAGCAAAAGCAGCATCTTATGAGATACATTGTTTTTGTTTATTTAAATTTTATCATTTTTATTCTGCGCAATTCTTATAGCACTGCCAAAGATTCTACAGTTATTTACGACGAAATCTTTGCTTTATAGCAAAAAAATTTTGAAAATAATTATTTAATTGAAAATTCTGATAGAAAATAGTTTAAGTAGATTTTAAGGGAAAACATTCTTTTTTTATAATAATGGCAACTTTGCCTAGTCTTATTTAATTCAGTGGCCTTTCTAATTTAAATCAACGAGTAAACCATTTAAAAAGTCATGACCTTATAAATAAATATGTACGGGTTGAATGATACAGAGTGGGAAGATTGCCAGGATTTATTCAATATGCTTGATACGAATAGGAACAAAACAATAGATATCGGAGAGCTGATTAGTGGTTTTCATGAGCTTGGCTTAATTTATACAGAAGATGAAGTTAACGCTTTGCTAACAGAATGCGATAAAGATCAAAGCGGAGAATTGTCACTGCAAGAATTCGCTAAAGTTTATAGAAAAGCACTCAGAGCTACATCTATGAGTGAAGAAGAAGTCAAATATACTTTTAAAATGCTTGACTCAAACAGAAGTGGGACATTAAGTAAAGCAGAGCTCAGAAAACATTTAGAGAATAGCCATATTACGTTCTCTGACAGAGAAATTGATGTCCTCATGAGAGACTTTGATGAAAATTATGACAATGAGCTTGACATTGATGAATTTTTGCACTCAGCCTTAGGATTCCAGAAGTAATTATTGGGATAAAAAGCGGTTAACAATTTAATTAATTATTAAAACTAATTTTAGAAAATATTTGTTAACCATATCATTTATACAATTAAAATTTACTTATTATAATATCCTCAAATTCTTTGAGGTCGATTTCTCCATCTCCATTCTGATCAACAGTCTTTATAAGTTCCATCCAAACCTCACTATTAGTTGCATTTTCTCCTTGCAGCATTTCTTTCAGTTCTTGCGCTGAAATTTTCCCACTTCCGTCTTTATCAAACATTTCAAATGTAATTCTTAAATTGGCTTGAGATGCCAATTTCTGTTGATCTATAGCAGCTTTCAGAAATTCTGTATAATCAATAAACCCATTTAGGTCCGTGTCCACTTCTCTCATAATTCGGTCTACATCTTCTTCTGTGATTCCTCCTGGTTTTACATATCCTTTAATTAGCTCTTCTCTGCTTAGTTTTCCGTCGCCATTTTCATCTAAAGCTCTGAAAATGTCTCTAGCTTCTTTAGTGTCATTATTATTGGTAAGCTGAGTAACTATATAAGTATTCACTGCGTCTCTTAGCTTGTTTGTTGAGGTGTATATGGATAGATTTTGCAAGGTTGATTGAAGCTTGATACTGTCTATATTATTTATGTTTACATCGCGTATTCAAGGGTGGTTTAGGGCATCTGCTGCACTTAATCTGTCTTTTTCAGGGATTAGAAGATGTCTAATTAAATCTTTTGCAAATTCAGTGACTTTATTCCAAGCTGGACCTTTGAAGTTAAAAATTCCTGCTTTGACTTTTTGGATGATTTCTTCGTCATTTGCGCCTTCAAATGGAGGATATCCTGCAAGCAAAATATAAGTTATAACTCCAGCACTTCACATGTCACATTTTTCTGAGTAAGGACCTATCAGAACTTCTGGCGCTATATAATAGGCTGTTCCTAAAGATCCCTTAATTTTGCATCCAGGTGTGAATTTTGTAGCAGTACCAAAGTCAATTAGCTTTATATTCAAAAAATCTGCATGATCATCCAGCAAGATATTTTCTGGCTTCAAATCACGATGAATTATATGCTTCGAATGAATATAAGCTAGGCAAGAAAAAATTTGCTTCATTATACTCGCAGTTTCTTCCTCTTTGAAATGCTTTTTTTTCATGATTTCTTCAAATAGCTCCCCACCTCTACAATGTTCCATAACAATACAAAAATCTGTAGTATCTTCAAAAAACTCAAACGCCCTAACAATGCTAGGGTGATCGAGAATTCTCAAGATTTCGATTTCTTTGACCAGTTTTTCTTTGTCAGCTTCACTTGTAAAAATATCTTTTTTAAAAATTTTAACAGCTCTTCTTGCACCTGTCTTTTTGTGGGTGCAAAATCTTACTTCTCCAAAAGCTCCTGAACCGAGTGAGCGACCTAGTTTGTAAACTTTTAAGAAAGACCTTTGGTTGATCTGCACAAATGTGCTTGGCAGCACTTTTAGATCTTCAACTTTATTTACATAGGATGTTGTTTCTGGGATCGTTTTTTTCTTGCTTGGGACACAACCCATAGTCAATGGTAAAAATTAATTATCAGTATTAACAAAAATATTCAGTAGGGCTTTATAATAATGGGATTAGCAGACAATATATAATATATTGGCTTAACATAAAATTGGAAAAGGGAAAGCAAGAATCTTAATAATTTGGTGAATAGTGATAACTGGTGAATATGAAATAAAAAAATAAATATCCCATTTTTAGGATAATATTGATAAATTTGTATTGCCAATATTGTAATATTGTATATTAAATTAGATAATTTTTTATTACTATTTTAAATCATTGATTTGACTTCTCCAGTTCCTTGGAAATAATGTTCAAAAAAGAAATTTTTTCTATTCAAAGTGATACAAAGAGGAGCAACTTTTGAATCATGTGGAAAATCGACAGTGGCTTCTTCTCTTAATCTATGAAAAGCATGAGGAAATACCAATCGATCCCATGTATTCCACCAATAAAGGAAATAACTATCTGAGCTTACAGAATATCCATCGATATACGCAAATCTCTCACTGTTTCGCTCAGCAAGAAAATCAAAAGAATTAAACCATCTTCTAGCCCAACCATATGTATAGGCCACATATACAATGGCGGCCCCAACCCATATATAAGTATAAACTCCTGCATATCCGTCTGAGTTTATTGTATCTTCTCTTAATTCTGAGTATCTAGAAGGTGTTTCTTTGAATGAAAACCCATGAGAAGAGTCCGGTGTAGGCAGAATTCCAATAAAATTAGCCCAGTTTGGTCTATTTAAAAATAGCCAATTTTGGTAATATTGTTTTAAATATCACCATTCAGCATACATTGTCCTTTTTCAGACTCGAATTTTATCGTATTTTTCTTCTGTAATAAGCTTGCAGACTGTTCTGCCAATAAATGTTGTTCCATTGCGCCAATGCTTGGGGGAGTGAGAAAAGATCCTGAATGACATTTAATGATTGAGATTTATGATCCATATTTAATCGTTAAACAGCAAGGAATATATTTTCTGTTCAGATATATTTAACTATTAAATGAGAGCCATTGCTTTAATATGGATTTTTTATGAAAATAATGAGCTATTTACAATATAAATGGCAGGCCTATAAAAGGAACAGACCTATATAGAGATCTCTGTGAGAGGATACTACGATGATTTGAATGTCCTGGACCAAAGATACGATTTCCTCAAGTTTTACGCTTTACTTGATGGCTTTGAAAGAGGGTCCTGTTTGAACTGGAGGTAGTTAGGTTCTAATAATCATTTAATTTTGCGGCTTGTTGTTCTGAATTGAGTCTGCTTTCGTATAAAGGCTACAAGGAACATAGTATTTTGAATTAAAACTCTATCTTAAATTTAAAGATGCAATTTCTGCCTCCTATAAGCAAGTAATTTTAAATATTTTTCAAAGATTTTTAGACATTTATTGGGAATTTACATTTAGTAATGGAGGCATAGCTATATTAATTAAGGTAGCAGTAAACAGTAAATTTTTGTCGCATATCCAAGATGCTCTTCTAAATATAATAATTTTTTAATAAAAGCTAAAAATAGCTTTGCTTTCCTGTTATTAATTCATATAAAAATTATGACAGATTTTAATAAAATTAAAATAAATGCTCAAATTACTGTGTTTTGATGAAATATCTTAAAAATAATTTTTATTTAAAAGCAAGCTTAATTTATTTACAAATGGAGGAAAACAAAGTCCGTGCACGCATGGTCGACGAAGAAATCGAAACAGATGAAATTGAATTATATGAACGAGCAACCACAACAAACCCTCCCAAAAACAAAAAGCTCCAAGTTGACATGACCCCCAGCATAGACATAGAAAAGTTAGATCTCTCAGGTTTCCTCCAAAGAGTCATGCCGCTTATGGAAACCCAGCTGGACAAAACCACCAAAGCTTTTCAATATTACGAAGTCGAATGAGGCGTCGATAACGATTTAAACAATCTCATCACCACTTTATCAGGGCCTAATATAGAAGAAGAATTAAAAACCGAAGTAAAAGGCGACGAATATTTCCTTAGAGGTGAAAAAGTGTTAGTCGTAAACCTAGCTGTATCTTGTTTCAGCTGAAATTGTAGAGGAACCTATATAGCTGTAGGATATACACGAGAAGAACATAGAGGTTGGTGCCCTCATAAGTCATATATAAGAATATGGACCTTATTTAAACGTGAACAGAAGTATGTAGAAATTGAAGTAGACGGCTGCTTGACCTCCTTAAGTTTTCATCCAACACTACCAAATATATTAGCTGGAGGGACATACAATGGACAAATGATATTGTGGGATTTAGATAAAGACGACCCTTATAAAACAAATTCTATTATTGATGAATACCAACATAGAGAAGCTATAACTTCTTTATTGTGGGCTGTATCTCCTATAAGGCTTCCTCAGCTTTTTTCTATTTCAACAGATGGGAAAATTTTACAATGAAATTATGAAAACTTAGAATTCCCATTAAGAGGGTTTATTTTGAAAATAAAATCGCAGCTTGATGGAGGGCTAAGCTTTAGCATCCCACATGAAGAAGATAGCACAATTATTGCAGGCTCAGAAGCTGGAAGAATCATGAAGCTCACTTTTTCTGAGTTAAATACACAAAGTATCCCAATGGATGGTATGAAATGAAAACCAGAAGCTGAAATGATATTAAATAATTTAAATACTGGGCATAGACAGCAAGTATATAAAGCAGCTGTGAGGTACGCAATGGATTTGCAGCTGAAAGAAGTTGAGCCGAAATGCATTTTTTCGTGTAAGCCAGATTTGATGAAAATGTATGCGAACCCAATCACTTTTCACTATGAAAATCATGATGGACCTGTTTTAGGGATTGCATGCAATCCTTTTCATAGGAATTTGTTTGCAACTTGTTCTTCTGATGGAACTATAAGACTTTATCATTTATTGACCTCAAAGCCTATACTTACTGTAGAGCCAAATCCTAATAAAAGAATTATATCAATCAGCTGGTCAGAAATCAGACCTCTAGTACTTGCAGGAGGTTCGGATGATGGGAATGTGTATATTTATGATTTTCTCCAAAATCAATTCAGCCATGTTGCAACTTTGAAAGGGGAGCAAAGATCAAAAGTGACTGGCGTGGCTTTTAATAAAGCAATGAGAGATTATTTAGGAGTTTCATATATCAGTGGAGAAGTGAAAGTGTTCCAACTATCACCAGTTTTTACATCAAGCCTTCCTGATGAACACAGGAGGCTACTTTTATTATTAGAGCATGAAGATTAAATATAAATTAATTAGAGAAATAGTATTAATTTCTACTTTAGGATATAAATTATTGATAAGAATAAAAGATACATATAGATTCCACAAGATTTTTGGAATAATATTATGATTCTTGATGCCAAAAGTTATTTTAATAAAAAAATACTGTTCTTGAAATATTAAAAAATATTCACTACAGTTTTGATATTAACTGAAACTAAAACTCTTCAATGTTCTTTTCTCGTAATATTAGCTAATAGTCACTAATAAAATGGATATCACTGGTCAGCAAGCATATGAACTCAGTGAATTTAGTAAGAAAATTTTGAACCAAAGACTGAATTTAATAAATTTCCGTGCTAGGGACCCAAGTCCTGTTATGAAAATTAGAGATACTCATCAGCCCTGCAGAGGAGAGATTAAAAAAATTCAAGGTTCAATTCCAAGTATAAAAAAGTGGGAAAATGATGATTTCATGAACTCAACTTGTATACAAGTCAAGCTGTACAAAGGTTAATATATACATAATGACTATAATTAATAGAAGAAATATCTCCAAAATTTTATAACAGCTCTCTGGTTGTTTTTTTTTATATAATTTTCTCTTAAGATGTGTAACGTAAGGAATAAATAATTTATGGCCTGCATTAGTATGATAATTTGACTTTAGCTAATATAAGTAGTAAATTTGGTTTAATTGATATAAATACCTTTTCTGGGCTTACTGGCACTTATTAGAGCTTTAAAATTAAATTCCGCCTTTGTCAATTAATTGATTTTTAAATATATATCCAGTATAAAATTTATTAGTGCAAAATAATACTAATAAAATGAAACATCCAAGCATCTCAATGACCTCAAGAAAAGCTACACGATTACGCTTCTTAGAGCAAGAAAGTGACCATCTCTATGCATACAAAATTGACCTCGAAAAAATTCTGTCAAAAACAAAAGAAGTCCTCAATGAATTGCTTTTCACGAAAACCCCCACATCCAGCCAACAGCTTGACGGTTCCTCGGAAGACACAGCTTCCACATCTCTTATCCTTCTAAAAAGCGTAGAAGCAGCCTCCTCAGAAAATTCAGATTTATTTAATTCAGTTTGCAAAGCAAACTCATTGAGAGACACAATTGACGCAAAAGTGCTAATATCTGAACAGATTTCAGGAGAATGTGCAAGAAAAGAAGAAGAAATTTTGGGAGAACTTGATGAGCAGATTAATGATTTAAAGTATTTATTAGAGAAAAAGGTTAACAGAACTAATTTACTTAATGCTAAATCAAGGGATTTAGAAGATCATCATGCGAAAATGAATAGAGAATGCACATTGCTTTTGCAGCTTTCGCCTGATAATTTGAAAATATTGATGGAAATGGAAAAACTGAAGGAAAAGCTTTTAATAAAATCACAAGAGCTTCAATTTTGTGAGATGCAAAAGGGGAAGCTGAGGACTTATGCTGAAGATCTTGAAGAGAAAATAAGGAGGTACTTATTGCTGGCGAAAAATCCATTATTAAAAATAAAGAAATCGATAAATTTGCAAGAAAATACACAGGAAAATATAATTGTCGATTCATTGGACCTTTCAAATTCATCAGAAGTTATTTTTCCTGATAACTTTAAAAATGAAAAACAAAAAGATCCAATTCCCCTCCTTGATTATAGTGCTCTCCACCAAAAAAACGAAGAGTCTAATCTAGAAAAAAACAGCCAAAAATTAAACATAAGAAATCGGATAAAAGATTTACAAACTTTATGCAATAGTAAAGCAGAAGAATTAAATAAATTAAGAAAACTTATCAAAGAGCAAGACAAAAAAAATGAAATACTAATATCTCGAACAAACCTTAAGCCAACTCCACAAATTGATTATCAAAATGATGAAAAAATTGTGGGAAAACAAAAACAAAAGAAAGCAATGAGTAACCCTCTAGAGTACTTGAGTGAAAACAAAGAAGATTTTAGCAATAGAATCAAAAATATCCCGAAATTACGAATAAATGATACTGAAAATATAGAAGATGAAGAAGAAGATTACTATCCCAATGAATTAATTAGCTTTATAGCCAGTGATGTAGCTAAGTTCGATTTTGAAGAGCCTGACAGCTTACTAATTGGCTATATCAACGATATCCACTAGTTTTCAATATATACATTTCATAAATTATTAATTTAATAGCATCCTTATACAAATTTAAAATAAATTCAAAGGAGCAATAATACATCCAAGTTTATATGGGATTTTTTCCCTTCTGGTATGAATCCTCATACCTGGCCTTTTAAAAGAACGGTCTTGATTTGGCTTGCTTTTTACTGAATTTTCATTTTGTGGGGTCAAATTGCTAGTTTTGATCAAAAAGTTTTCTCTCTCATTGATACTTTCATAGCTCAAATTCATTGATTTATTTCTTCTGTTTCTTCCGCTTTTACACAATATATTTTCATAGAAATTTTGCCTCAAAAAAGGAGAATAGCTATTAGCAACTTTTTGGTATCGCTCAAGTGGTTTAGGCTTTATCACTTCAATTTTAAAAGGAGTGCTTTTATTGAAACTGTCTTTAATTATCATTTCTAGAGTTTTATTTGGATAGGATTCTATGTTGTTTCTATTTTCTATCGAAAAACTGTCAATTCCTTTGTCATAGTCAACATCTTGGTCTATACAAAGACTCTTTCTCCGAAGTTTTGAGATAGCAGACTGAATCCTATAGTCATTTTTTAACGCAGGCTCTTGTATCTCAAAATCAATTGTGGAGGAATTCTTTGATATATTTAGCTTATTTATTAACTTAGGTGTTTTATGTTTCCTTTCTGCAATTTCTTTTAAGTTCAGCTGAAACCTTGTGCCTGAGTTATAGATTCATCCAGAAATTTCATCATTTCGGGATGGAGTTGGGCTCATATAGCGCTCAGATTCGTCTGCTAAATCTTGGGTGACTTTAGATTCTCTTGCTTTACTCATATTTCATTATATTAAATTTCACATAACAAAAATAATAGTTTGCGTAATTATTCAGCTATTAAAAATCATAAATTAATGAAGCAAGCTCAGGTAAATTTCATAATAATAACGGAATTGTTTTTATAGATTATTATATTTTAGTTTCAAGTAAAAAGTTAGAGTTATTTAATATCATTTGACTAAAATCATATATTTAAATGTTGGAAGATTATGAAATGCCTTTAGATTTGCAGCTTAGCCAATCTAATTTTGAAACTATATTTTACAAAAAGCAAGGATATGCAGTTATAAGAAACTTAGCTTTAACTTGCCAGCTAAATACTATTGGTAATAGACTTCAGAGCTGAAGAGTATTTCTAGGTATTTTTCAAGAAAATTCTGAAATCTCATCTTGGGAACAAACAATAGTCCAATCAAGAAGAGCTTTTGCTGAGCTTAAAAACTCAGCACAAATAGATGGAAAGGGTGGAGACCCATTAACTCATCATTCTAATGTGAGAATTACGTCAGAACCCATGAAATCAATTATATAAAGACAAAGACCTGAAAAGTGAAATCCAAAGAGACGTCGACAGAACTTTCCAAAAAAATCCTTTTTTCAGGCTAGAATTTGTCAAGAAAATGATGATAGAAGTGCTTTTTATATGAGCAAAAGCACATCCAAATATAAGCTACAGACAAGGAATGAATGAAATACTTGCCTTTATAATTGTTGTTGTTTATGGAGAGAGAGCACATGGAAATATTACGATTAAAGAGCCATCTGCAAGAGTTTTAAGAATATTAAACGATGAAGAAAGCATAGAAAGTGATGTATATCTTATATTTGATAGAATAATGAATATGGGTCTTGCAGATTTGAATGCTCCTGTAGAAAACCAAGAACTCCCTAATAAGAAAGGAAGGCTGCTATTTATGGACCCATTAAATCAAAGATATCAAAGTGAAGACTTAAGTGCATCATTAGTGCTTAGAAAATGTCATTTAATATTCCATGTTTATTTAAAAGCTATAGATCCTCAGCTATATGAACATTTAGATAATGAAAAAATCGAGCCTCATTTGTTTTTATTGTAGTTTATATTTAGACGGTGGCTAAGATGTTTATGCGCTAGAGAATTCACTATGTCAAATGTACTTATATTATGAGACGCAATTTTTGCATCTCAAGCAATTAATATAGAAAATAATAGAGAAGATATCACTGGGAGGATTGATAAAACGAGAGAGTTTGTAATGCTTGATTTTGTGTCAGTTGCTATGATTGTGTTTGTGAGGAATCATTGTAAGGGTTATTTAGTGGTTAATGCAGACTCTGCAAGTATTTTACAGAGATTGCTTAAGTATCCTCCTGTTGAGGATATAGGCTCACTTGTGGATTTGTCTATGAAATGCAGAGATTTTATATTCAGTGGAGATATTAGCAAAAAACCGAATTTGCCTGATTTTCCTTTTATAGAGCCACCAAGAAAGACTGAAAAACAAAGAAAAGTTGAAAAAAAATATTCTGAATCAAAAAGCAAGAAAAATCAAGAAGCACAAATGATGACTTTACACTCGTTTTCTCAATGAAAAAATGAATCATCATTGCAGAATGACCTTGAAGTTTTAAATAGCTCGTTGAATTCTGTAAGCGAAATAATTGAGCTTATTCAAAGTCAAATATCAAAGTAAAAACTATTTAGCGATTCATATAGTTTGGAAACAGTAGTTCATGCCCATGAAGAATTAAATAAGATTAAGCAAGGTCTCACTAGTTAATTTTTTACAATACATAATTATAAGTTTAATTTAATTGAATTACCAAAAATTAGACTTTATTATCTAAAAATGATCGCTGTGTATTAAGACGGAGAATCGATGAAAACTTTTTGACAAAGTTTGATTTGGTCAGTTTGAAGATCACATACATTGATATTCATATCAACAGGGCACTCCTCACTTTGGTAGACACTATCAACTGCCACATCAATTTTAAATTCAAAATTTGCATGATTCGAATGCTGATCAATCGAAAATTTTGATAATAATTTATAAAAAACATCAACAAGCTTTTGGGATGGCTCAATTGAAACGACGCTGCAATTTTTTTGGTATTTAACCCGCAAAATTTTGCCTCTACTGAATTCGGATATTCTTATTATGGAAGCATTTCTCATAGGCGATTCAGGCTCATATGTGGGTGAACAGCATAACCCTAGACAGTCTTCATTTAAGTCTTTTAGCTTGAGGCTTTTATCGATAATTAAATCAATGTCAGGCATATGTGAATCATAGTCCATTATACAAACATCATAACCTTCAGACTTAGTCCCATATGGTAGCTTAATTGGTTTTGGAGTCTTGTGAATGCATGCAATGATTGTTTTTTTGATAAGGTCTAAAACTTTATCTTCAATTGAAATTTCTATCTTCAAAAATTTTGCTGTATCGAATAAATAGACTTTTATGCTAATAACATCAGCATTTTTATCTGTAAGATTTGAGGGATGTTTTAGAGATTGAGTCAATAAGGAAGTTCTCTTTTCAGTTATATCATTGGAGAGATACTGATCTTCTTTTAGAATAATTATATCAGAATCATTATTCGTAATTAAATGCAATTGAGGCTCTGGAAGCGGCGAGGGATCGTTAGCTTCGTTTTCCACTTCATTTCAAGAGATATTTTTGGAACTCTGAGGAGAACTCAAAAGTAGCTGGTGAATTTTAGAGCTGTAGGAAATCACCTCTAGTTCACCATTATTCTCAGCATTGTTTTGTGGGTCGAATCCATTACAACTATTAAGGCTTGCAAATCGGCTAAGCTCGAAAGACTCTGAGAATTCCATTATTTTTTTGGGGTCAGAAGTTTTAAAGACAAATTGGCCAGATAAATATGGTCGTTTTAATACCTTTTCAACCCAATAAATTGAAGAAATCAGAAATTAAATAAAGATTTTTTTAGCGGTTTGGCTTTAAATTTGTTGGTTATGCTATGCTATTATTTTGCTATAGCTTATTATAAGTTTTCGTTTAAATAATGATTGTATCATGATCTCATATTTTTAACTAGTTTTAAGTAAATAAGTTTTGAAAATCTGGGCTTTTGAAGATAAAATGCGTCATTAATGAAAATTGGCAATGTAACATCTAAATTTCAAATAAATGCTTTATTTAATAGTTAATAAAAATGAAATTATATCCCATTAAAATTTTTGGGTTATATTTATTTGAATTCTTTTACAAAAAATTAGAGGAATATCAAAAATAATTAAATTCTCGAAAATTTATTTACAATTGATTAAATATTAACAAATAAATACCAAATGAATTATTTGGAAAAAATATTTTCAACAAAGCACGTAAATTGTTGAAAATCCATCCCATCTGCTTCTAATCCTTCAATGAAATCATCATGGGATATATCCCTATCAATTGCCTCAATTATATCTAATAAGGCAATTTTCCCCTTTTTACTTTTATCAATATAGTTAAATACTTCATGCAATTTTTCCTGAGTCATCACAATATGTTTATCGATTGAAATTGCAATAAATTCGGTAAACGACAAATTAAAATCCTCAAAACGAGGAGAAGACTCAGCATGTTCAACCCTTTGCTTTATTTGATGCTCAATATTTATATACTGCTCAATTTGATCTTTAATTTCAATATCAGAACTAAGAAAAATCAAATAATTCAAAACGTATTTCTCAAAATTGCTTAACCCTTGGTAGTTTTTTATCAAGAAAGGATCATAGTTGTCAATCTTTTGGGAACCTATTTTAATGTCCACAAGCCAAGGATGGTTTAAGGCTTCTTTTGCTGAAATTCTCTCATTTGGATTGATAGTCAACAATTTTCTTACTAAATCTTTTGCTGAGTCACTAATCAAGCTTCATTCCTCTTCTTCAAAACTTGGGCTAAAATTTAGGATGGTATTAAGCATCTCATCTTCAGAGTTGCCTATGTAGGGAGGATTTCCAGATAGCATCATATAAAGTACTACTCCTAGACTCCACACATCACATTTTTCATTATAGCTCCCTTGCAATACTTCAGGAGCCATATAATAAGAACTCCCGACTTTTGCACTTAGAACATTTTTATTGTAAAACTCTGAAGCAATGCCAAAATCAACCAATTTAATAATAACATTATTGCTGATATTGGACAATAAGAAATTTTCTGGTTTAACATCTCTATGGACAATATTTTGGCCATGGATATAACTAATTGCTGACACCATTTGTTTAAATAGTTGCGCACAGTCTTTTTCCATAATCGATCCTCCAAGAAGTCTGGTATAAAGGTCTCCTTCAGGGCAATATTCTAACGCTAAATAAATGTTTCTGAAATCTTCAGAAACTTCATAGAGCTTGATTACATTTGGGTGGTCCAAACGTTTTAAAATTTCTGCTTCGTTGTTAACATTGAAATTTTTCTGTTTTGGAATGATTTTTATCGCTGCTTCTCGAAAAATATTGGGAATGGTACCTAGAAATATTGTTCCTGCTGATCCTTCAGCGATGCATTCTTTGCGGAGCCTATAGTTCCTTCTTTCCGAGTTTGGGTAAAAATGAACAAACTTCTCTTTCAACATTCTTTCGAGATCTTTCATCTTTTATTATCAGAAATTGAATTATTTTAGCATAAAGGGAAATAAAAGATCACCAAAATATTATTAATTTTTATTTCAAGAAAGCCTTTTGCCATTTTGCAAGTTATAAATGCTACACTTGTGTGATTGAATAAAATATACATATATGAGCATTGAAATAACGCTAATTACTTAAATAATTTATTATGGAATATGGAATGTTAAAAGGCAATAAATACTGCGATTTTAAAATAGCTAAAAAATTAATTCAAAATGATATATAGGTCAAGATTAATGCATTGGCACTGAATAAAACCTAAAGTCGTTCAAAAATGATTAATAAATACATGCTTTTTTTTAAAAATTATTGATTGGAAAAATTAATAAAATATAAAGTCAATAGGGCTTGCTAGACAGATAGTTAATTTGGCTGTATACGCTAAATTCTTAGGTCAAGGATTTAGTGAAGTTTTAAAGAGAAACTCAAATATATTATCTTAGGCTTTTATTACTATTTCAATTCGTAATATAAATTAAAATAGCTATATAGTCCAAAATATTCATATGATGGACAAATAATTTATAAATTCAAGCATAAGTAAAATATTTTTTTGAAATTCATTAGTGAATTTTTCTTCTCTTTGGAGTAATTGATTTTCAGGAAGTCTACCTAAATAATTTGTCGTCTCGGATAATCTTAAAAGCCCACTAAACTTTGCTATTTTATAAAATCTTTACCTAGAATTTTTTGTTATCTATATTTCAAATAAAAATGATAAAAACTGATAAGAGATGCTCTATTAGATCTTAACTAATATTTAAAATCAATAATACAGTAAATAAATGCTATCAGCTCCAGAGACGGACATGATCAGAAATGCTTATAATTAGAAATAAAATGTCATTTATTTATATACTATTTAAGCCTGATGCTACCTCAACCTCTTGTCTATGAAATTGTTTCTTATCTTAGCTTACCTGAACTTTTTACAGTAACACAAGTGAACAAGTCCTTCAACAAAGCAGCTGAGACTCCTTTCCTTTGGAAAAGAGAGTTTCTAAGGATATGGATTCAAGATCAAGATTTAAAATCTGATCTTGAATTTAATGTCCACGCATTTTGGAAATATCTATGTATTAAAGGACTCAAATCTCAAATCAATTGAAAAAACCTATCAGGGATCTTATTTACTGATGCAGAAGTTTCATTCCTTTACGATGAACTTCAAACTGCTTTGAAATCCCCTCTAATTCCTTGCATAGCTTTCAGAAGGGACATACACTCTTTCCCTACTTTACTTCAAGATGTCTTTGGAAACCCAATGGATCAATTTTCTGAGGATATGGACATAGATTACATTAGCACATTTGAAAATTATATGATCTCAGCCGGGAGTTACTTATGTGCTGAAATTCAGAGTTCAACAGATTTAGCCTTATTAGCTGCTTCAAGGTGGAATTTAATATCAGCTGAGGCTATTTGTGAAGATAGGCCAAGTGACAGTTCAGAATCAACCTGTGATACTGATGAAGAAGTTTCATGCAAATTTTCTTATAAAGGGACAAAAAGCCTTTTATTGCAATTTTATGCCTGCTTAAAAAAATCAATTGAGTTATTCTGTGAAGGAGTTTCTTATAGTTTATTAGAAAGCAATGATTTAATAAACGACTATTTACAAGCTTGGAATAATTTTTCGGCCTCAACCAAAAATATCAATGATTTATTCAGTCCTTTGACAGAAATGATCAATGAAGTATATGATGCAAAATTTGGAGAAAATTGTGAAGCACCAAGGCTAAATTTGGTAAGAATCATGATTGTTTGTTGGAGGAGGATTGTTTTTGAAAGAGTTCAAGACAAATTGATTGATGAAATTGTAAGGATGATTAAGCAAGAAAGATTGGCAGTGATTGAACAAAAATCAAATTACTTAGTGCTTGATAACTTAAAAGGTGTTGTGGATGCAATTATGGATATTAGCTTAAATGAGCTTACAGTTTATCTTAAAAATCATTCAAAGCTCCAATTAGAAGGACCATATTTATCGCTTCACGAAGCAATTATTTCAGCCTCATATGAAGATTACTCAGAGCTGTCATTATCTGCTTCCAACCTAGCCTTATTTTTTGAAAAAGAGCACGAAATTTTATCAAGTTTTCTACCAAATTCTACAATAATGCAACTAAAGCAGCTTAAAATCAAAATTTTAATTTCTAGACTCCAAAACTCTCTGATCCAAGAATATCAAAGTTTCAAGCCAAATCCATTTCTGGCTACCTCTAATCATTATTCCAAAGACTTTTTATCCTTTTTATATCAAATTGACTCTAACACACACAAAATTTCAGCATTCCTTGACTTTTGTTCAAGTAACATAAACCTCGCAAAAGATATAGAAATGCTTGAAATTTTAAACCAAGAACTATACACTGAACTTACATTAGAAGACGACTATTTCATTGAGCGAAGGGCAGAACTTGCAGGAGTTCCCACAAGCATACAGCCAGAAAAGCTTTTCTTGTTCTCCACCTGTCGAGACCTAACATACCCACAGTTGAAGAATCTATTAAAAGCCTGTACAGTTTAATGATTGTATGTTTAAACAATTTTCGCTTAAATTTTTTAATTAAATTCTGTTCTTCTCTACAATTTTGACTGATTTTTTTTTAAATTAAAATTATGCTCCTTTCTCATCACTTTCTAACCTTTTTAAAGCTTCAGTTAATAAGACAGATTTTTCAATACAGCTTTGGATTAAGCTGGAATAAAGCGCTCTTTCGTCTTGAATCAGCTGGATCCTGATTCTTAGTGAAGGGTGGATTTCCTTAGAAGGGTCATTGACATCAAGCTTAAACCATCCTTCTTTGGCTCTTTGGTCTTCTAACTCGTTTAATTTAATTTCGAAACCTCCAAATAAGTGGTTTTCTGACGAATTTTCTTTAGACCACACCTTGAAAGAAAGCTTTGAAAAGTTGTCCAAGCTTTGTTTTAGTTCAAATAGCCTATACCAATATGGCTTGTAGGTATCAGATGTATTTGTTTCACAAATAGGACCTTTAGGTTCTAATTGAACAGTCACATAAGGCTGCCCCTTCGTAAAGCACAAGCCTTCTGTATATAGGCTAACACCTTTTTGGATTTCAATATTCAGTTCAGGAATTTGTGGAGACCCAGCAGTAATTGAATCAAGCTTTGCTTGAAATTCAAGTTTTTTCCGCTGATAAAGTCGCAATTTTTCCTCCAACCCTCGTTTATTTGTATCCTCTACAATAGTTTGATCAATTGTTCTTTCATACGGTATGCAGAAGAAGCTCTGGTCGTTTTTTCCATTATAGTCTTTCATGTGCTGCTCTAGCTCACTTTTCGATACTCTACTTGTGCAATCTCCCATATTAGTTATTTTATTCACATAATTAGTCTATTTAAAGCTTTATTCTTGAATAAACCATCACATCATCGACAGCAAAACTTGCCAAGCAAGGCTCGGATTTTAAGGTTGACCCAAATTTAACTTCTGCTGATTCATTGATGTGAGGCACAGTTACATCAATGTGAATCCCATAGCGGGTATCTGGAAATTCTTGTCCACATATCTTTAATCCACTGTGATGAGAAAGGCCACTTTGGCTTCAGACAATGTTTCCGTCAATTTTCATATAGGCTGATTCGCCATTCCATGGGCCCAGCATATGTAAAGTTGCAGTTACTCTTAGAAGATTGTGCCTTGAAAAATTAAAAGTTTTCCCTAGCTCTTGTTCGGCTAGCTCACATTTTCCTCCTAAGAAATGATTAATTCCATCACAAGAACGTCTGTCTTGGTGAGACCAGCCTTCGTGGGAATTTTGAAAAGTGTTGTGCTCTTTTAAGGACCAAGAAGTTTCGAGAAATGAAGAGGAAGATTGGGTGGAAAATAGTAAGTCACCTTCAATTGTTATAGATCCTGTTCCTGAAGTTATTGTATCGACATATATTTTTTCTGCTGTCATGTAGGTTGAATGAAGCTCGTTAGCCTTTAATGAAGAAGATATTGAGATGTCGCCGTCTGTTTCGAGAGAGTCTGATTGGATTGAGGAGCAAGATACGATGCCGTGGACGTCAAAGTCGCCGTTTATTGTGGTGCCTGCTAAAGCAAATGGAATAAGTAAGAATATCAACATTATAAAAACGAATATAATAATTTTGTGTAGTTTAAAAACTAATTAAGATATTTTTAAATTTGATGAAATCTGAAAGTTAGAATATAGAATAAGATATAATCAATGTAAAAAGCTCTATTAATATGAAAATTTTCAAAATATTAAATAATACTTTTACACAAATATATAATGACTTTAAATAAAGGCTCTGATGCTTAGAATTGGCGAAATTTATGATAAATTTATTTAATTTAATATTAGGCTATTAGATAAATGATAGTTAAAAAATAAGATATAAAAATTGGAAGTTTATTGTGAAATTCAATATAAAAATTCTTGATTTAAGTATATATTTCTATTAAGCCTCATAATAGAGATGATAAAAAATACTAAATGATCTCAGATGCATTCAATAATTTCTATAGTATCAAGATTTAAAATGATTCAAGCCTATTAAGAAGATAGACTTATAGTAAAGTTGATTTTACTTATTCATTTTGGCTTATTTTGTTATAATTAGCAACAGAATAATAAAACTTAAAATCAATCTTAATATGAAAGTTTAAAGTTCTTTTCTATAATTTAAATTTATTTTCATAAAATTAAGAATTGGGGAAATAGCTCTTCTATCAAAAATGATCACACGTGTGTAATGGAAAGCACAATTATTATAATAAATGGTATCAGCTTTAGAATTCTATACCTATGGATTGATAATTTATATCCCTACTGCTTTTATCCTTTCATTTCTATTTTCACTTTGTAAGGCATCAGCCCAAGTTGAAGAACCAGTGATTATTGAAGAAACTAAAGAAAACCCTAAAGAAAAAATCCCTAAGGGCAAAAAAGGAAAAATTATCCCACCCGGGAAAGTAGCGTTATGCAAGTGCTGTAATCGATACCTCACAACTGATCCAAAACTTGTTAGCCATGAAGAAGGGCAAAAGCACAAACAAAAAGCTGCTGGATTTGCATTTAAAGGAGAGTGGTATTCTATTGTGGATGAAGAAAAAATGAAGCAAGTGCAAGGTCCTCAACCAAAAGCAGCAGACAATAAAAAATCTAGATAAAATTTACCTATAATAAATACAGCTATAATAAATTCTATAAGTATGGTAGAAATACCTAGGAAAAATGATACTGTGCTTATCTGTAACTATTTTTCTAATGAGTAATTTAAAAATGCAAAAGCAATATTGCTTTTTGAAATTTTAATAGTAATAAAAACCAAAGCCATATCAACACAGAAAGGCTATTCATTTTCAAACACACAAATTTTCGAATAATTTAGGTGTATTTATTCCTTAAACTGATAGCATCTGTCCATTTGTGATTTCACCCCAACCAATAAGTCTCCAATGTTTGTCTACTCTTCTGCTCAAGGCGACTTTTTCTCCAATATGACAACATACAGGCTTAGTTAGTTCAATTTTTGCCTTAGCTGTTTTAATTCCGAGCACCCTTCCTCCAGTTGATGTGCTTCCTACATTGACCATCAAGCATTCATCTTTTTTCAGTTTAGGAATCTACATAGACCTTACTTTATCATTTCTTGTTTTTCCTGAGTCTTTAACGCCAAGCAGTCTTTTTAGCAAGTAATAGCAAATTTCTAACTCTATATATATTTCAGGTAGCTGTCCTGGATGCCCTAAAACATGTCCAACCAAGAAATCTCCTCTTGTAAGTGAAGGGTCTACTTTAAGCCCAACTCCAATAAGTCCGCCTGGCACTGCATATAGCAATTTATTTTTCTCTGCATATAAGCTAATAATTCTTGATCTAATTGGTGTGCAAACAGTATTTCCATTAGGACCCCTATTAATGATTCCAGGTCTAACTTCTACTTCATCTCCAATTCTTAATACACCTCTCAAAATGCTTCCACCAGCAACTCCTCCTACCAAATTCTGAATTTCTTCCCCAGGCTTATTAACATCAAAGCTTCTAATCACAATCAGCCTAGGAGTGCTTGAAAAATCTCTAACTGGGATAGGTATAGTGGAACATATATATTGAAGGACATAATTAATATTATATTCCAACTGCGATGAAATTGGAATAATCGGTGCATTTGCAGCTTTAGTTCTGGTAATGTAGCTTTTTATTTGTTCATAATGCTCTTTCGCAGCTTCTGGGGTAGGAATTAAGTCTACTTTGTTCTGAAGGATAATTATTTTGTCGAGGTTCATGATTTCTAAAGCTGCCATATGCTCGGAGGTCTGTGGTTGTGGGCATGACTCATTACCAGCAACCAAAAGCATGGCGGCGTCCATGACGGCTGCTCCGTTAAGCATGGTTGCCATCAAAATATCATGGCCAGGACAATCTACGAAGCTTACATGTCTTTGGAGGACGATTTTTGACTTGCATTGAGGGCAAATCAAGTTGTCTTCTCCTGATGAGCCTTTTGAAGTATAGCAATCTGGCTCTGGGCACGAACATTTGTAAATTTTAGCATTGGCATAACCTAATTTGATAGTAATGTTTCTGATCTTTTCTAAGCTATGCTTTTGGGTTTTTACTCTGGAGATTGCATGCACAAGTGTTGATTTACCATGAGAGACGTGACCGATTGTGCCAATGTTGATTGTAGCTTGGCGAGAAATGACTTCTGGGGTTAGAGGGGTTAGCTGTGTAATATCAAGGTTTTCTAATGATTGCTCAAGGAGTCCTGATGATGATTCTACGGCTTCCATTTTATTATTACCATATAAATCTAGTTATTATATGAATGTCTTTCTATTTTGCATATTTATAACTAAAATGTTAATTAATTATATTGCATCTAAATTTAGGAACTTTCTCTTATAGAATCAATTTTTCTTTTTGGTTTTGGCATATATTTTTCAATATAACTTTGCCTATAAGTTGTATTAAATTGTCCATTCCAGCTTATTTTTGGTTCAAAGTTATGTTTGAATTTTGAATCGTTTTTATAAACATATTTTCTAGGCAGTGGCTTATAATCTCTTTGTGAGGTAGATTTTATAACTGAAGGGTTCACACTTGGGAACAGTCCTTGCTTTTTAAAAGTATTTGGTGACAGCTTTAGCATGCTCTCGTACCCATTTATATCTCCTCGGAAATCCGAGTCATAAGTAGACATTGTGGCCATTTTCACTTCTTGTCCTCTATAAGGTAAAACAGATGCACTGGCTCTGATAAATTCAACTTTTCCTCAATTAGGATATTCAGCTTGATAGTTACTTCTCCCTACAAATTTTAGATTTTCAGCTTCTTTACTGTTATCTCTTCTGCTCTTTGGCTGAGGATCAAGAGAATACGCTTTAAAATCTTTTCTATTTGTGGTTGTGAAATCAATAGGCAAATTATTTTTAATATAAGATGGCTCTTCATGTCTTGGTATTGGCTGCAATTTATACTTAGCATAATTGCGCTGATATTCTGAAAATAATTTTGATGAAGCATTTCTATTGAGAGATTTGTAATCACCTGGGCAAATATGTTTGCCGCAGTTACAAAGATGGCAAAAGCATTGAAAAATTGAATGCTCTAGCTCTGAGACTGGGGGTAATGATGAATCATTTACAGCACATCAAGGTTCTCCTTGGTCTAATAGCATACGATCATATTGAGAGTTTTTTGAGCTGTGAGAAGGTAGGGGTGATTCAAAACTATTTAGTTGTGAATTATTTTGGTCAAGATCAGAGGGCAAAGGCTGCTTAGCATTGGGTGATAAATTAACTTCTGAATTATCCAATTTGTTAATGATGATCTCTGGTGAGTTGCTAATAACTGCTTCCATTTCCTTCGGAATTTATATAATTCCAATTTTTTAATAAGAAAGCTTATCGTAAAACTGAAATCACTGAAGACCGAATATCATAATATTTTGAAATTATATTAGAATATTTAAATTATTTTCTAGTTCTTCAAATATAAAATTGTAAACCCTAGCTTCAAAATACTTCCTTATTTACTACCTTTTGCAATAAGCCATCTAATTAATATGATTTTTTACATTTCTAATCCATTTTAGCTTTAAAAGTTCTTTTTTCCAACTTCCACATGCAAAATTAATTTACCCACTAAAAGACTGTTTCATTTATCAAAAAGTAAAGACTTAAAATCAAAAATGGAAGGATTAGACAAATCATCCCTTACAAAAGAGCAAGTGCTTAAAGTTTTCCAAAAATATGACTCTCTCTTGCCAAGCCTTCCCTCAATTGAGGAATCTGAAAATGATTCAAGCCCCTACAATTATGATCATAATTACAACAGCGAAGATCTTACAACCTCTGACCATATCGCCAGGACTTTTAAAGAAAAGTATGACTCTTTATATTCAGGCACACGTGAAAACCAGCAAGAAGAGCTTTCTTTAAAAATCCAGCAGCTTGAAGGCTTACTAGGAACTGAAAAAGTCCTTAAAAAAGTATTAGAGCAAAAATTTGAACAATACAAAAGAGAATTAATTAAAGCGAAAGCAGATTATGAAAAAATTAAAAGTGAAGCAGAAAATTGAAAATCAATGTATGAAGAAGCGTCAGGAGACATCCAAGTTATTCAGCTTCAGTTGGAATCTGCAAATAATATGTATGTAGGGAGAATTGAGAAAATGGATTTAGAAATTCGAGAACTAAAATCAAAAGCAAAATCTATGTCTTGTGAGAAAGAGCAACTTAATGAGCTTAGCATAACAGAAATTTTTGAGTTAGAAAGAAATCTTATCGATAATTTAATTAAAATTCAATCGATTAAAGAAGACAAACTCCAAAAAAAACTAAGAGAAAAGAATGAAGGTCCTGTATGTGTAATTTGTAGAGAAAAAGGCATTAATATTATTCTTAAACCTTGTAAGCATGCTTGCTTATGCTCTGACTGTTCAGTAAATGTATCAAATTGTCCGATGTGTCGAGCTGATATAGCTATGAAAGAAAAAATATTTATTGCCAAATAATAACATTTATATCTATTTCTATATAAGATATAATTAACAAATTATATAAAAATTTTATAAATATTTTTATTGAATTATTAAGTCTCTTTAAAACACATAAAGCAAACAACCAGTAGCATTGACGCGTTTCCGAGTAAGAAAAATTTTAAAGTAATGTTTTATTCAGCAAAAATTTAAAATTTTTATATTTATTTTAAAGATTTTAATTATTTTTGCTGAAAAAGACTATCTGAAATGTTTCTTGAATTGATGAATTGAATTTCTTCAAAAAGGTAGATTTTAAAATTTACTTTAAGATGGCTGATATTTAAATTAAAAAATATTTATTTAGCATTAAAACAATGCAGATTTCATTAAATATTTTACTGATTATGAAATCAATTGGTAAAACTATTAAGAGCTGGAATGAAATATGAATTTCTTTATAAAATAATTTTTTGAGTATGCATTTAATATATTATACAAAAATATAAAATATATAAATGGAAGAAGACAACTTGTAAAAACCCTAATTCATAATCATGTTCAAAAGCCATTGATTTTATCTGCATCAAAATCTTAAAATTAATATCTCATGAATGGAGTTTGAGAAATGAAATTAATTAAAGCCTGCCATAAAAGGAGCTCGAATTATATGGAAACTATTAGAAAAATTAGAAATGCAATTTAAGAATGATGATACTCTTATTATGATTATAATTATTCCAATCACAAATAAAGTAACTTATAATGCGTTTGCCTGTTCTTCGTTATAAAAATCATTTCAAAACTTTATAATTTTTTTTTTATCATGGGAGTTGTAATTTAAGATTCATAATCGAACTAAACAAATAAGTTCGAGAAATAGTTTTTAAACTTGTTTGTCAGCTTTTAAGTTAGTTAAATCAGCCAGCAAACCAGTGATAATAATATGGAACGACAACCAGAAAATCGAGTCTCAGCAAGTACAAGATACCGTCAAAAAAACCAAGGGGTTGACCAAAATCTTGACGACAGCCGAGGCTTCAGCAATTATCAGTGTAACATGTGCAAGAAAATTTTGTCTTCTAAGCAAAACCTAAAAGAGCATATGTTTATTCATACAGGCCAAAAGCCCTATGTTTGCAAAGAGCCTGGATGTGGGTTGACTTTCAGACAGGGAAGTCAGCTTTCAGCTCATAAGAGAATCCACTCGGCAATACGGACTCTTTCTAATACAAGCGAGGAAACGGCTTATTTAAAGGTAAGAATTACATAGCTTACTTCTTTAATTGTAACAGGAGAATTTATATTAGAAAAATGTAATTATCCTTCTCCAGATTTTAATGCAATAGACAAACCACTTATAGCTTTGCCGCCAATTAGTGGACCACAACCATATAGCTTAAAATAGTTTGCACGAACTGCAGACAATTTAAATAAAAGTTAATTATTATTTTCTTCAAGAATAATAAAGGTTGAGATTTTCCATATATTATCTCAATTTTTAAACTGGCTATAATTTGTAATTTTATAAGTAATAATAGGTAATCTAATTAATTTCTATTAAATTTAAAGTTCATAATTGCAATTTCATTCATATTTTTGAATTCGAGAATCAGGTCAGATGGTTTATGAATTCTAAATATGGAAACATGCTAATATGGAATTTTCACTTTTTAAATTATCTAAATTTTGCATAATGTTTTAATAATCAATATATATACATAGCATTTAATTATATATATTAAGAAAATATGTTTTATTTTTAAGGTAAAACACCTTCCAGAATGATAGACCATATTTACAAGGAGGTATTTTTAAAAACTCTTTAAGAAGATAGTCTAAAAGTTTTTAATAAAAAATGCATTAAAAATAATAGATCTGAGATTAATAATAAAAGATAAATCTGTGAATAGCATTATTTTGCAAGTTTTTTAAAAATGACAGCTTTTTAGTAATGGATGATTTAAATATGGAATGTAACATTAGCTCTGATATACACAATTTATTTTTATCATTCTATCATCAATGTACATTATGCGTATTTAATGTAATTTTTAAGATGGTAATATTTAAGGCTTTGTGAAAGTTCAGGATTATAATTCTAATTACTGAGCCCAATTAAAAAAATTAAAAAAAGTATTATACAAGATCATAAAAGCTAGCTTGATTATAGAATCAATGAATATTAGATTAGAACAGTAAATTCAGTAAAATCCTGCATTTTAAAAATAAAATGATTATAATAGCAACACAAATTTCCAATCAGAATTAAAATTTTATCTATTAGAATGATAAAGATTATCTTTCACATATGGATTGACTGTTTGGCCGAGCGGTCTAAGGCGGTAGCTTAAGGCGCTATTCCGAAAGGGCGTGGGTTCAAATCCCACAGCAGTCATTTTTATACTGTATATTAATTTAGAATTAAATAATAGTGTTTTTATTAGCAAAGATATATGATGATTTCTTGTAAAAACCTCATTAATAAAATTTTTATTGAAAATTTTATCAATTAATATCCCATAGTTTGCATAGCTTATTTAATAAGTTTATTACTTTAATAATAAACAATTTTCATAAAGAAAAGTTTATTTTAATCTAAGCATTTACCAATTAATCAAATTTTTTTTTATTTTAGGCAATTTTAAACGATTAGGCTCTTCAAAACTCTTCTATTATACATATTTTTTTCATCTTCAACCTCTTTATATTTCAAATAATTATCAATAATAAAATATATTAGGCTATTCATCTAATAAATCTTAATTAAATTTTTTTGCTAATTAACGCTTTTTACTCTCCAAGTATCCATATAAATCTATGGCATTATTATAGATTTTAATTAAAAATAAATGTCAACAATAGAAGCAGCAACTTTCGAACAAAGGCTTCAGCAAGCCGCAAGATTTAAAGCAAAATATCAAAACGCAGTTCCTGTTGTCATCCAAAGTGATGCAAATAGCTCTCTACCAAGAACGATTCACAATAGTTTATTTGTAGTTCAAAAAAACCTCAGCGCAGGCGAGCTTTTAGGATTGATCAGAAAGAAAACCAGTCTCCCGAAAACGCAAGCAATTGCTATGTTTGTGGGACTTCGGATATTGGTTACCAATGATATTACCTTGAGCGAGCTTTATGATAGATATTCAAATGATGATGGCTTTTTATACATTTTATGCAAGGATGAAGAAGTATATGGCAATTAATCTTTTTTCAAGAAATCTGTTACCTTAGAATTACTATAACTTATTGCTAATTATTTCAAACCGCTGATTTACTTTAGTTTAATTTGAGCTAAATTGACTGTATAGAAGCTTGCATGTAGATTAGACTAAATAATATGGATTTTGTTCGATTGATAATTGGACTTCTGCCTCAAAGCTTAGGAGGACGAATTGCATATGGAGCTGTAGGGGCGCTAGGAGCTGGATACCTTCTCTCTTATCCTTATAAACTTATTCATTATCATCAAGAAGAAAAATATCGGCTTTCAGTTTGCTGGGAGCATTATTTAGTATATTTTCAGGCTTCTGAAGAAAAATACAAGCACTCACCGAAGGAAATAAACAGAAGAAAGATGATGTATAAAGAATGTTTGCAATCAGCTCGCAGCGGAGGCAAAATTTACCCTCCAGCTTTATAAGCTAAACTAAATAAGCTTCTTACCCATTGTTCTTTCTTCATATCTCTCCTTCTGATAATCCAAATGCTGTTTTTTGATTTTTTAATCTACATTTCCGCGAATAATTAAAAAATTCATTCCCTTCTCATAACTTATTTAAATGGACTTTCCTTACCAAGGACCAGTTGAGATACTTAACGACTATGGCAGCAGGCTATCTCAATCTCATCAGCAAAAAGTTTTAGGCATCCTCAATCAAGAGCGTGCAGCAAGAAGAGAACAAATTTCTAAAGGTCAAAATTTTTACATTGACCATAATCAGTTCAATAAAGGCTATATGGATCGCCAGTCCACGCCGAAAGGGAATTACCCTCAAAATTTCTCATATGAGGAAGAACGTCCTCAGCCTTTCCATAACTCCCAAAGCGTAAAAGCTTCCCTCGCAAAAGTTAGGAATGAACTTCAGGTTTCAATCAATAAAGGAAAAGAAATTACTAACAAACATATGGAAGAAACCATTTCAGTGATCCCAAGCAAATTCAAACCTAGAGAAGCCCAAGAAACGAATAGGCCTGATTTTATGCATAATCAGTTAAAAGAGCCTGATTTCGAGCAGCTTTCAAATATTTATGAGCAATATGTAAAGTCCCCAAGGAACTGCGAAAAATATGAGCCAAATAAGCGGCAAAAATCAAGGCAGTATCACAGTGTGTCCCGTTCTTCAAGTGCTCCTCCTACAAAAAGAAAATCAATTGAGCAGATGATCCAAGAAAAAGAAGAAAAATTCAGAGAGGAATGCACATTTAAGCCAAAAATCAATAAATTACCAAAAGGGAAAGGTCTCGATTATCATGAGACTGAAAAAAATATGAGCTGGGAAGCAAAATTAAACAATTTAGCCAAGCCTAAAACTGATATTATAGAAATGAGGGAAAGAATGAAGAGAGAAAAAGAAGAACAAGAAAGCTCTATTTGTACATTTAAGCCAAATATAACAACTACTACTAGAAGTGTCAATAGAAGTGTAGAATTAACTGTAGAAGAGCGGCTTTATCAAGATGCAGAGTCGAAATTCCAAGAAAGAGAAAGGCTGAAAAGGGAAAAAGAAGATATTGAAGCTGCAAATTATCCGTACCAGCCACAAGTCCAGGCTTCTGTTTCTAAACTTGTAGGGACGAAGAAGCTAAAACCTCCACTTTATCAGAGACTAGATGAAGTCCAGAAAGAAAGAACTGACACACTTCATAGGATAAAGCAGGAATCTGAAGAAAATGACCCTGATTTGACTTTTAAACCAAGAATTAATGCGTATTCAGCCCAGCTTGCAAGCTACAGAAAAGTGAAAAATGATGAAGAAAATATGTCGATTACTGAAAAACTATCAAAAGATGCATGTGATAAGCTAGAAAGAAAACAAAGACTAGCTGAAGTATACAGCCAAGAAGATGTGGACAGATACACTTTTAGCCCACAGATCTCCATTAGCCACGAATTAGCTTCAGGCGCTGCAAATTTCCCAGGATCTGACCAAGATTTCTTAGAAAGGCAAAAACTAATGCAAGAAAGAGTAAAACAGAAACGTGAAGAACTTTTGACGAAATTGACCCAAGGGCAATATACTTTTAAGCCACAAATTGATAAAACTTCTCATTATATAACAGCATCAAACAGAGAAAGAAGCCAAGAAAAGCTCACTGATAAATTCGAAAGGTGGAGTGTAAAAGATTCAGAAAAACGTGCAAATAAAGAAAAAGAGCTTCAAAATGAACAATATTCTAAATATACATTTGAGCCGCAAATAAATAAATTGTCAAAGCAGCTCGGAAGAACTGCAAGTTTAAATGAGCTCGCCTATAATGAAGAATCTAAAAAGAACTTGAAAGGCAAAGCTCAAGCCCAAGCTGCAGAAATGGAAAAAGTTTGTAGCTTTACTCCAAAAACAGCTTCCTCTAAAAAGTTTTCTCATATTGGGTCGTCGTATAGCCAAAAAGAAGACATTGTCAAAATAATTGAAGAACAAAACCGCATTAAGCAGCAAAAAGCGGAAAATCTTAAAAAACTTGTGGAGTATGAAGAAATGAGACCATGCACATTTAAACCAACACCAAATATTGGTAGAATCTCAATAGATACCCCTGTAGAAGTAAGAGGGATGGACAGATTTATGGAATTAAAAGAAATCCAAAAAAGAATCGAATCTGAAAAAAAGGAAAGGGAAGAAAAAGTTTTTATGAAAAATCCTCAACGAAGTATCGACGCTCCCTATACAGTCCCACAGCCATTTAATCTTCACCCAAGCAATAAAAGAGAAAAAGTGGAAAAAATAAGAGAAGAAATAAAGGAAAGAGAACAAAGCATTTATACATTCAGACCACAAACAATTGAATCGTAATCACTATTTAGCAAAAACCGACAATTTGTTTCCAAGATGCTCGAAAAGCAGTTTTCTACATTTGATTATGACTAATGATAAATTCAAAAATCTTATGAAAATTAAGCGATTTATACACATTATAATTCAATAATGTTTCTTTCTTCATCATGCCTTCTCAGCGGCTCAATGTCAACGAAAAGATCAGGCAGACTTTGAATAACGGTGTGGTCATAAATAGAATCCAACGATTTAGTTGACTCATTTTTATTCATTTCTGTGTACTGAACTGAAGCCAGGTTTGATGAGGTAAGGCCTCGCACAAGATGGCTTTCCTCCATTTTTTGCATATTTATAGCTCGAGGGATCATTACGTCTGACGTCTTTATCCATGGATGCTGAAGGGCGTCATGAGCTGTCGGCCGAGAATCAATGTTTCTATCTAGTAATTTTTTGATAAATTCTGAAGCTAAAGGAGTAAATCGGTCCCAGTAACTGGCTTCAAAAGAAATAGTCCCATTTAAGGTAAGGTCAATTAAAACCTGCTTTTCTTTGTGGTCAAATGGGAGTCTTCCGGTTAATAAGAGATAGGCAACTACCCCAATGCTCCAGATATCGGCTTTAAAATTGTAGCCTTCTTGGCTCAGTACTTCTGGGGCTACGTAGCCTAAAGTTCCACAAGCCAGCTTTTGAGAATCACTAGGGCCTGCAAGCTTTGATAACCCAAAATCAGCTAGTTTTATTTGTGGGATATCAGAAGTATCTGCTAGCAAAATATTTTCAGGCTTTATATCTCTGTGAATAATTCCGACTTCATGCAAATAGCTGACAACTTCTAACAGCTGCTTTATTATTTGGCTTGCCCCATACTCAGAAATAACTCTTTTTTTTAAAATCCTGTCAAATAGTTCTCCGCCCTCTACCATTTCCATAACAATCAATAAATGTTTTTTGGTGTCAAAAACTTCTTTTAATTGAATTACATTTGGGTGGTCAATCAGCCTCATAATAGCGATTTCAGTCCTTAAAAACTCTTTTTCTTGCTTGTTTAGCTTTATTTTATTAATTACTTTTACGGCCCATTTCATACTAGTTGCATGCTCAACAGCTTCATAAACGTCAGAAAATTTCCCATGCCCTAATCTTTCTTTCAGCTCATAAAATTCTTTGAATTTTCTGGTTTTTGCAGCCAATTCAAGCATTTTTACTCACTCATCTCTTTCGTTTCTTAGGTCACAATAGATAAGAACTTCTTGATAAGCTGCATTTTGGTGAGATAAAGAAATTCCAAATTTATTGGAAACAAAATAATCTCCTATAATATCGACATAGCAGCCTTCCATAAAAACAACACCTGAGGGCATTGCATCTTCTTGATGATCAAAAAATACAAGTAAATTCTTCTTCAAAATAGCATATTTTTTCTCTAATTCGTCTTTTTCTTTATTTTTCTTGTAAACAGTCCCTGCCATATCTACAGTATTCGCAACTGTACCTTTGCTTGGACTTGCTGGCTCGCTATGATTTAGATCGCTTTTAGGTTTTGGTCTATGGAATTTCTTTGAATTATCAAAGTCCTTTACAGATAAAGATCAAACATCTTCTTTAAAGACTGCAGAGAAAATTTGAAGGATGCTTGGATGCTGATCAATAAAATTAGCGAACTCTTTAAAGGAAAGGACTCCTCTTTCCCCTCCAAATTGCTCCAAAACCTGGGATGCCAACAGCTGTGCTTTAGAACTGTGGCTCATCGTGGATTGGGTTTGAAGATTATATGAGGATCCACTTCTGGATTTATGAACACTTGTTTTTGATCGGTATTTTGGTGTTTTTACGCTTATAATTAAATCTGATAGGGAGCCTTCTGCATTTGTGTCTAGGGTTTGGGCATCAGCAACGTTTTTTTCTGAAATTGTCTCTTTTAAAGAGTTATGGATCTAAATAAATCTCACCAATGATAATAATTCAGCTCTATCAATATAACCATCTTCTGATAAATCATAAAGGTCGAAAATCAATTTTAATTTTTCTTCCATGGTTCCTTTGCTAAATCGTGCAATTCCGATCATAAATTCTTCAAAACTAATAACTCCAGTCCCTGAAGTTTCGAAAATCTTGAACAGCCTTTCACTCAGCATGCCCTGAATATTTTTTACAGGTAGTGGAAAGAATTGAATAAACGTTTCTTTATCGATATTTTGATGTGACTCAGTTCTACGCGTTAAATCAATATAGAGTTCTCTTAAAATACTTATTTCTTCTCTGGTAACTAGATAGATTTTACATTTAGCCAGGATTGGAGCGATCTTCCCTGACAATTTAAACAGGTTGGCATTTAAATCACTCTTGGCACTTATTCTACCCTTTGTGCAGCATAGACCCATTTAGTAGTTATTTTTATTAAAATCAAATTTAGAAGAGAAATAATTAGGTAATGAAATTTCTTATTAGAATGCTGATCAGTGGATTATATTATGGAGAAGAGTTGAGTTGTTAGATATAGGGAAATTTGTGTGGAAAATTGGAAACTGTTTTTAAATGTTAAAAAGATCAATAAAATTATAAAATCAGCGAGTGGCTATGAAATGGGGAGATTTTTAATTTTAAAGAATATGATTTATTAGAATTTCATATTAGGATTTGTTCATGAAATAAGGAATTTTGCACAAATGACCAATTCCAGTAATTGATGACATAAAGAAAAAAAAAAGCAGCATTATGATTTTGAATATTTAAAAAATAAATTTAAAAATTAAAAAAAGGCGAATTGCAAACTCTTAGATAAGTCATCATTAATATGACAGCTAAAATAAATTTCAAAACATTTCCTACAATAATCTATCTTAATATAAATCAAAAATGGATCCTCCATATATTACACCTTTTAAATTAGATGCCAATCTCAGAGCTCACAAAGATCAAGCACCAATTTTCCATCAAGGTGAAGTCATTGAAAATGTCCAACGAGTATCCGAAATCCGCTCTACTATAGATGACTCTGAACTCACTAAAAACATCGATAAACTTATAAAAACCATAAGCGACTATATAAACGAAGATTTCAATACAAAAGCTGGCACCAAAGATGAGCCTTTATTTTGCCTGCCTGATTTTTCAAGATCTATTCTTGAAAAATCCCAACTCGCCAGAGATTTAACCGATCTTTTAATTCAATGCCGAAATAATAGAGATTCAGCGATCCCTAGAGAAAGTTTTTTTTCTGCTCAAGAAAAACGTGTCTCTAAAAGTGTTTCACAAAGTAGGTCTTGAAAAGAGCTTTTATCAGCTTTATTTGACCCTCAAGCTGAAGGGATTTATTTGTCCTCATCAGAAATAGCCGTATTGCTGTCAACAATTTTGCATTATTGTGCTACGTCGGGAACTCAAGAAATCAAGTATGTTCTTTACAGGAAACAGATAGAATATATCAATACAGCACAAAAAATCAGCAAAGTGAAAACTTTATTAAGAAAAGGAGAAGATGAAAGAGAATTTTTATTGGAATCCAATGCAAAGCTAGCAGAAACTATCAAAACATTAAAGAGACAAGAAGCTTTATTAGAAAGACAAGTAGAAGACAGCATGGTAGAAAATTATTCTAACGAAGAACATTTTAATCAGTTAAGCCAAGAACTAAAAGAAGCTAAAGACACGCTAAAAGAGCTTTTAAGAGGCAACAGAACTTCAACTGTTGTTTTGCCTGAATCTTTACACACGCGAAGCACCGGCTCAAACATAAAAATTAGGAGATTTGACGTAGACTCAGAAGAAAGAGATTCATCTAATCCTTTTGAAGAAGAAACATTGTAATTTATAATAGGATTTTAACAGATAATAAATAAATGATTGCTAATATCATTTATCTCATAAATGTTAGCTCTATGCAAAGTTTTACATTGATTTTTTATTACTTTTATTAGCAGATATCAACGATTCTTTCTCTCAATACGCTGATAGATATAAGGAGCCAAGGATTGTTTATAATATAATCTAAATTTTGTCCTTTTATTATTTCTGGCTAGAGGTGTGGGGAATGATATCTATTTTATTTGCCAGAATAAGCAGAAGGATCCTAAAAGTTCTCGGTTTTGTAACATATATGGAGCTCTTTCCTTGGGAGTTAATCAGTTATGAAGGTGTTAATCTACTATGACAAAATGATTTTGTTCCTCTACATATCGCACTGACTCACTTATATACTTAACCTAGCCTCCTAATCCTCATGCTTTTATGATGAGATTACCTTTCTTGGCCGTCCACATTTAAAAAACATTGCAGGAGCAGTCTGGTCTAAGCCTCCTGATTATAATTTGTAGATAAAAGTAGTTTTTCCTGAGTTTTCAATGCCTTTATAAATTCAATTTAGCCCAATAAGTTCTAAAAATAGAATAAATACTTTAATATTAAAAAAATAAATATTTGCGGTTTGATTTTAATTTTTATATTCAATTAATTTATAGATCTCCGAGGAGAAGCTTCTAATCTGAAACTTTCCCCAATATTCTTTGCTTTGTGTCGCATAATTTTAGGTGGGATCGGAGTTTTTGATTCTTCAATTTCTTGGTCTAAATAAAGATCCCTGCTCTCAATTATATCTTTAATTCCTTTCATCCTAGGCTCAGGAGTTTTGCTCTTGTATGCTTTTATTTTTGGCACTAATTTATCTAAAGGAAATGAATGATTTTCTTCTGTGCCTAAAAATACATACAAATACGAAAGAAATTCATCAATTTGCCCAATAAAAGGAATAATATTTCGTTCATTAATTGCTGTTTCGTCTTCTATTTTCATTCTTTTTGAATGTCTTAAATCTACTGGTGTACCTTGGCATGAGTGAATTATGCTCTGATTAAAAAATACTTTTAAAAATGGGATAATGGACTGTAGCTCTTTTCTATATTTTTCGACTTCTGCCATTTTTGCTTCTTTTTTCGCTTGAAAATTTTCGTGTTTCTTAATTAAATTCTCCAAAAGCTCGGTTGTTTTAACTTGCTTGCTTTCTTTAGAAGTTTCGTATTTTCTTATCGCTTCAGTTGTCCTAACTGCGTTTTCTTCAAGAGTGTCGATTTCTGCTCACATTTCGTTGATATAGGCGTGGACTTGGTATTGCTGGTCTTCTGATTTGATAAATGCGGTGGCAACTTCGTCAGTGCTACCCATGCCTGTGACTTGAACCATTTGCTCAAAAATAAATTCTAGTTTTGACATTCTTTTTATATATGAGTCTAAGAATTTTTTGCGTTCTCGGAGTTTTTCATTTCAGCCTCTTATAAGTACTTTAAGCATTTTGCTGTGATCAAATGCTTCGCCAGGTTTTGAAATTCTACTAAACATTCCATCATCCATTTGTTTCCTTACGGAATTCCTTTTTTCTAAGTCACATAAAATAACAGTATTCAGCTCACTGAGTCTTTTACCATAGCTTTGATGACTTACCACACTTCTACTTCTTATTTTTTCTAATTGTTTTTTAAACCTACTTTCATCTTCATAATTTTTTGTAAATTCATGATGTTTAAAAGTCACTAAGCTTTCATGATCAAAAATCCCTTTCGATAAGTTTTGAATAGTCCGCTTATAGTGTTGCGCATCTCTTCTAATATTATTTACTTCAGCTCTCGAAATCCGATTCTGTGAGCAGGTTTCATTCAATTGTGTCATTTCCAGCTCAAGCTTTCGTTCTAAGACAGCAATTTTTTGTTTTAGTTTTGATTCAGTTTTATTTATAGACATCTCGTTATTCATAGAAATTTTGAAATTCAGCTTTTCCTTTTCCAAATATTCAATTTGCTCGTCATATTGCATAGATTCTTGCTTTTCTATTTCAAGCTTTTCAATGATTTTTTCAAGTTCATTTTGAAGCCTTTCGTTTTCATGTATTGAAGTAATTGATCGGTCCTCTGAAAGAAAACTTCGGCTTAATCTGCTCATATTTAAATATTTAGTTTTTAGTTTTTTTGTGTAGGATTTCTTAGAAGTTGATGGAGAATTATTAGAAGGATAATTTAATTATTAGATTTATTTTGATATTAGATTAATTTTGGTTTAATTTTTTGAGAGGAGGTTTTTCGGTCATTTCTACTCTTAATTCTGAAGGTGCAATTTCAATTAGCTGGGAAATCAGATGTTCAAGCTCTCTTTGGTCTAAAAATTCAGGTCTGCTTCTTCCTCCATTAGTGCTGTAATGAAAACTTAAAACTTTGCGTTTTCAATCATCAGGTATAGTATTGATTCCGTGATAAGCCCCGACCATCCCTCCTACAATGCATGCATTCGTATCAGTATCCCCTCCTATCATCAGTACATTTCTCATTGCTGTTACATAATCAGTTCCACTTATAAGAGCTCTGAAAGCATGGTCAAACGCTATTTTCACATATCCAATACTTGGACTCCCAGGCATTGGTTCTTTATTTTCAATATCATCAAATCAATTTTTTACTTCATCGCAGAATCTACTCAGCCCCATATTTTTCGCTGCTAAATATGCTCCTTGGTTATCTCCTGGGTTGTTAATTAAATGGGTGATAGCTTTGATATAGCAAGCTTCCATTTGCTGTGCAATTATATTTGGGTGGGTCATTGAGACTTCAAGCTCTGTTGCTCTTATTAAATCGTCATCCGAAAGCCGATGGCATCATACAGCTAATGGTGTGCATCTCATGAGGCTCCCATTACTCAGAGAATGCTTGTTATAGTGAGCTGCACAGTTAATTGGCATGTATGCATAAGCAGTTTGAGATCTTCTTAAAGGCTCAAAGGCAGTTCCTGTTGTATTACCGACATCGAATGGATCATTTTTTATTCACAGTTGATAATAGTGAGCGATGTTGTCTAGGTTTAAAGCGCCTTGACTGTCTATAAGCCCTTTCATTAAACAAATCGCAAGCTCAGAATCATCAGTCACTTGGCCAGGGCCAGTCCCATGTGTACCTTGTGATCCTCCTTCCATTCTCAATGCTAAGCTTAGCTCTTCTGGCGAGATTTCGTTTTTGAACTCTAAAAAGGATCCAAGAGCATCTCCTACAAATGCCCCCACTATTGATCCTAAGATTTTTTGTCTACTTATTTCTGAAAGAATATGCTCTGGATTCATTTTTAAACAGACTCAATCAGATAAATTTTTGAATCAATCCTAATAAAGAATTTCATTCTCCCTGGATAGCCAAGAATTATTTAATTAGTATTGGAGAACTTTCAGTAGATGCAGTAAAACATTAATTATCCAGAAGATACTTTAAACTTTATTTTATGCTTAATAAATATATAAATTTATCATGAGAAATTTAGTTCATTTACAACTTTTACAAATATATATATATAAAATTATATAAATAGTTTCATAAAATAGAATAAATTGGTATGCATTCTTGTTTTATTGCAAAACAACTATATAAGCACAAAATGAATTTATTTAAAAACAAATTGTATGTCAAAATCCAATTTGTCAAGCCTTATTAAATTGCAAACTATTATAATTCCTCATCTTCCAACATCATCTGTAAAATATGTCTGAAAACAAAACACTCCTAACCTGCGCAACCTTTCTAACAGAAATTCTTAACAAAAAGTCTGGAATCGTAAATTCTGTCCATATCCCTGAATTTATCGACAAACTTTATCAAATCCTCAGCCTGACTGACACCCAGCTAAAAGTCATAGTAAAACCATATGGCAAAAATTGTTTACTTTGTGGTAGCTATATTCCTAGCTTTAACTTATCTTCTGCAATCGGCCTCTGATGTAAGCCCTCCGAGCATTTCTTTTGTTCAACTACCTGCTTAAAAAAACATGCATTAATGTCTACTAATAATACCCTGCTTGATCTTGACTACGTCAGATGCCCAATCTGCAGAAGTTCAATATCTGTCGAACAAATAAACGAAGCTTTTGAAGGAAAAATTGAAGAAATCCAAAGAGACGCTTGTGACCGCGCTTTAAACATGTTATTAGACGAAGAAAGCAAAGAGCAGCTGCTTCCGAAGTTTACATGTCTGATTTGTTATACAGAACTTAAAGTAGACCAAGGAATCACATTAGAATGCGACCACAGATTTTGTGTAAACTGCATAAAGCAGCAAGTAGAAATGCTAATAGAATCAGCACAAGTAAGTGATGAAAAATTAAAATGCCCTAATTGTCCTCAAGCATTATCAGTATATGAAATTGAAGACATTGTAGGTCCTGAATTATTTGCAAAATATGAAAAATTCAGACTTAGAGGGCTGAAACTAGAACCAGGCGATGAAAATTCTTATATTTTCCATTGTAGAGGAGCTGATTGTGAGTATATTTGTATTATTGAAAAAGGGGTTAATGAATTTGAATGCCCGAAATGCGGGTTTAAATGCTGCCCAATGTGCAAAGAAGATACTCATAAAGGAAGCACTTGTGAGCAGTTTGCGAAGTGGAAAGAGGAAAATGCGAAAGGAGATAAAGAGTTTGAACAAATGCTAAGGGATGAAGGACTGCTAAAATGTCCAGAGTGTGGAGCAGCAGTGCAGAGGATTTCTGGATGCCAATATATGGTGTGCAGTTCAAGCCAATGCCAAGGGAGGACTTTCTTTTGCTATGATTGCGGAATTAAACTGGAGCAAGATCATGGAGCTCATGACTGTAAACCGAGAAATCGCAATCCAGTACCAGATGTACCTAATGTAATTCCTGCAAGGCCTCGTCCTTTTGGTATTATTCCTGGCAGAAGAAGAGGAGGAAAACATCCGAGAAGGCCTATTATGCATATGAGGCAATTATCATAGTAAAATTTAACTAAAGATTTTATGAGAGCTTATGCGCTTCAAAATTAATCCATTTTAATATTAAAATATCTTATCTCGATATTAGGATCAAGGGATTTACCTAAATATAAAAATAACATAGAATAATTACTCAGAAGTGCCAATACCAATCTTAATTGATGAAAACCAAATTCTTACAGATTATTAATAATATTTCTTAATCAATATTAAGGGGTGAAAATATAATAAGCCAAAACGCCCAAGCCATTTCCACAAGCTTCATACTCCCATCTCTGGCAAGCATCTTTCATGATATACCACTCTTTATAGATTAAAATTGAATTCCACCATATCCTTGGAGCCAGTTTCACAAAGCCAGCAGCTGAAAATGTTTCGCCGACTCCTGAAAAAAAGTCATCAAGATCGCATCCAGTATAAGTGGCTTTTATCTGTGAATCAAGGATAGCTATTTGTTTATCAACTATGGCGTCATTGTTTAAAGGAGCAAACATAGCAATTGCTATTAAGGCATCGTTGATTGCTATTTGAGATGTTGTATTTAGACAAAGACGAGTTGGAAATACATAATCTGCACCTTCATAGCCTGTTAATAAGCCTGAAATAAAACTTCTTGTATTTTCGTAGAGAACATTTGCGGAGGCGATTTGGAAGAGGAGAAGTAATAAAGCCATATATAAATTTAATTAAATAGAAATGCAAATATTTTAGAGTTTAAGCTTGTAACTATAAGAATTGGAATTGAAAAGAGCTATTTAGAATGAAGAAATTTAATAGTAACTTAATAGAAATTAACTTTTTTTAGAATAAATGCACATATTTTCTCACATGATATATCAGATCATTTTTGTAATTTATTTTTGAAAGGATTTTTTCTTATTAATGTTTAAATTAATAAAAATATACACAGTTGAAAGAGCTGCTCTCATCTTACATAAGGCTGCAGCAGCATTTTATTTTTTGATTAGATTGTGATTCGAATTCTATGCTGCAGCGATTTTCTTTTTCTATGATTCTTGCTGGCTTAGCTCCTTTAATATTTCAAGGCTCAGAAACCCTTGGTGGGATCTTAAAGTCACCATTTTCATTTTCATCGAAATTTTCAGATTCAAATTCAAATTTTAATTTTCTGAATTTATCTTGCAATCTTAGTCCAATATTAGCACTCAAATAATATTCAGATGATAGTGGACCGACAGATTTTTTTTTAAGCGGAGTTGATGAATAAATTAAATCAGGCGATTGAAAAGATAAAATCGTTGTACTTGCATCATAATCAGAATTTAAATTTTCAAAATTTACTTCAGGAGACTGAAATGAGTTACATGTATGCAAGACTGGAGAAATAGGAATTCCATCCTTTGAAAAAGCTTCTTCTAATTCTTTGTTATTTGTGGTGTTTCTAGATGATTTTGTTTGGCTTGAATTAGATTTTTCAAAAGAATCAAAACCAGAACCCAGCTTATCTTTCATATTTATTTTTGAATTATAAATTGCTAAACTATTAGTTATCAGTTAGCTGTAAATGAAATAGCCATTTTAAAATTTTCTATAGCATAATATTTATGCTGACAGGTCTATGAATTATTAAATAAAAATGGGTGCAATTTGCTGCTGCGATCGTGAAAGTAAAAAATTTAAGTTTCCTGAAGAAAATCAAATTACGATAGAAAAAACAGATGTAAAAGAATCAGAATTGGACACTCCTCAATACTCTACAAGAACATCTCCATTTACAAGTCTGAATGAAGAAATTTTTGAAGAATATTAAATCAAGAAGGCTGATTTTTTCTTATTTCTTTATTAATTATGTATTTTATTTTAAATAGAAAAAATCATGGATTTTTATGAAAATTTTATTATCATCCCAGACTAATAAATCTCAGTATTATAATTAATTTAAACAGAATTATTTTTAATAATTTTATTGCAGGTATTAGGTATTAGATCAATTCGTTATCAGTATTGGAATATTGAAAGGAATATTGATAGTTATTTAAAACAAAGAAAAAGGTTTCTGCATATTTTAATCAGGGAAGCAAACACTTCAAACAATATAAAACATTAGTTTCTACAATAATTTCTGTTATCTGGCTTACATAGCTCTCATATTGCTATGATTCATTATCATATTGGATTTTTTTTTGACTTAGAAAGACAGAATTTCAATTTAATTCTCTATCTCTTTACATTAAGACCAAAAACCATATATTCTTGATCGAAGCTCCTCACAAAATATCATAATCTATCAATCAGTTGCTTTATCAGCAATAATCCAATATCAGTTAAATACTAAAATTGCAAAAGGCGAAACTAAAAGACAAGAAAGGTTCAAATCGTTTTCCTGCTATGTTTAAACGTTCTTATCATAATTCTATCAAAATATTATTGTATTTATATAACACTTGAAATTTTCCTCTCGGCATCCATGTAGATTTGACTCAAAAAGTCTGAAGCTTCAGCAGCAATGTCATCTTCTTCTCTTTTCTTTTCTTCCACTTTCAGTTGATGGCTCATAGTAGTTTCATTCGTTATGAGCTTCGGTTTTGATGGTTCTTCCCTTGGAGGTTTCACTGCATGAGCTGTGCTATTTCTTGCGCATGCGCATCCCATTTATATTTTTATGAATTCGACAGTAATTCATATTTAATTTAAGGCTTATTTTCTTCTTCGCTCAATATTTCTTGCAATTCCTGCTTTCTTTTTTTCAGTTTTTCTTTTTTTCTCAATTTTCTTTTGTTCCAAGTTCCTGCTCTTTCTGGGTTTATTTTTTTGGGTTCTTCTTTTTTCAATTTTAGTCCTTCTGGAGGTTCTCCTACTTCAAATTCTTTCATTACAAATTTCCTTAAAGCGCTAGGTTCAGTGAACATTATTATTTCTTCTTGTTGAGGACCTGGATTAGTAAATTCTGCTTGTGAGATGCTGCTTCTGCGGTTACCATATATAAAATACTTCAAATAGCCTCTAAATGAGCCTGAATGGCGTGCCAAATGTCTGGAATATCTTTCAATTTCTATTTGAAAATCAGGGAAATAAATAATAGCTAACGCTGGCAAATAATTAAAAGAAATTTCTATAACGTTACTGATCATGGTTTCTACTTCTTCTTCAGAGAGTTTAGAAGATATATCAATATCATAGTCAAAAAATAAAGACTGGAGCTTCTCTTTTGGCTTGCTTTTACTGAGAATAATGGCCATGGAAACGATTTTCTTTGTAGAATATTGGGGTTCTCTATCTTCTTGCAAAGTTCGTTTTCTTTGAAGAAGTCGATAATATTGAGATTCTACTGGGATTTCTTTGAATTTGTTATAAAATTGTGCTTTTTCTTCTGAGAGGGGGATTCCAAGCTCAGAAAATGCTTGCTCGAGCTGATGCTGCTGTAGATGGAATTCAGGAGAAAATCGGTGAAATGTTTTTACTAGCTGATCACTGGAGAAGCTAGAGAAACCGAGTTTATCTTGGGCTTTAATTACAAAATTTTCTTCAAGTTCCCATTTTGCTTTATCGCGAATGCATCCCATTATAAAAGCAACTTAATTATGGCATGATCTTCGACATCAGAAAATCTTGTTTATTAAAAAGAATAGATTTTTAAAAATATTCAAGCTGATTCACCTCGCATGCCATTTCAACTCAAGAAGTTAGAATTTCATATCCCTAAAGAAATTTATTCTTGTGATACTTATTTGACCTAAAATAAAATGTATTTTAAGAAATAACTATTTATATGTGTATTTAAATTCTCCCAGTTTCTTCTATATCAAACTGATTAAGAGCCTCAGGGTTTGCAGTCTCCATAACTTCCACAATTTGTTCAGCCACTGTCGAAAAATGCTTTGTTTCTTTATTCCTTGACAATCTATCCAATTCATTTCTATATCTTGTATTTCCTCTTTCAAGGTAAAACAAATTCATCAGTGGCTTAGCCATGACCATTTTATTTCACTCCGATCCAGACTCTTCTATAAATCTATCACAAAACTCTGCATACTGCAAAATAATTTCTCTTCTATTTAACCCTTGATCAGGGACTCCATAATAAAGACTATCCATATTTCTAAAAAGCCATGGATAGTTATAAGCAACTCTTCCAATCATAGCTCCTAGCCCTTTATTTATTTGTTGCCTTATAGAATCATGTCTTCCAATCCCTTGCTTATCTGTAGCGATTTCTCCATTTATATGAAACTTTAAATCAGGAAATCTTTCTTGGAGTTGATATACATATTCATAATTAATTTTTGGGATTGTTCGGTTTTGTGTAGGAGTTAGACCAGAAAGGATAGCTTTCCTTGCGTGGACCACAAATTCATCAACTCCACTAGAAGAAACTATTGATATAAAATTTTCGAGATTTTCATAAGAATCATGATCATCTACACCGAGTCGGCATTTAACTGTAACAGGGATTTGGACCCTTCTTTTCATTTCAGCACAGCAGTCTCGGACTAGTTCTGGCTCTAGCATTAGGCAAGCTCCAAATTTTCCATCTTGAACTCGATTACTGGGACACCCACAATTAAGATTTATTTGATCAAAGCCTTTTAATTCGCACAAACTTGCAGCTGCACCTAATAGAGTTGGATCATTGCCTCCTAATTGTACGACCACTGGGTGTTCCTTTGGGTCGTTTCATAGACATCGGTCTAAATGTGCTGTATTAAGAATTTCATTCGTTGTGATCATTTCTGTTCAAAGAGTAGTTTTTCGTGTCAATAGCCTCATGAAATTGCGGAATAGGACATTTGTTATGTCAACCATTGGAGCCACAGATATGATCGGCTCCATTGTTATATTTTCAGGACTTGCCATAATATTAGTAAGTTTTACAAATTTTTATAATTATTAGATAGAGTACAGTAAAAATATAAGAAAAATAGGAAATATAGCAGCAAGTTGAATTGAGTCGCTTGAAACATTTGGAAGATTTTGCACCATATCATAAATTGCTCTCATCTGAATCCCGTCTTTTGCAAGATAATTAGCTCCAGTATATCCTCACCAATCTCAGCATGCATTTAAGTTATTTTTATTTTGTGAAATTTGTGGGAAAATCATGATAATATTGTTACCTTCAGCTCATTCTAGATATCCAATTTTTAATATGGAATCCCCATTGGTAGCCTCATAGTTTTGATTGCATCCATGCAGCATTACATGAATTTTGCATTCATTATTCATGCAGTATTCTGTTATATAAATATAGCCTATTTCTGCCAAGCTTGCTATATCTTTTCCTTCTTGATTAAAAAATAAAGTTTGATCAAATTTATAAAGGTTTTTAATATTTATGGAGAGCTTTGGTTTTAAGTGGCCATAAATATGGTCTAATATTAGTCTAGCAGAATCCATTCCACAAGAAATTAGATATGGAAATCCTGAATATGCGCATGGAATTTCAGTGTCAATTACAGGTATTCCATGACCTGCATGAACGTAAAACATTGATTTAATATTTTTAGCATCAATGAAATACTCATAGAAAGTCATTAAATTTTCCATTGCTGTATGGTAAACATCAATATCAAGCTGGCCAGAAAATAATCATATCTTATGATTTGCAGCAAATTTCAAGTTATCTATATAGCCAAATTCCTGATAAGATTTTGTGAGATTATAATAAGTAGAAGGGATGGTCATTCATGGCTTTTGAGAACATTCATGGACTTTACTGGATGACCCTATTGAGCAGCCATATATCCCACCTCCTATAATCCCTACGCCAATGATATCTTTAGAATAGGCTAACTGCAGTTGAACTGCTGCTCATGCACCAGAGTCAAAGCCTGATATGCTAAATTTTCTAGCAAATATGATAATAAATTCTGATAAAATCAGCACTAATAAACCCTTCATATTATTTAGGCATAATTTTTAAGTAAAATGAATTTCTATGACTAATTTTATAATATCTTATTAATGAAGACTAAATATCTCACTTATTATGCATTTATAGTTTAAGATACAGACAACGAGTATTTAATTGTAATATAATTCAACATTCTTATTATTATAACTCTTTTGCATAAACACAAGTATGGCTCAATTTCACAAAAATTTCTTTTAATCTCCTATTTGATTAATTTAATCTATGAAGTGATTTTTAATTTTGGATAAAAATACAAAAAATGCATCATCCGGGACTCGAACCCGGGTCGACTGCTTGGAAGGCAACCATCCTAACCTCTAGACTAATGATGCAACATATCTATTCAATAGACAAAAAAGTTAAATAGCAAAACTTCTCTATACTAAACAATATTTAATATATTTTACCAAAAATAATCATGTAATATTTTATGTAACCCAAATTCTGCATATCTAATTATAAGAAACCATAAAAATGGCTTAATAATCATCATACCCAATCCATGCAAAAATCTTTATGCATTATCACACATAGGCTAAAATCTACTATAAAAAAAAGCTTCACCAGTTTAGATCTCACAAAAGACGAAATTAAAGGTAAAAGCAGCAAAGGAGAAAAGTATAAATCAATAAATGAAATGTGGCAAGATCAAGTTGGAATTTCAAGAACTGATTGGTATGAGAAAGGAAAGAGTTATTGAGAAACCCAAGAGTCTACTTTAGATGGAGTTCTTGGAGGATTTTCTGAAATCCATCAAGCTGATATAAGCGCCTCAAATAAATTTATCAAATCACTAAAATCAAAAAACTATATTACTGGAAACCGCGCTTTAGACTGTGGATCAGGAATTGGAAGAATTACAAAAAATTTGCTTTTAAACCATTTCGAGCATGCAGACTTAGTCGATCAAAATGAAAAATTTATAGAAGACGCAAAACAGTACGTGAATGATAATAGAGTAGAAAATTATTTCGTGAAGGGACTTCAAGACTTTTCTCCTCAAAAAGAGTTGTATGATTGCATATGGATTCAATGAATTCTTGCTTATATAATTGATGAGGATTTATTAGCAGCTTTAAAAAGAATTAAAGCAGGATTAGTACAAAATGGAGTTTTATGTATCAAGGAAAATGTTTTGGATGAAGGTTTTATTTATCATAATGAAGATTTCAGCGTCACAAGATCTGATAAGCTATTTAAAATCATCATTAAAAAAGCAGGCCTAAAAATCGTGCATGAAGAGACACAAAAAGATTTCCCATCAGAATATTTCAAAGTAAAAATGTATGGGTGCATCTCTAAGCCATAATTCTAGTAGATGATTCAGTATATAAAGTATTAAGTAATATTTTCTAATATTATATACCTAAAACCTATGAAATTTATAATTACCTAAGGAGCTGGAGCAATTACAAAAGTATTTTCAGGCCTAAACAGTTCATCAACATCTTGGATTCCTCTAGGCTGAATCCCCTTTTCTTTGTCTCCCCACATCTCTCCTAGCATTTGATCAAGCCTCATTTTATCATAAATTCCTTCAGCCTTTTCCCCTGGAGGAATTATAAATAAAGTTTCTCCCTCTATAGAAGCAACTCCAATTCTCTCTTTTCTCTGGAAATAATGAATATGCTCCATAAAAGCAGGTTTATCATCTTCTTTGGCAGCTTCTAACGTAATAAGTAATTTTGAAGGAGAGTTAGGCAGCTCAGATACCTTCGCTCTATGATGTATGTCAATTGTGTACTGACACTTAAAGAGCGCATGTGCATTACCTTTCACAACTTTGGCACTAACTGAAACCCTAAGACTATTGCAGCGAGTCAAGAAGCCTGGCCACATAATTTCTGTTGGATGAGACAATGCTAATTTTGAATCTTTACTTAAAGAAACATCCCAGCCTCTTGTGTTTAGATCTTCAACAGCTTTTTGTGCTTCTATAATATTATCCATTTCAACAAAAGCGTAGCAGTTGTGCTTAAGGGGAAAACCTTTGGGACCATTTCGTATTATTCGCACCTTACCAACATTGCCGTAATTGGAAAAAAGTGTGATGAGCTGGCCTTTGGGAAATTGGACTGGTAAATTTGAAACGTGAAGTTTAATTTTTTGGTCAGGAGATCTTGATCGCTTGTGCTGATGCCGACTGTACATTAATAATTATTAGTCACAAATTCAAATAGAAATATTATAACAATACATTTAGAGTATAAAACATTTGAAATTGAAATTGAGAATGATGAAACTAGGTTTGATTTCTTGTAGGAATATTTATTTTATCACATCATTTGAGGATATTTTTTTAAATAAAACCATTTATAATTGGTATAAATTTATCTTCATTCTGATATTTAAGATATTTTAATAAGACTGAGCTGAAGATTAAAAAATTATGTATTATACAGAAAATCTCATTACTTATAGGTATATATATGTCTGAAAGACATATTTTATGCCAATATTTTAAGATTCTTAGAATACACTTTCGAAATATGTTGAAACGCTTCATATTTGTTTTTAATATGCTCTTCAATCAAACTAAAATCACGCTCTCTTGCTTCCATTTCCATTAAGTCATTTATTCTCTTTCTAGCATTTATTTTTTCAATCCCTTTGATATGATTTTCGATAATTTTTTTGCTTCTCATTTCTTCAATCTTTTCCTGTTTTTTTCTATTTTCTGCAGCATCTTCCATTAAAAGTCGATTTTTTTCTTTGTAAATCTCATTATGAATTGCTTGTTTTTCATTTCTTTTCTCGATTTTCTCTTTAATTTTTTTTTCTCTTTCTATAGCTGCCCTTTCAATAAGAACTTGCTCTTCTTTCAGTTTTTCTATATGGTGCAGACTTTTTACTTTTTTTTCCTCATTTTTTGAAGATCTATATTCTTTTATTTTTTCAAAATAGTGCTCATCTCTTGTAGATTTAATTCTTGGCCTTTGAAACTCATAGAAGATTTTCTTATTATTCTCTGCTTCACTTCGATTTCTCAGTTCTGAAATGCACCTTTTAGGCTTGCTTTGGAGCTTTTCTTTATAGTAAGATTGGCATCTCTCTCTTGCTTTTATCATTTTTGCTTCGAAAGCTTTCAATTTTTCTTCGATTTCTTTTTCAATTAAATCTTCTCTATAAGATATCAAATTGGTTTTAGGGGTTCTTTTTAAGCTTCTATCAGCTAACGGTGTTGGTGTTTTGCTTTCAAATGACACATTTTCTATTGTAGCATCAGGAGATCGATCTCTTTTATTTGAATTTTCTAATCTTTTTGCTTTTTTCTTCTTACTTTTAGCTTCTTCTATCTGTGTAAGTATATGATCCTTTGATCTTTTGTCTTTCTTTTTTAATTTTTCTAATATATCAATTTGATTGTGTAAAATAAGCCTTATCGCTTTATTTGCAGCATCTTTTCTTCTTTTATTATTTTGATTAATTCATTCTAATTTTTGCTCATTAGTTTCACCTAGATAAGATCTTTGAGTTGGGTTTTTTTCTGTAATAAATGAAAATTCATTAGTATGGTCGATTTCAGATAAGCTAAAAGTGCTAATATTGACTGTGTGGGAAATGAAACTGGAACTTCTCGATTTTTTTCTGTGTAGAAATTCATATATTTTCTTTAGCTTGGCAAGACGTTTTCTATTGTAATGCTCAAGCCTTAATTCGGCAAGCTCTTTTATCTTCTGATCGTTTTGGAAATAGCTTAAGGGTTTTTCTTCTAAATCGTTTATATTTATATCTAATTGTTTAAGGATTTCGTTAGGATCAATTTCTTGATCTTCTGTGTTGAATATTTTTTCATACAGTAGATTGGCTTCATTAGGTTCTGGCAGTTTAGAATTTTCCATCATTTAATTATGCATCTCAAAAAATCCATAAAATGTTATCAAAAAATCACCATATCATAAAATTTCATAAGCTTAATAAATTCTCCATATGAATAATATTTTTATGTTTCTAACTTCTTTATTAAATAATTAAAGAGCGCGAGAACGGCTCGATAACGTTCTAAATAATTCTAATCTGAGTGCTGTAGACAAGTCTAGATATGAAAACTCTATATGTGAGTTTTCAATCATTTCTCTTACTTCATTAATAGCCTCTTCAGATGGAAATTTCCCAGGCTGAAAAGAGTTCAAAGCACGAATGATTACAGCCTCCACCCCAGGATTTTTTATTTCAAAATGCTCATCAGTAAATGGAATTCTAAAAATAATCATATTTTTCTTCTCATAAAATTCCCACTCAATATCTCGATATAGATTATACATCATCAGTAGTACGCCCATTCTCTTATTTACTGTCCCATACAATGTTTCATGATTTTCTCGCTCACGAATCCTGCATAAACACGTAATTAATAGTCTAATCGACATTGGGTAAAAAAACGCACCTGTCTGCAATTTCTCGCATTCAGGCACAAGTGCTATTAAAATTGCATTAGGGTTACCACGTTTAATAGCTTCAACTGTAGATTTCACACCATTGGGTGGGTGGTTTTTGTCTAGAAATGCAAAATGCAAGTTAGACTGAGGAGCGACTACTCTTTCAATTTCACTGTATCATATTTCATTAGTTCTTTTGCCTGTTTTTTGGAATACAACTTCTTTATCTTCAGAGCTTCCATGCTGTTTTGTGTATTCTTCCATTAATTGGCCTCGAATTGTGTCGCAGCAAATCATCTCAAATGTGGCACCAATTTCTGAAGCAACAGAGCGGAATGTAGATACAAAGACTGATTTTCCTAAGGCTGGGACTCCTACAGGGATAAAAACATAAGTTCCATCTGGAATACTAAGATTTTGTGTGGAATCAAGTTCTTCATTGGAATGCAGCTCCATTTTTGTGGTTTTTTAAGTCTATTTTTAAGATAAGAAATTAATTTATAAATTATTCTTCAACATAATGATAAATATTGAACTGAGCTTCATCTCTTCTTATAAGTCCTCTGAATATCAAATCTTCAATGCTATCTTTAATAGCTTCAGGCTGGGGTGTGAAATCGAGAGTTTGTCCCATTATATAACTTAATAAATCATGATGATCGACTAACCTTTTTGACTTCACATATTTCACTATATAGGCTTCGAGTATATATTTTCTTTCTTTCTTAAGATTATCATCAACTACTGGTGAAGGTTTAGGTGCATTTTTCTTAGGTTCAGCAATAAAATTGAGTCTTTTTTGCTTATTCTCAAACTGTAAGTTAAATCTGATTTTTTCATTTTCACCTATTTTTTTCCCTTGACTTTCTTTTAGAAGTAAATTATGCTTCGGATTGAAAAAATTTAATAGATGCATTTTTATATACGGCACTGGCAGTTCTGTAAATAATTTGATTTCGCTAAGTTTAGTTTCTTCGCTGTTAATATTCCATAGAAGGATGTATTGAATAGGGCTCATAATCAATGTATACTGCTGATTTAGATAAAGAGTTTTAACTTCCACACTCCCAAGATGATATAACCAATTTAATTTCCTTCCAGTATGCATATTTATATAAAATTTTGCAAAATTGTCAATATGTGTAAAGATATCTCTCGGGACTTTTGGTTTGATTTCTTCCTGCTCTGGCCATCCTCCTGATTTCAAAATTTTTACATTAAACTCAAAATTCGAAACCATTGACTTGGAATCGTTATACTTTTTAAGCAAATCTTTTGAAATATCGATATCATGGATCATAACATTTAATTTATCAGTTAGAACTGTTCCACATTTTGCTTTGAATTTCGAAATAATTGAAAGCTCTGCATGTAAGGATGTTCCAGTGTCATTGATTAATCTTGATGCTAAAAGTTTGGCGTAATTTGCAAAGAATAAATCTCTTTCAGAAATATTGCTAACAAGGTCGGTTAATTTTTCAAGTTCTAAGTCTAAATCCTCTTCTGAGAGACCTGAGATTTCTCCTTTCATTAGCTCGTCAGAAAATAAAGCAGTATAGAGCGCTAAATCAGCTCGGCTATTAATCACTTTTTTAACTGTTGTTTCTTTTAGTGATTTGAATTCAGGATTATTACCAAAGCATTTTCTAACAATTTTATCAGCATGTCCAATAAAGCTGAGAAAAGCTTTTATGCAGTCTTTTGGTTCAAGGTTTTTTCCTTGATCAATAATATACAAGCTTTCAAGCTCTAGATAAACCTCAAGCTGCAACAAAAATAAACTTTTCATATTTTCATCATTTTCACAGCTTGAATAAAGGTTTTTAAGTGAAGGGATATTGGAGTCTTGGAAAAAATTATTGAAATTAGCTTTGTAAAGATGATAATCATCTTTAAAAGACGTCATAATTTGAAGCTTGAGGTTTTTATTAAGTAATGGTAATGTAGTTTCATGTAGCAAATTTATAACTAATTGCTCTTCAGATTCAAATAATTTTACAGCAGATGTAAAATAATCATGAGTTCCTATAAGTAGATTTAAATTTTTTGCAGTCGAATAGAAATACTCTGTAGATCTTTCTAGTAATGGATCTTCTATAAATGTTTTATAAAAAGCAGTTACTTCAACTGCTCCTTCCCATTTGATTTCACCTAATTGATTTTTCTTAATCTGAGGGTCTTTGTACTCGATTTCAATAAAACTGTGGATTGCAACAGATAGTTCTCTATAACGAAGTGTTGGGCTTTTTCTATAGTCTTCTATCATATTGATTAAAACATTTCCTAATTTTGAAGCAACTGGCTGAAAAGCTTCTTCTTTGAATAATACAAAAGCAATCTTTGATAATGAGTCCTTTTTGTGCAACTCTATATAACCTCTCTCCAGATATTGAAAAGCTAGCCTCATTCAGTAGACAAAAATTTTATAATTTTCTCACTCAGCCAAAAATAAACCAAAAATATCATCAGTAGGTCTCAGAAGATTTGGCAATATATTACTCCTAAGAAAAGAAGAAACAGTTTCCGTATAAAAACTATAATAGCTATGCCCTGTCGTATAATCCTCATATGTGCTTCTCATTAGTCAAACAGCTCTCATAATGACTTCTGCAGGAACTTGAACGTTTTCTCTTCTCGAAATTTTCTGCGTTATAGGCTCAATTATTTCTTTATTCAATACTTCTACGGTTTCTTCAACAGTTACCATTTATATATATTTAATACCATATTTATGAAATCTAATTAGAATTTAAAGATTTGCTCCTCAGAAAATCCCATTCCTTTCAGTTGTTCTCTTACCATTCTATTCATTTGGCTAGGCCCACAGTGGCATATAATTGTATCTTTTGAAGCAGGCGGCATATATTTTTTAAGCATTTCTTCATTTATAAACCCTTTTCCATATTTCCATCCATCTGAAGGAAGATCAAGGGTGTAGTATACTACTAATTTTCCGCGATTAACGAATTCTTCTAATTTTTCTCTGAGCAGAATGTCAATTTCTGTGCGGTTTCCATATACCAAAGATAAAGTGATATCTTCATTATTATCAATAATATTCTGTATCAACTGGAAACAAGGAGTAATTCCAGTTCCTCCTGCTATAAAACCAAAGTGTTTTACTTTAAATTTTGCTCCTTCAATATCTACATTTCCCTTCCCTAAATAAGTCAGCCTCCCTTTGGGTCCAGAAATTTCTAATTTATCTCCTTTTTTCAGACTATCTAAATACTGAGTCATTTTGCCTCCTTCAGGGAATTTTGGATGAACATTTTTATAGTAGATTTTGATTGGCAACTCAATGACACCTCTTTGGTCTATTTTAGAAGTTGGAGTATACTTACGTGTTACGATTTCGCCTTCTGGGTGCTCAGCTGTAGGGATCTTGGCTCTAAAAATCACGTGCTGTCCTAGTGGCAAGCCTAACCTAAGATTTGGATCTCCAAAGCTGAAAACAAAAATTTTTGAGTCTGGCGAAATTTGTTTAGCTTCTACAAGGGTCACTTGTTTCCAATTTTTAGCCCCTTCTAAGAATACAGGCTCCTTTTTACCTCTAGTGAGAAATAAAACAGCAAGTCCTAGAAGGATTCCTCCAATAAACCAGAAAATTCAGCTCTCCATTTATATTGGAAAATATAATAATTATGTCAAAGAATGTGGAAATCCTCTATCACACAACTAAAAATATCGTTTTAAGAAGCATTGCTAAGCCAGTTACCTTCCCTCTTAATGAAGAAATGCTTGAAATTATAGACAATCTAGTTTTTGCGATTAGATATAGGGATATGGTATGGACAAATTTCGGACTAAGTATATCAGCTCCACAAATTGGAGAGCCATACAGAATGTTTATTGCTTCTCCACCTAAAAATTGGATCCAAAAAACATACCATAAAACATTTGATTATTACATAAACCCTGAAATTGTCTGGAGATCAAATGAAACAAGTGAAAACTGAGAAGGGTGCTTGAGCATCCCTAAATACGAATATTTAGTTAAAAGACACAATTCAGTTACTGTAGAATATTATAATTTGAAAGGGAAAAAGAAACAGAAGACAGTAAACTTTACAGAAGCCAATGTAATTCAGCATGATATAGACCACTTGAATGGGAAATTAGTTACTGATCATGCTTTTGAAGAAAGACTTATCTTACGAAAAGAGCCAAAAATAACGATTATAGATTATCCAGTTAATATCACTTAAAAACTTAATTGTCTAGTAGATTGGAATTTTAATTTATTGAAAATTCCGATTTTTATGATAAAATGTCAAAACTCTGTTATAGCCAGGGCGATGCAAATGCAGACCTTGATTTATATCATTATTACAAATTTATGAATTCATCATTTAATATAATTAGTAGGAAAGCCTTCCAATTGATTAATACTGTATTTTGCAGCTATTCTAAAGCTCGTCTTGCTACTTATAGAAAAACTATATAATAACTTATTCAAGCATATTTAATTTTTGATTGCGTTTAAATATGAATAATTAAAAGAATGAATAATTTGAAAGCAAAGTCTCAGGTGCTACTCCATCAAGCTGGACCAGATGCATTATTTGAACTTAATAAGATGAATCTCAAAACGATATTTGCAAATCATAAACCTCTGGATAATCGAATTTCTTTAACAGCATTTGGAAAATTTTGTAAAAATTGCCATGTTGTCCCAGTACTTTTTATATAGGATTTGCTTTCTGCATTTGACTTAAAGCGAATTTTTACAAAAGTTACTCAGAATCAATCTAATAAGTCTTCGTTCTCTTATCAGAATTTCGAACAAAGTTTGAAGTATATAGCAATTTCAGGATTCCATACGTCAGTTCCATTGTCTGATAAACTTCAAATGCTATTTCTCCACATAAAGAATCCCTGTAAAAAAGTTTATAAAGTAAATTTATCAACATCACCAAAATCGAGATCATCGACCCCACTTTCTCATGAAAATTCTGAGCCAGAGCGGGATGAAAATAGATGCAACCAAAGAGGAAATACTCAAAAGCTTGTATTAAATAATACAAATGGTCACTCACATATAAAGATTCCATTAGATATTGAAACAATATTAGCAATTCATAGAAGATCTCCATTGAAAGCTAATTCTACCCAAAGAGAAAGGATTTCTCCTAATAAAATGATACCTTGTTTATCATATAAATCAATATCACAAGATGCAAGCCCTCTTTCTAGGGCATTCACTCATAGAGAGAAAGTATCTAACACTACAGCAAACTCCAGAAGAAGCTCTCAAGATTTTATTGACAAAAATAAAATTAAAGAAATATGTGAGGTGACAGTAAAACTTGGAGGAAAAAGGCATCACAGGACGATGTCTGCAGAAACTTATATGGTGCAGAGCCCCAAATTTGGTGGAAATTCTTGTACCCCTGAAGATAGCTTTACAAATGTAGATATCACGCCAAAAAATTCTTTTCAGCAAAACTTAAAAGAAAAACAAATAGAGAATCTATTTAAAAATTTTAAAGAAAAGAACCAAAATTTGGTTTTAAAGAACACGAAGAAAGAGCCTTATTTAACAAGTCTGAGGAAGCATAGAGATTATATAGAAAAAATTAGAAAAAACAGCTTTTCAGAAATGATGATAGCAAGAATTATTTTTAATTCATGGAGAGGTCTCAGAAATAAAACTTAATATATGTATATTTTTAAGATTTAATATAATGATCAAATACTCTAGCAATATCATTAACTATTTTTTATCTTTCAAAAAAATTATTAATTAATTATATTTTTTGTAGAGAAATCGACATTAACTTATAGAATGCAATAGACCTAAAAATATTCACACAAATTCATATAATAAATGATAGTGGAATGCTCTTAACTAGTTAATAAAACCTATTATCCACCTCTTTCTTAAAAAACTATTTTTCTTTCCTAATAATCTTAATTTTATGAACGTTTCAAATTTTCTTATCTCTAATTTTCTTCTAATCCCAGAGCGTACTTTAGATAAATAATTTTTATTCTTATTGATTTATCTAGTTGAGAGGATGTTTAAACTGAACTATAACTGCTGTCATATTATCACACCCAAGTCCTGCATGAGCCCCGATTTCTGGTGCAAGACATCTATCCAGCATTTCCTCCACAATTGCACTCAAGCTCTTGCTTCCAATTCTTTGTCTTACAAAATCAACACACTGTTGGCTAGTCAGCATATCCCAAACTCCATCACATGCAAGTATAATAAATTCATCATTTGGCGTCAATAATTCCCTCCTTAGATCAGGATAAGCTGTAATCATTTGGTCCTTCTGAGGAATGCTGTTATTTTTCTTATACTCCAGATCCCCAATTGACCTGCTCAAATTAAGGTTCCCCATAACTCTTCCTTCCTCCACTGTTCCTCCAGCTCTCCTAATTCTTTCTAATTCTTCTGGCAAGTCTGGCTTATGGTCCATAGACAGCTCGACAGCAAGACCCCCTCTACTAAGAACACAGCGTGAATCTCCAGCATTGGCTACATATATTTCATTGCCTCTGATTAAAGCTGACACTGCAGTGCATCCAGCTTGGACTTGGTTATCGTTGATGTTGACTGGAGTTGAATCAGGCAAGTCTCTGGAAATTCTAATAAGTTCTCTGATACCATCTGGGGTTTGTTGAAGCTCATCCATTCGCAAGTAGCATTGCCTTAGAGCGTCCTCCAAGCGGCCTTCACGATATGCTTGGTTCTGTAGAAGCTCTTGACATAGATGTCTCGTTACGAATTCAGCAACTTCTGGACCACCATGGCCATCATAAACACCAAATAATGCAGTGTTTGCATCTAATTGCAGATTAACGATTCTGGCGTCTTCCATTGTTACTCTCCACCCTTGCATATCTGATGTAGCGAATCGCATGCGAGCATTTTCTCCTGTGGAGGTGCGCTTTTCAGTTTTTGGGGTGGATAAATAAGGTCCCATATTTATAAGAAATGAATTTTCACTGATATATAATTTTTTAACGGATTAGAGAGAGCAGAACAGTGAAGAGAATTTTGAGAAAGATGAATGGAAAATGCTTTATGATGAAATATAAAGAAAAGTGAAATCAGGTATAATTTTTACAAATGGGCATATTTTAGAGATAGATGCAAAATTTGCCTAAAGAAATACAAAAAATTCCTCACATATCCGTTTTACAAAAACAATTTACTTATATATATCTTGATTTAATTATATATACAAAGCACATTGCTTTAAAAGTATTTTAGTAGCAAAGTATATATAATTAATAATCCCATAGTGATATAAAAAATCGATTAAATATAGTTTTACACAATTCATTTTGATCTCTTTTTATTAGCTATTGTGAAAACTCTAATAGTCTATACGCCTTTTCCAAGTCATCTGAAGGTTTATGCGAAGTATATGGATCTCTCAGTGGAAATCCATTATTTGTAGTTTTGATCCATTTGTTCAGATCTTTTTGTCCCACTCCATAAATCTGTTTAATCTCAGTAAGGCTCAGCTTCTTTTGTTTATATTTTTCCACAATCTCTTCTTTATCAGCCCTATTAAACCTTTTCTTTCTATCTATCAAAATTGGTTCATCTTTTTCATCTAATTCTGTATAAATTCAATTTTCTATCATTTCTCTGTCCACATTTCATATTATTTTGATACTTTCATCCTCATAATTCCCTTCTAAATAGTCTCTCACTAGCTGAACTCTAAAATTCCTCGGATAAGAATCTGAAGAAAAATAGGGTTTTTTAGGTTTTTTAAATATTTTTTTTCATAAATTTAATGTGTTTGCGTCAATATTATAAGTATTTAGAATGTGGTCTTCAGCAGAATTTTCAGATTTTAGACTTTGGATTATAGAATGGCAGAACTTCGGTGTAAATTTGCTGTTTTTATTTGGCTGAAAGCATTCTACATATTTTTTGAATTTTATTCGTTCTTTATCACTTTCTATATAAACTCGAGATTCATATAAAAAATGGATACTTAGCTCAACAGGAACTTTATAGGTGATTGAAGCTGCCAAAGTGCCATAAAGCTGAGCAGTTTGAAAAATACTTACTGATACAACTTTCAGAAACGCAGTAGGCATAACATAATTGGACCAATTAGGGCTTTTTGATTTTCCTTTGCAGTCAAGAATGAATTGATTTGCTTCATTTTCAGCTGCAGAAGCAAGGATTGTTTTGGACTCTGCTTTTACTGGCTCAGTGCTGCTTTTTGCAGAAGGCATTAATTGTTCATCATAATACATTGGAAGTTTGAGACTTGGAGGAGCACGCTTTTTTCTTGATGGATCTAGGTTTCTTCTTCTTTTAGAAGCTGTGGCTGATGAGTATTCTTCCTTTATTTCACGCTTTAAAGGAAGTAATGGAAGATTTTCTGTGGTCTTTCGAGAATCTTCAATATAAAGCTTTACTGTTGATTGATTTTTGAAAGAATTTAGGTAAAAATTGTAAGCTTTTTGTGTGGTGAGACGGATTTTATCGTTATCTTTATCAAAATAATAAATAGCTGGGACAGAGGAAACGTTTGGTACTTGCTCTTTGATTGATTCAATAACCTCTGTAAGAGTTATGGGAACTGGAGAAATGATGTAAAATTCATCTCTAAAACTAACTTTGAGGGTTTCTATATTCAGCATTATAAAAGCCCCCACATTTTGGATTTTGCTAAAATTCTATTAGGATTCTCGCTTAAGGCCTTTTGGTTTATGGATTTATTTAAAAATAATTCCTAAAATACTTCATTTTAGAAAGGAAAATTATTAAAAATAATTTAGGAAAAATTCTAATAATATTTCTTATTAATTTATTTATAAAAATAATAATATTAGAGTGGATAAAACAGATATTAATTTAAGTTTCAGGAATAAGGTAAAATACACAGTAAGGACTATGAGCTGAACTCTAAAAATTTATAAGCTTGATCCATTATAGTTGACGCTCTATGTCCATGATAAGGGTCCCTAAGTTTTGTTCCATTTCTTCTCGCAGTAATCCACTTATCAACTTCTGACTGACTTACTCCATATTTCGTTTTAATTTCTTTGTAACTCATCTTTTTCTGCAAATATTTGTCCACAATATCTTCTTTTTCACCCCTGGTCAGCCTTCTCCTTGCAGTTGGCATCACAATTTCCTCTTTATTCTCTAATTCCTCATAAATCCAATTCTCAATAACTTCTTTTTCCAAATCCCAGCATATTTTAATATTTTCCGCATCATAATTCCCTTCTAAATAATCCCTAACTAGTTGAATTTTAAACGTTTTTGGAAATGAATCATACAAAGGCCGAGGTTTTTTCGGGTAAGAAAATAATCGTAATCATAATTCAATAGATTCTTCTTCCACCCCATAAGTTGTTATAATATTCTGTTTATTTAAAGCTCCATGCACCAGCTGCTGTGTCAGATTGCAGCAAAATTTAGGAGTAAAAATAGAAGGCTCTTTAGGTAGACAAGACTCTACATATTTTTTATATTTTTGGATTTCTCTTTCACTTTCTATATGGACTTTAGTATCATATAAAATGTGGATGCATAATTCAATAGGAATTTTATAAGCTATTGAAGTGTGGATAAAACCATAATTATCGATGGCAGATCTAATAGAATTTCTAACAACTGCAAAAAAATCTGTACACGTTGAATAATTGCTTCAATTAGGAGCTTTTGCTTTTCCTTCAATGTCAAGAATGAATTGGTTTGTTTCTGCTGATAAAATAGGGGATAGAGCTTGAACTGGCTCAATTTTTACAGGTCCGCCATCAAAGGTATCTAGAATAATTTTTTCGATGTCTTTTGGGAATTTGCTAGGCTTGCTGGTCATTCTGATAGAGTTTATAGAAGAAATAAAGTTAGGCTGGACTTTAAAAGGCTCAGCGAGGTCTTCAGTTTCTTCAAGTTTTTGAATTTTAACTGTATCTGGCTTGGGCTCTTCTTTAGGCCTTTTTATAGGAAGTGCAGCACTTGAAGCTGAGTTAGCTTCTAATGATTTTTGGTCATCTTCTACATAGAGTTTGGGAGTTATTGAGTTTTCAAAAGTAGCCAAATAAAATTCATAGCCTTTTTCGTTTGAAATTTTGATTTTGTCGCCTTCATCGTCAATGTAATAAACGTTTGGGATTTTAGGAGCCCCTGGGATTGTTTCTCTGATAGAATCTAAGAGTACAGAAAAAAATGATGGAATTGGGGCGACGATATGAAACTCGTTTTTATAAGAAACCTTGATTGAAGATAATTTTGAAAGAGGGGATATATGGCATTTTTAATTGCAAATTTTAATATTTCATTAATTTTGGAGAGCTAGTAATATAGCATATATATGGCTATTATATCTGCAATGATTAAAGAGAGGATATAAATACAAAAAATTAGTTTGATTTGATATCTTTTAAGTTTCAAAGGTCTAAATACTGGCTTTTTCTCTTTTGCATTAAATTACTATTAAATTCAAAATACCATTGGATTGAAATCACTATTCTTCAAAACCATAAGAAAACACTTTTAACAAAAAGATAAGATCATTCTTTTCCTTAGAGCTGAAGAGATATATCAGTTTGAATGCGTGAGATTTTCCTTTTAAAGCCAAAGATAATTGCAAGCTATCTAATCAACATATGCTAAATCAAAAATTAACTAGGAATGTATCTGGATGTGTTGAATTGCAATAAAATTCTTACACTTAAAAAGGCTTAAATGCGAAATAGCTATAGCTACTATAATTTATTTTTCTTATATATCGGCTACAATTATTTTGTTTTTCGATTGCCGATCAATAATTTATTCCCAGTAAAGATGGCTCATCTACCAACTGGTTATCATACTTAATTTGCATCATATTTTACAGTTGAAAAATTGCATTAATTTATTATTTTGTACACCTTTCATGATTTAATTATTTGGGATCGGATCAAGCAGCAGCGAGCTCGATATTGGTCTATTTTTTAATATTATGAGATGATGATCCTTTTTTTCGGCATGAAGTTTGTGTTCAGCATAATTCAGGTGAATTACATTGTGAGAAGCCCTGACTATTCGTGGGTGTGGAAATTCCTTGTGTTTGAATAAGTCTTCTTCTATTGTGTATTTTCTTGAGCGAGGATATGATACAGATTCTTCAAGCATGTAATCTTTTGCTGAGAATGAGGGGAGAGATCTTGATGTAGGTGATATCTCTTTTGAATAATCGTTTTCGTGATAAATAGATTGAGTTAGGATCGTTGGGTTCATATTTTTATATTTTAATATGGCTTAAAAAGGAACAGATAAAAATTTTAAAAATAAGTTCTGATTTAAATTTATTGTAGCATTTAATAGAGCTGTGATAAGGCAAAGGATAATAAGGAAGTAGGCAATCTGCTGTTAGATAAAAGTGATGTGAAATGCAATGCAATTTAAATAAATGCGTTTCTGAGAGTTTATAGGTATAGAGATTACAGTTATGAAACGTCTCTAAAAATGCGGATTCAAAATTAGGGATATGTGTAAAATTTCTTTAAATTTCAAGTTTAAATATGAATTTTAGAAAATTCACATGAATGAACGTATTTTATGTTTAATTTTAAAAATAATAAATATTTTATTATTTAAAAATTACTCATTTTTTGGATATGATTAATAATAAGAAATTAAGAAAATAGATTTTAAATTATTTTATTTTTTGTTTTGTGTGTTTGATCATATTGGCATAATTTTGAATATTTAAAAGCATATTTTCTAATTTAGATATATTAAGATATTTAAACAAAGAACAAGTGTAATGCAATAATGGTCACAGAAACTTTTTTATTTTCAGTATCTTCCAACTAGAAATAAAAAATTTTGTATCCCATTTATCAAAATAGCTGAATTATTTATCAAAATCCTGCCTTTCCATAAATCCTATATATCCGTAGCATTTATAAAATCCGCTAATTGGATATCTTTATAGAAAATAAGAACCCATTCTATTAAGCGCATTTGAATTAATAACGCTATACATTCTTCAGATTCTTTGAATCGATCTTAATTTTAGCAATCAGAAAAAATACATCTTTAATTATCTAAAATAAATCAGTATTTTATACAGTTAAATAGAGCCTGGTTAAAATGAAAAGGTATCTTCTAACAGCAATTTCAAAGCAAATTTATGCTATTTTCTCTTATTTATTCTTATATTATCTCCCCTTAATTATTTTTCTTATGAATTCTTGTCTCTACAATTTTCAAAATTTCGATAGTTACCCTCAGTATAGGGATATTTATCTCCTGATGAAATTCCCTATAATAATTAGACAATAAATGGCGTGGATTTTACCAGCGTTATTGACGATAGCTCTTGCAGCCTCGTCCAATACCTTATCAAGCGAATCGAAAGCATGCACTAGCATGTGTACGGATTACTGCCGTAAGGCTTACCAAGGCCTTTCAACATGTCTTGATGCTTGCCAAAAGAACTTATGCAACTCTGAGTCACCACTTGCATTAGCTAAACTCCAAGCGTTCCTTGCTGAAGAATCAGCGCCTGCAGCTGAAGAATCAGCACCTGCAGCTCAAGCAGAGGAAACAGCTATTGTTGAGGAGACAGCCCCTGCTGAAGAAGCTACTGAGGAAGCTACCACAGTCGAACCAACACCAGCGGAGGCAGCCCCTGAAGAAAGTGCACCAGCTGATCCAGCTCCAGTAGATCCTTCAGCACCTGTGGAACCAACTCCAGTTGATCCAGAAACCCCTGTTGAGCCAACACCTGTAGAACCAACACCAGTAGAGCCAACACCAGAGGAGCCAACACCTGTAGAACCAACACCAGAGGAGCCAACACCAGTGGAACCAACACCAGAGGAGCCAACACCTGTTGAGCCAATACCAGTGGAACCAACACCAGTAGAACCAACACCAGAGGAACCAACCCCTGTAGAACCAACACCAGAGGAGCCAATACCAGTGGAACCAACTCCAGTAGAGCCAACACCAGAGGAGCCAATTCCAGTAGACCCAACTCCAGTAGAGCCAACACCAGAGGAGCCTGTTCCAGTAGAACCAACACCAGAGGAGCCAGTTCCAGTAGAGCCAACACCAACTGATCCTCAAACTCACGATCCAAATCACCCAGGACATGAATACGAGACCAACCACCCAGATCATCCTTACCACGATAAGGAAAAAGAACATGATGATGATAAGGACAAAGAGGATGATGATCATGACAGGGACGAAGATGAGGATGAGGACCATCATGAAACCACTGAAGAGACCACTGAAGAAACCACCACTGAAGAGGAAACCACAACTGAAGAGGGAACCACAACAGAAGAGGAAACCACCACTGAAGAGGAAACCACCACTGAGGAGGAAACTACCACTGAAGAAGAAACTACCACTGAAGAGACTACAACTGAGGAAACCACCACAGAAGAGGAAACCACCACTGAAGAGGAAACCTCAACTGAAGAGACTACAACTGAGGAAACCACCACAGAAGAGGAAACCACCACTGAAGAGGAAACCACAACTGAGGAAACCACAACTGAGGAGACCACAACTGAGGAGACCACAACTGAAGAAACAACTGAGGAAACCACAACAGAAGAGACTACAACTGAGGAGACTACAACTGAGGAGACCACAACTGAGGAGGCCACAACTGAGGAAACTACTACAGAAGAGGCTACCACTGAAGAAGCTGTTGAGGAAGCCACTGTAGAGGAGACTGAGCAGGAACCTACAACTGAGGAAACTACCGAAGAAGCAGTTGGTGAAGAAGAAACCATTGTAGAAGAGCCAGCCACTGAAGAACCAACAGCCGAAGTCTTGCCAGCTGCTCCAGAAGAAGTAGCTCAAGCAGGCTGGGGACTTATTGTCTTCCAAGTTTGCATTGTTGCAGCAGTCGCTTTCTTTGCAGTAAAATATTACTTGAATTCAAGAAAACGCAGAGTATCTATCAAATACTCATTCCAAGCAGGAGAATCTGAGGCTCCTTATGCACGCTTGATTAAAAACGTTTAAATTCTTTAATGGTAATCAACATTTATAAAATCTTTCCTGATTAATTGCCAATAAACTGAAAATTATAAAATTCAAAGGAAATTCTTAATAAATTTAAAATGAGTATTGAGCTATCCCCAAACGAAGAAAAGCGCTTACATTCAATCTTAGATAGAGGAATAGAAGCTTTACGAGACAGTGGAGAATTCTCCCATTCACAGATTATGACCAGCAAAAGCCAATCACAGCTAGAAAGTTCTTTCAAAGGATCCGCTGGGACACTAAATACAAATGCTTTACAAGATTCAAGTAAAGTTTCAAATATAAACTCTGAACTATTAGCTTTGCAAGGGAAATTTGCAGAGCTCGAAGCCAAACTATCAAGAAGAACTCCTTCACCTATAGAAAATATTAAGACGACCAAAAAAATATCCAACCCCTCCAAATCTTCTTTAAAATCTACTAAAAAAACTCCACGTCGCCCATTAAACCGCTATAACTCAAATTCCCCAAATTTATCCCGAAACTCTTCCAAAAAGTCACCACTAAATTCCAAAAAATCCTCAAGAAAGTCTTCGGCAAGCTCTATAAAAAGATCAAATTCTAATAGCAGAGTTTACCGAAGCATAGAAAACTCTGAAAGAGAAATTTATAAGCTGGAAAGAAGCATGACGCCACTATCTCGAGCTCAATCGATCAATATCAATAGAAATATTGATAAAATAAGACAGCAATTAGACGAAGAGAGAAAAATTGGGGAAAAATTGACAAGGGAAAATGATAATTTGAAAAGAGAACTTGGAAAAAGGGATGAATTAAGGAAAAAAATAGCAAAACTGCAGGATGATTATAATGAATTAGCAATTTCATTTGAAAGAAGTGAAGCGGTAAGGAAAAAACAAAAAGACCTGATAGAAAAATTAAAAGCCGAGCTGAGAATTTTACAAGAAGACCCAGGAGCTATCAGGGAGCTCCCAAGAGCAGCCGACCAATATATTAGACCACCTTCTGCCAAAATAAAGAAAAAATCAGGAAAAAAGGGAAAAAGCTATAAGCCCTAATTAATTGACAAATAAATACCCAAAACTATTTATGAAATTATTAATAGTAAGCTCTTCTTGGACTTCTGCTTCTAGCGGCAGCGTAATTTCTGCTCTGATATCCCCATCTATTATACCTATTATACCCTGGCTGTGGTCTATTGCTTCTGTTCATATCATAAAGCTTGTCTGGTATCTCCTGCTTAGACTCCCTCAAAAGTTTAATCAAATCTCCAGCCATCCTTGAGTTTTGTTGTGTGAAAAAGGAAATGGCTGTCCCTTTAGCGCCAGCTCTTGCAGTCCTTCCAATTCTGTGTATATAATCTTCGACTTGTCCAGGGAAATCGTAGTTTATAACGTGATTCACGTCTTTTACGTCTAAACCTCTTGAAGCTACATCGGTAGCGACCATGATGTTTATTTTGTTGTTTCTGAAATCTCTTAAGACTTGGTCTCTGTCTCTTTGTGTTTTGTCACCGTGGATGGCATCGACTGCGAATTTTTCTTTTTTCAGCTCATAGCAAAGGACTTCACATCCTTTTTTGGTTTCGCAGAAAATGATGGTTTTGGAGCCAGGTTTGGCGACTTCATGGACTATATCGACAACTTTACTTAGTTTAAAGGACTCTTCTACTATTTCTATCACTTGCTTGATATCCTGATTAGCTGATAAATTAAGTGAACCAATCTGTAAATGTACAGGGTCTATCGAGAAATCTTTAGCGAGAGCTTGGACTTCTTTAGGCCAAGTTGCACTGAACATCACAGTTTGTCTGTCAGGTCTAATTTGTTCAATAATTTTCCTTATTTGTGGCTCAAAACCCATATCAAGCATCCTATCAGCTTCATCAAGGACTAAATAAGTGACTCTCTTCAAATTTGTGGCACCGCTTTCTAAGAAATCTATAAGTCTTCCAGGGGTTGCAATGACAACATGGACTCCTCTTTGTAGTTCCATTTGTTGACGAGACCTTGGAGCTCCACCATATACACAAGCGTTGGACACCCTACAAGGTCTTCCAAATCTGCTGCATTCTTGTGACGTCTGCATGGCAAGCTCTCTGGTTGGTGATAGAACCAGAGCAATTGGACCATCTCCTGGTCTCAATTGTGGCTGGTCTAAAATGTGCACAATTGCAGGCAGTATGAAGCCTAGTGTTTTTCCTGACCCTGTTTTGGCGATTCCGATCAAATCTCGACCGCTCATAATGATGGGCCATCCTTGGCTTTGGATATGTGTTGGAGCTTCAAACCCTGCACTTTTCAGCATTTTTTGGACATAGTCAGGGAAATTAGATTCTTCAAATGTAGTTACGGGCCTAGGAATGTTGTTCCCATAGATGGTCATTTGAAGATCTTCACGAATTTTTGTGATTTCTGCTTCACTTCTTTTGGAGACGTCTGGGTGCTCTGTGTAGAAGTCTTTGTTGAAGGAAGGCAGTTCCTTGATATCCCAAGTGACTGCAGTGAGTTTACTCCCTAAGTCGCTGGTTCTTTCGGTATGGTTATTTTGTGAATGGAAATCGTTAGAGTAAGAACGGGAATAATTGTCACGGGACTTTCATAAAGTGTTTTGTGTTGAAGAGGAAGAAGACCATTGATTTCCTGGTCTTCGAGGGTATTGGGAGTAATTTCTTAATCCATGCTCGCGACCGTAGAAATCAGCCTCTGCCATCTTCTTTTAATATTAAAGTCCTATAACAATAACAAATTATCAAGCTAAGATTTTTATATACTGGCTATTAATTAATAAAAAAGATGCTTAAGTTTAATGATTTTAATTAGAAAAATAAATTTTTATATAAAAGACTCATATAAAAAAAATTATTAATTTATATGAAAATGTGCTGGCTTTATATATGAAAATAATTATAAAGTACTTATTACAATAATTTTTCATTCCTCAGATCAATATTGGTACTTGGTACAATTGAGATAAGCGCTTTTAGCTTATTCAATGAATTTCTTTCTTTATAAATAAATGGGAGATAAAAAAGCAAAAAGAGAAGCAGCAAAGCTGAAGAAAAAGCAATAGTTACTAAGATCAGCAAGATTAACTGATCTTTGATTATTTCTTTTGAATTTTTGTCAATAATATGATAGTCACTGTCTAAGGCAACTTGAATTGCTGACTCATTACCTATATAATTAGAAAAATACGGGACATTTTCTGCGCCTGCAGGGGTATTCGAAAGAAATCTCGCTTCAAGATATATCATATTAGAAGCTACATAGCTCCCATGATGCAAATAATAATCAGTACTGCTATCTCATTCTTCAAAAAGCCTATTTTTCATACTTTGTGTCATTAATCTCAAAAAATTGTGATTTCTTATCTTAGAGTTTTCTTCCTTAAACTTACGACTTGTAGAGCAAAATGCATTTTTTGATGCAGGAAGTGCATATGAGTTTGGAAACCACCTCAAGTTACTTCCAGAAGCCAGATCTCTAGCGAATACGCTCATACGTGATAATAGTGTTCGCTTTGTTATCAAGTTTAGAATGAGCTTTGGCCTATCGATTAAATAATCCTCACACTTATGGTATAAATAGAACTGCAGAATAAAATAATAGCATGAAGCTATTATTAGAAATATAGAAAGTCTCCAAAGATATTTAATATAAATTCTTGACTGTATTTTCTTTGTATTTTTTAGTCTTTTTGAGTAAGCCACTGGAGTTTGATCAGTTTTATAATCAATTCCATGTATTTTCAAAAGTCTGTCAATATAAATCGCTTTTAAATCAGCCCAACATATAAGTGAAATTTTTTTAATAAAATTCCAAAATTCGTCATAATATCTGTTCATATAAATTGCATACCCAGCTAGGATCCCTATAAACAACAGTAATAGCCCTAAGCCTGTAAATATTAATGCATTTATATATTTCCCAATGTATCTTACTCTATTAACTTCACAATTTACTAGATCATTCATCGCATTCTGTGTAACTTTATAGGTAAACCCTAAACTATTTAGCCCAAAAAATTTAACATCATCCATTGTATATGTTTTATTCTTGCTGATAATGTCTATTAAGCTGTCTCCATGTTTTATAAATAAATTAATTTCGTCGTAAAAATTGAATTTTGTTATATGAGTTGAAGGCTCGAAAATTCAAACAGGAATAGTATTGTCAACTACCATTTCTGAACTACGGCAGTAGCTTCAATCATCGTAATCAGATAAGATATAACTTCGAAGCTCTTTGAGCTTGGCTATTGTCGATGTAAAAGTTGCGAGATCTCGGGTCAGGTTGTAAATATTTGATCTTTTTTCTGTATCTATTGACCGTGCTAATTCAGCTGAATTAACTAGATGGAACATAAGAGTTCCGAAATGGGAAAATACATCAAGGGAACTTGTATTAACTGTGTCTTGGTAGATATACCCCAAAATCGCTGTATTTGTGCCAATTACAGCTAGCATCTATATAAATTTTACACAAAATAGCAAAATTCGTTCAAAAATTTTGAGATTTCTGAAAATTTTTTCAACGTATTTGCTTACAATTGCTGCATGAAAATTACATGTAGAAGAATTTGATGAGCTACTTGTATGCTGGTTTTCTGATTTATCGTCGTTTTCGTCCTTTTTATCATTTTTGGTTGATGCTCGTCTAAGAAGTCTCTGAATTTCTACATCTTTATCTTCTTCGCTTTGGATTTGCGAATCATCTAGAGATCGAAATGAATCAACTCTTAGAAATTTTACCTTTGCTCCACTTTCTTGAGACATAATTGATGTGTCTAAGTATGTTCTTTCTTCTGATGTATTTATTTCTGATTTTTTAAAATATTCAATTTGATCAATGTCTTCGCCAGCCTTCCATTTCTTAATTTCATTATCATTTTGAACAATAATGATCATATGAATTGTGGTTAATCTTAATTGCTTTATTGTGTGAATCACAGCTAGCTTTCGGCCCTTGTGCTGGATTATAAGCGGCTTGAAAAGCTTATTTTCTGCTAGGTTAAAAATAGGGAGAAGCTCTGATATACTATAATTTCTTACATTTGGCAAGCCTGTCCCTAAATAGTAAGGGAAAAGATCTGTATAATTATATATAAGTCCTTCTGGAGAAATAATAGCAAATTGCCTACTTGTATTTCTTGGAGATAAGGACACTAAAAAATAAGCGTTATTATAATAAGCAGTTAGCTTAATAAGAAACATGCATTCTACTAGATATCCAAGTGTATTTTGAAGGAAAAACCATCCTTTATGAGGAGTTTGATCATTTGTGTAATTTTTATAATACTCTTTCATATAGTCGTTATGCTGGTATGAATAAGGGCTTGGTATATAATAATGCAAATGAGTCCCAATTAAGTCAGTAATAGATCCTTTAAGCAATTGCGAAGCTGAATTATTCATATAAGTAATGATCCCAAACGATTTTATATCTGCCGATATTAGAATAATTCCATTGCTTTCATCATAAGTTCCTAGCTTAGCATCACAGGCTTTTGCAAAACTCAGTTGATGACTAATTCCATCTTTGAGCCTATTGATAATTTTGGCTTGGTCAGTTTCTCCCAAAATGCTTTCCAAAAAAGAAATATAAAGATCATAAAGCTCCAAATGCTTATGTTTTACTACAAGCTTAGTATACACTTTTTTTAAGCTTGTCAAGAGGTAAGAACTTCTTATCACAAGATGGTAAATTTTTTTAAACTGTGGGCTTCTTGCTGAGAATTCTGATCATAAGTCTATGAGTGTGCAACATATTTCTTCATCTTGTTTTTTAATTTTGTCAAAGTCAGCTAAATATTCTAAATAATTGATCTCAAGAGAAGTGGTGTCTCTTTGTTTTATATTTTCAAGGGCTCTTCATTCTTGTATAACACCTTCAAGTGTTCCAATAGCTGATTTTATTTTTGTCAATTTTATTCTTGCCAAAATTTCATCTTTTATAGAAAATGTACAAAAATTTACTTCTCATATAACGAGTAATTTATCTTTAAGCATCTTTTTTTTTGAGTAGCATGCTGCGAAATAGTCAAGAACCTCTATTTTATTTTCTAAATTTTTATGGCAGAGTAAAGCTCTTATGGTTCTTTCGAAGTCATATTGATTTTCAAAAGAAACCTGTGTTTTTTTAAGATAGTTAAATCGAGTATGTACAATTCAAAAGTTAATCACTATCCATACTGGCTGCATAAAGAAAATCAGCATAAAAGCTACACCTGCATTATCCATAGCGATTGCTAATAAAACTGAAAATATTGTTAATGTTACTGTAAATATTTTGCATGACTTTATTGAGTTTTCTATTTTACTGTAATATGGTAATTTTGCGAGGGATTCGAAAAATACCCACAAATAAATAGTTAAAAACACAATTTGGTATTTTATAATATTTCCATTTCCAAATAATACATGTGAAATACTAAATAAAGTCCTGAGAACCAAAAGCTTTACATCCACTGAAGAATGAGATCTTGCTGTCAAGTTTTTGCTGCACGAATGGTGTCGAATATCTGCGGTGAATAACTCTCCAAAAAAAGCTATAAATATTAAGAAAAAACTAAGGAAAAAACTTACAAATGCTCCCCCGCTGCCATAGTTTAGTAAACTAGAGTCTTTATTTCCTGGGTATTCGCATATTTTATCATTAGTAATTGCTGAATATTTAAAAATCATGGAGAGAATAATCAATGTAGGAATATATAGTACAGATATTCAAACAGGTAAAATATTTCTTAAAATCTGCATTAAGATTTTAGGAGTCTTTGCTTTCGTAAAGCTTAAGAGAAGCATTGACGAAAATGTGCAAATACAATAACCTAAAATGGCAATAATCCCAAAAAACCAAATTTCTGTAATATCAAAGGCCTCAAAAAGGTTGTTCAGATTAAAATAACGTATTATATTTCAGAAAGTTGAATACCGATTTCATCCAGAAATGTCCATGTCTGGATATCATGCAAGTGCAGCAATCTGAAGGGATATAGTAATATTGAGGAAAGCTTCAATAATAATTTGTGATGAAATTTTATATCCATTCTTATATTTTGACTTGAAAATCTTAGCAAGCAGTTTGAAAAGGCGAATTTTAGCTTTTTCCATAGACGCTTTCGTAGGCTTGAGCTTATTAATCTCTGAGTTTTCGAGAAGAGTTTCATTTGATCCTAATAGCATTTAATATTATAATAGATAATAATTTTAGTTTAATATCATTTTCTTTGATTTTCAATAGAAACCTAACAATTTTTTATTTATAAATTGTTCAGTCAACTTATTTCTACCATCATGGTTTCACCATATTATACCCAGCTAAAATTTTAAAAATTATGCAAAAAAGATATTAAACGATGACAAAAATTTTAATTAGCCTACTTTCAAAATTTTTCAAGATAAGACTAGAAAACGTAAGAGATTTATTATTGAATTTATAATGATTTAAGTAATAGAACAAAAAATTACAATAAAAAAGAAGGATTGGGGGCTCAGAGTCTAGAAAATTCCTTAAAAATGCTATAGGATGTTATATTTTGATAAGTCTCATGCTAGCTGAGCATTTTACAAGATTTTTAATATTTTAAGAAAAAATTAAAAATATTATTAGATTTTACATTTTATAGCATTAGCGTTTAATATTTCAAAATAAAATATTATAATTAGCTAGAATTATTTTCACATTTTATATCAACTCGAGAACTTGGTATAATTGATATCAGCACTTTTAAATTTGCTAAAGAGCTCTTTTCAGCATATATAAAGGGGAGGTAAAAGAATATAAATAGTAGTATCAAGGCTGAGGAAAACGCTGCAGTCACAAAGATAAGAGTATTTAGTTCGTTTTTTATAATATCCTTTGTGTCTTGATCTATAATATTATAGTCTATTCCCAATGAATTTTGAATAGCAGTCTCATTCCCTATATAATATCCAAATTGAGTAATACTAGATAAGCCTAAAGGGAGGGTGGAAATAAACAGAGAATCTATATGCATCATATTAGATGCCAAATAAGTCCCATGTTTTAAATAATCACTATTTGTATCTCAGGTCTCAAAAATTTTTTTTTTCATATTTTCTGTCATGAGCCTCAAAAATTTTTTATCTCTGATTTGAGAGTTAAGATATTTAAATTGCTTGTTACTCTGCTTTAATTCAGTCGTTGAGTTTGCGACACCATAAGAAGTAGGAATCCATCTTAAAGTCGTAAGAGCGATCGTATCCCTTGCAAATACACTCATACGAGATAATAATGCCTGCTTTGAAACAAGATTTAATATTAATTTCGGCCGGTCTATAAGAAAAGTTTCGCATTGATCGTATAATTTAAACTTTAATACAAAATAATAGCAAGAGGCTATGATCAAAAATATAGAAAGTCTTCATATGTATTTTATGTAAATTCTAGATTGTATTCTCTTGGCATGCTTTTTATTTCGATGATGATCCTGATTTATATCTGATACATAATCAATTCCGTGTATTTTTGAAAGTCTTTCAATATAAGTTGCTTTTAAATCAAGATAAGACTTATGAAGCACTCTTTTAATAAAATTCCAAAATTCATCATATTTTTTGGTCATGTATACTACATACGCAATGAGTACTCCTACGAAGATAGCAAGCAGTCCTAGTCCAAAGAAAATTCATGATGTTATTTCCATTTCAATATCTCTAACTCTAGCCACTTCACAGTCCACCAAACCTTGCATTGCATTTAATGTGAATTCAAAAGTATAACCAAAACTATTCAAATTGAAAAATTTGGTATCAATATTTGAGTAAGTTGAATTAGTTTCTACCATTTTAACTAAGCTGTCTCCGTGCTTAATAAATAAACCAACTTCATCATAAAAATTAAATTTTTCTATATGAGGTTTAGGCTCAAAAATTCACACAGGAATCAGGGCCTCTACTACCATTGAAGAACTAGGGCAATAGCTTCATTGATTATAGTCAGTTAAAATATATTCTCTCAACTGAACCAGCTCAGCAATATTTGCTTTGAGGTATGCTGTATCTCGAGTTATATTGTAAATACCTGATTTTTTTGCCGCATCTATAGATCTCGATAAATCAGCTGAGTACACTAAATCGAACATCAAATTGCCCATATGAGAAAAAACATTCAAGGAGCTTGAATGAACGGTAACCTGATAAATATATACAAGAACTGCTATATTTGTGCCGATTATTGCTAAGGTCTATATAAAAATTACACAAAATAGCAAAATGCGCTGGAACAGCTTGAGTTTTGCAGATAAAATGTCGATGCTTTTATTTGCAATTGCTATATGAAAAATACATGCTGAAGAGCTTGCCATACTGCTTCCTTGTATGTTTGATGCTGATTTTTCATCATTGTTTTCTAATAGGTGAGGGCTATCTCTCATTGATTCTTCAAGAAGTCTAAGACACTCTGCATCTCTTTCTTCACTTTTATCGTTTTCTGCAAGCTTGTAATTAGTAACTTTTTGAAATCTAACATTTTGAGTGCTATCTGTTGGTTTCAATAAAGAATTTTGGCCTCTGCTGCTTTCTTCGTCTTCATCTATAGGCGTTTTTTCAAAGTATTCAATTTGGTCAATTTCTTGACCATTTTTCCATAATCTTATTTCATTTTCGTCATGAACGACAATGATTTTATGGATCTTTGTGGCCCCCAGCATATTGATTGTATGAATCACTGCAATTTTTTTACCATTATGCTGAACCATTATTGGCTCAAAAAGCTTCATAGAGTTAATGTCTAATCTAGGAATAATTTCAGATATATATCGATTTTTGACACTAGGCTGGCTTGCCCCTATATAATAAGAGAAAAGTTCGGTGCTGCTATATATAAGTCCTTCTTCAGATACCAGTGCAAGTTGTCTATTTGTGACTCTCGGTATCAATGCTACTAAAAAGTAAGCATTATTATGAAATGCGGTTAATTTAATGAGAAGGCCGCATTCAATTAAATTCCCAAGATTGTTTTGAAGGAAAAACCATCCTTTATGAGCTATTTCTTCTGTTTTATAATTAGCACAATATTCTTTTACAACCTCATCATGGTTATAAGCATAAGGACTTGGTATATAATTATGTAAATGGCTCCCTATCAAATCAGATAATGTGCCTTTTAATTGCTGGGAAGCCTTTTCATTTGCATATGTGATTATACCAAATGAATCTTCATTAGTAGAGACAAGCATAATACCAGAGTTTTCTTCATGAGAACCAAATTTTGAGTCATAAGCTGTTGAAAAACTTAAATGCCGACTGATGCCACTTTTCAGCCTATATATTACATTATTTTGATCATTTTCTCCTAAGACATTTTCTAGAAAAGTAATATAAAGGTCATAAAGCTCGATGTGTTTATATTTTAAAATTAATTTTTCATAGAATTCTTTGAGATTTGCTAATAAATATGAGCTTTTCATTGTAAGGTAGTGGATTTTTTTATATTCTGGGATTTTATCAGAAAATTCTGACCATAATTCAATTAGCTCAAAACATATTTCACTATCCATCTGTCTGACCGCGTTTAGGTCTTCTAGATATCTGATATAATGAGCATCCACAGATGATTTATCTCTTTTATCAATACTTTTTTGTGTCTTTCATTCTTGTATGCATCCTTCAAGCGTAGAAATTGCAGAATTAGCCTTGGTCAGCTTTATTCTTGCAAGTCTTTCATCTCTTATAGAATAAGAGCAATAATTCACCTCCCAAATCACCAGCAACTTATCTTTGTCAAATTTTTTATTTTTCATACAAGCAATAAAATAATCAATAATCTGTAGCTTGTTTTCTAAATTTGTGTCACATAAAAATCGTCTTATAGTTTGCTCAAATTGATACTGACTTTTAAAAGTAATTTTATGTGAATAAATAACGGCTGTTCATTTGTTAACAATTAGGATATTAATCACGATCATCACAGGTTGCATAAAAAAATTTAGCACAAAAGCAATGCCTGCATCATCAGTTGCAGTAGCTAATAAAATAGCTAAAAATGACATAAAAACTGAAAAAATTTTGCAAAATTTAATGCAGTTTTCTATTTTGTTATAATAAGGCAATTTTATTAAAAATTGCAAATATACGCAAAACGAACATATCATAAAGATTATTTGATACTTGACAACTCTAAATTTTCCAAATAATACATGAGATAAGCTTAAAACAGTCCGAAAAGCCAACAGTCTTAAGTCAACTGATGAATGTGATCTTGCAGTCAAATTTTTATCACAAAAAGTGTGCCGAACATCTGCTGTAAATAATTCCCAAAAGACAGAAACGAGAATTAAAAAAATAATGAAAAACACGCTGAGAAGTGTCCCTGAAGGCCCAAAATTTATTGATGAAGCATCTGCATTGTCAGAATATTCATCAATTTTATCATAGCTAAAAGCTGAGTATTTAAAAATCATTGCAAGTTCGATAATAGAAGGAATGTACAGAACTGTCGCTAAGACAGCTATAAAAGTTTTCAGAGTTCATATAAACAGGTTTGGAATCTTAATTTTCGTGAAATCCAGAAGAAAAATCATTAAAAGCATCCCACTGCAGTAACCTAAAAAGGAAAAGGTGCCGTAAGAGCAATAATTCGTGATACTGGAAATAGCACAAAAATTGTTGATGTTGAAATAACTTATGAACCACCAAAATGATGAATAATGATCTCATCTGGATATATTCATATCTGAATATCATGTTAACGCAATCATTTGAAAGGCCACAATTGTATTAAGCATAGCTTCAACAATTATTTGTGACCTTATAAGGTAATGATTGGAGTAATTTGATTTAAATATCTTTCCAAGTAGCTTAAAAATGCGAAGTTTTTGTTTTTCCCATTGAGATTTCAGAGGTTTCAATTTTTTGGTTTCAGCACTATCTAAGATATCTTCATTTAGGTCTACCAGCATTTAATTTATAATAAGTAGAATGGGTGGATTTTTTTTACAATTCATAAACCAAATCAATAATTATTAGTATAGATTTAGTATAATAAAACTGGCTCGATAATAGTTATTAGTGTGCTGATAATTATTTAAATGACTAGAATTATATAACAGAAACTTAAAATATTTATGAAAATTTTAAATATCTGCATTAGAGCGAGTTACTATTAATATTCTGCTGATATTTTCAATAAATTAATAAGGGCTAATTTCTTCAAACAAAGTTGAGATATTTTTAATATTGTTTTTTGAGGACATAAGATCATAATTAATTCAAGCAAAATTAGGATTAAAAATGGATAACTCTGATAATAATGCGAACAACACTTACATATTTAAAAATTCAAGCTAATATAGAGTCTAGTTATAAAACCTAATGAAAATAACTATAGTCTTAATTTTGCTGATTTAAATATTAATGATTAGTAGTTTCATACATCACTAATAGGAGTTTGATTTTATGAAGTTTGAAAGTATAAAGCTTTAAAATGAAGAGGATATATACTTTAGTTTCTTTCTTAATAGAGTCTAATTTTGAATAGGATAGATTGAATGTTCTTTATAGTGGCTATGCTAAACATCACTTTAAAATCTATTTTCCTTATAAGATTCTAAAAAATGATTAAAAAAAATTTAATTTTAAGACGACAATTCATAAAGCTAAATTTGATTCAATTGAAAAATGTTTAAAGCTAATTAAAGAAGTTTATACTTATAGATATAGAAACTATAATGCAATGGAGAGCATTCATATATTTAAAATTCATATTTATAGTAGTCAATTAGAATTAAACCTAAAATCACTTTTCACCTTTAAGATCGACTCGGGAACTTGGTATAATCGTTATTAGAACCTTCAAATTTTCTAGCACAGTCTTCTCAGCATAAATGAAAGGAAGATAAAAAAATGCAAAAAGAAAAACTAAAGCTGTAGAAAATATAACAGTCACATAAATGAGCAAATTTAATTCGTTTTTTATTATATCTTTTGTATCTTTATCTATGATATCATAATCTGTCCACAATGCTTTTTGGATAGACGTCCCATTTCCTATATAACTTGAAAAATCAGAAAGAAGGGGTTGGCCTACATTTGAAATAAACTTAGAATCAATATACATAATATTGCAAGCTAAATAAGTTCCTTGTTTTAGATAGTCACTATCAGAATCTCAAGCTTCAAAAATCCTTTTTTTCATATTCTCTGTCATTAAGTTTAAAAATCTTTTATCTCTAGTATGGTTGATGGTACTTTTAAATTCAGCATTACTTATGGCGAACTCTTTTTGAGAGTTAGAAACCGCATATGAATTAGGAACCCACCTTAAAGTGCTATTAGAAGTGACATCTCTGGCGAATACACTCATACGGGATAATAATGTTCGCTTTGATATCAGATTTAATAGTAATTTTGGTCTATTTATTAGGAAAGTTTCACATCTGTCATATAAATGAAATTTCAAGAGGAAATAATAGCATGAGGCCATGACCAAAAATATAGAAAGCCTTCATATATATTTTAAGTAAATCCTAGTCCTTATTTCTTTAGATTGCCTTTTACTCCTGCGGTGATCTTGGTTTTGGTCTGATTCATAGTCAACTCCATGTATTTTTGAAAGTCTTTCAATATAAGTTGCCTTTAAATCAAGATAGCATATCTTAAGCGTTTTTTTAATGAAATTTCAAAACCTATCATAATTTTTTGTCATATAAACCACATAGGCAACAAGAACTCCTACAAATGCGGCTAAAAGCCCAAGCCCAACAAAAATTCATGACGTTATGGCATTTTCAATCCCTATAACCCTATTCACTTCGCAGTCCACCAACCCTTTCATTGCATTTAGCGTGATTTCAAATGTTAACCCAAAACTATTTAAATTGAAAAATCTAGTATCAACATTTGAATATGTTTCATTTGTTTCTATCATTTTTACCAAATTGTCTCCATGCTTAATGAACAGGGTAACTTCATCATAAAAATTAAATTTTTCTATATGAGGTTTAGGCTCAAATATCCAAACAGGAATTTCTTCTTTTACAACTATTGAAGAACTATCACAATAGCTCCATTCATCATAGTCAGTTAAGATGTATTCTCTAAGCTTCTTTAATTCTTCAAGGGTATATTTAAGATATCCTACATCTCGAGTTTCATTATAAATACCAAATCTTTTGGCTGAATCTATTGATCTTGTTAAATCAGCTGAATATACGAGATGGAACATTAGGTTTCCCATGTGAGAAAATACATCAAGAGAACTTGAATGGGTAGTGACCTGATAAATATATACAAGAACCGCAATATTTGCACTGATAACTGCTAATATCTATATAAGAATTACACATATTAGCAAAATTCGTTGAAAAAGTCTCAATTTTATACACAAGATATCAATGCTCTTATTGGCAATAGCTAAATAGGGATTACTAGTAGAAGTGTTTTGGAGGCTGCTTCCTTGAAAATTTGAAGCTGACCGCTCTTCGGTATTGTCTAAGTGGCTTGGGTTATCTTTTATTGAATCATCAAGAAGTCTATGCGATTCTGAGTCTTTGCTATCACTTTTATCATTTTCTAATGATTTAAATGCTATGGATTTTTCAAATCTCACATTCGGTGTGCTATCAGCGCCATTCTGCGATAAACAATCTTGATTCATTTTTTCCTCTTCCTTTTCTTCATCAGTTATATGAATTTTTTCAAAATATTCAATTTGGTCGATATCTAGCCCATTTTTTCATAATTTTATCTCTTTTTCGTCAAGAACAACAATGATTCTATGAATTATAATCAATCCTACTTTTTTTATTGTATGAACTACTGCAAATTTTTTACCATTTTTCCTTACCGAAATTGGCTCAAAAATTTTCATAGATGTAATATCTAAGCCTGAAATAATTTCAGATAGATAATAATTTTTTATATTTGTCTGACTTGCACCTATGAAATAGGAGAAGAGCTCAGTGCTACTATATATAAGGCCTTCTTCAGATACCAATGCAAATTGCCTATTAGTGATTCTTGGTATTAAGGTAACTAAAAAATAAGCATTATTATGAAATGCAGTTAATTTGATGGAAAGGCCACATTCAATTAAACTTCCAAGACTGTTTTGAAGGAAAAACCAACCTTTGTGGGCCATTTCATCTGTTTTATAGTTAATGAAATATTCTTTCATAATTCTATCATGATTATATGAATAAGGGTCTGGTATATAATAACGCAAATGGCTTCCTATTACATCAGACATCGTTCCTTTTAATATCTGAGAAGCTTTTTCATTTGCATATGTGATTATACCAAATGAATCTTCATTAGCAGACACAAGCATAATCCCTGAGTTTTCTTCATACGAGCCCGATTTCGATTCAAAGTTTGTTGAAAAGCTCAATTGTCGACTAATCCCACTTTTAAGCCTATAAATCACATTAGTCTGATCATTTTCTCTTAAAACATTTTCTAAGAAAGTAATATAAAGGTTATAAAGCTCGACGTGCTTATATTTCAATATTAATTTTTCATAGTATTCTTTGATGCATGCCAAGAGACTAGAGCTTCTCATTGAAAGGTGATATATTCTGCTGTACTCTGGATTTTTATCTGAAAATTCTGATCATAAGTCTATTAACTCAAAACAGATTTCGCTATCCATTTGCCTTACTTTGTTTAAATCTTCTAAATATCGAATATAATGAGCATCTACAGATGTGCTATCTCTTTCATCAATAATTTTTTGTGTTTTTCATTCTTGTACATACCCTTCAAGTGTCGGCATGACTGAATTTATTTTTGTCAGTTTTATCCTTGCAAGCTTTTCATCTTTTACAGAAAAGGAGCAAAAATTGACCTCTCAAATAACCAATAATTTATCCTTAACCATATTTTTATGGTTAAAGCATGCTATAAAATAATCAACCACTTTCAGCTTATTTTCTAAATTTTTATCACAAAGTAAGTGCCTTATAGACTGTTCAAACCTATATTGATTGCTAAAACTTATTTTAGAAAAACTGACAAGATTTTCTCTTTTATTAACAATTCATATATTTATTACAATCAACACAGGCTGCATAAAAACATTTAGCATAAAGCAAATCCCTGCATCATCAAAAATAGTTGCTAATAAAATAGCAATAAAAGCCATTGAAATCGTAAATATTTTGCAAGTTTTTATGCAGTTCTCTATTTTATTATAATAAGGTAATTTTGCTAAAAATTGTAAATAAATGATAACTGAACCAATCAAGAATGCAATTTGATAATTATAGTGAGTAAAACTGCTAAATAGCACATATGAAATGCTTAAAATAGTCCTAAAACCCAAAAGTTTTAAGTCAACCGAAGAATGAGCTCTTGCAGTCAAATTTTTATCACAAAAAGTATGCCGAGTGTCTGCAGTAAATAATGCCCAAAACATAGCCATAAGGAATAAAAAAATAATGAAAAATATACTAAAGATCGCCCCTGCAAGTCCATAATTCATTATAGAAGGGTCTTTATTGCCAGGGAATTCATCAATTTTATCACAGCTAAAGGCTGAGTATTTGAAGATCATTGCAAGCTCAATCATTGAAGGAATAAATAAAACAGTTATTCAAGCCAGTAGTAGCAACCTCAAAATCCATATAAAAATTTTGGGGATTTTATGCTGGGTGAAATCTAACAAAAAAATTATTAAAATTGTAAAGCTACAGTAGCCTAAGATGGAAAATGTTCCGTATAAACAATAATCAGTAATGCTTAAAATATCACAAAAATTGTTTATGTTGAAATAAGTTATGAACCACCAGAACGCTGAATAATGGTCCCATCTATTAATTTTCATATCTGGATATCATGTTAATGCCATCATTTGGAATGCCACTATTGAATTAAGCAAACTTTCAAAAGTAATTTGCGACCTCATTTGACTATTTTTGGTATACTTTGGCTTAAATATTTTGCCAAATAGTTTGAAAATGCGAATTCTTTGTTTTTCAAGTTGTGATTTCTTAGGATTTAGTTTTCTTATCTCTGTATTCTCGAAAATTTCTTCATTCAAGTCTAAAAGCATTAAATTTTAATAATCAACATGGCTGCTCTATTTTAAACAATTTCCAGTAAGAAATGACTATCTAATAATATAGAGTTTATAGACGAAATTTCCTTAGCATGCATTTTCTTGAATTAATAATCTTTTTAAAGCTATTCATATAAATTAAAAAGAATATAATCTACTATTTCTAATACCACTTGCTTATTTTGATTCTATTAAGAACGATCATTGCTTATAATTATTTTAAAAAAATTTTAGAGTAATTTTTTAAAAGAGAAAATTGTCAATTTTATTTTAAAAAAGCAATGCGAATTTTTTAATACATTTATATGAGATTGACTTAATTATTTAATCTTTAGCAAACCTAATTTAAATATTTTTGAATCAATTAAAAAGGGATTTATTAATTAAAAGGTAAAAAAAAGAAAAGATAAAAGGATTTCTAGCATTCAGATTTACAAATACTTAAATATTCTTAGTGCTTATTAGAGTATTAGAAATTTTCATATGTTTTTAAAAGTGCCAAAATTTTAAATAATTTTCTTAATTTTATTTAGTAATATTTTTAAGTGTTTAAAAAGTCGCAAAAATACTTTAAAATAACTTTGGATTGTTTAAATATCGCTAAATAAACTCCCTAGCAAATATTTATAATTTTTTGTTTGAAAATGATAATTCATAAGCTTAATTAATATATAATGTAAAGCGTCCACTATCATTGAGCTCTGAAACAAGCTATCTCCCGCACTATCTTTGCTAGTCTTAGTAGCATCGTTTTCCCTAGGTGTCATGATTGTAACATCATGATATGAATGGCTTAGGGGCCTCAGTCTTGAAACTTGGGTTTCCATAATGAAAAAGCTAATTCAGCGTAATCGCGCGAGTTAAGATCAAATATGCTTTTATGTAATTTGAGTAAAGGAGTTTTTTAATATTAAAGTTTTGTATTACTTAAAATGTCTGTAGGTAAAAATAAAAAAGATTATTTGGCACACATAATTTTAAGTTTTTATGCATTCATTAAACTATTATAAAGAAAGGAATTTTCCATTGTTTAGAGCTCAACTAAGCTATCCATTCTACTAAATTTTAATTTAATTATTTTTCAAAGAAATGAAAAGCTAATTCAAATTCTTAATGGGAATAGTTCAAGCATTTAATTCAGTCAGAATTTTATCAGTGTTAAAATAATTATAATAATTTAAAGCCATTTTTCATCTCTCAAATCTACACGTGAACTTGGTATAATTTGTATTAATACTTTTAGATTCGCTAATACATTTTTTTCTCTATATATGAAAGGCAGATAAAAAAATGTAAACAACAAAACTAAAGCCGAAGAAAACACTGCTGTCACCCAAATCAACAAATTTAGCTGATTATTAATAACATCCTTTGAGTCTTTATCTATAATATCATAATCAATTCCTAACACTTCTTGTACAGCTGTTTCATTTCCTATATAATACCCAAATTGAATAACATTAGCCGTTCCTGGTTCTGCCGTTGAGATAAATTTTGAATCAATATGCATGAGATTGCAAGCTGCATAAGTTCCTTGCTGTATATGATCATTATTTGTATCTCAAACCTCGAAAATTTTTTTTTTCATGTCATCTGTCATTAAATTCAAAAAATTTTTTTCTCTGATTTTGGTGTTAAGGATTTTAAATTCTGCATTACTTAGTTTGAATTCAGTTTTCGAGTTTGCAACTGCATAAGATTTAGGAACCCATCTCAAAATGCTATTAGAAGCAATATCTCTTGCAAAGACGCTCATACGGGTTAACTGTGTTCTTTTTGATATAAGATTTAATAGAAGTCTTGGTCTGTTTATCAAATAATTTTCACATTGTTCATATAAATGAAATTTTAATATAAAAAAATAGCAAGAAGCTATAACTAGAAATATGGAAAGCCTTCAGATATATTTTAAATAAATCCGAGTCTTTATTTGTTTAGACTGCCTTTTAGACCTGTGGTGATCTTGATTTTGGTCTGATTCATAATCAATTCCATGTATTTTTGATAGTCTTTCAATATAGGTAGCCTTTAAGTCAAGATAAGATCGATGCAGTATTTTTTTGATGAAGTTTCAGAATTGATCATATTTTTTTGTCATATAAATCACATACCCAATTAGTATGGCTACAAAAATTCCTAGCAGCCCAAGTCCAAAAAATATTCATGATGTTATTTCGTTTTTAATATCAGTAACCCTATGCACTTCACAATCCACCAAACCTTGCATTGCACTCTGGGTAATTTTAAATGTCAACCCAAAGCAGTTAATTCCAAAGAATTTGACATCAATATTTGTATAAGTAAGGTTATTGCTTATCAAATTAATTAAATTGTCTCCATGCTTTATAAATAGGCCGACTTCATCGTAAAAATTGAATTTTTCTATATGAACTGAAGGCTCAAAAATCCAAACAGGGATTTCTTCTTTTACTACTATTGATGAGCTGTCACAATAGCTTCATTCATCATAGTCATCTAAAATATAATTCCTCAATTTTTTTAATTCAATTATTGTGTTGTTGAGATATCCTAAATCCCTCGTTAAATTGTAAATCCCAGATTTTTTTTCAGAGTCTATAGATCTTGCTAAATCGGCTGTATATGCTAAATGGAACATTATGCTGCCCATGTGAGAAAACACATTCAGGTGGCTTGAATGGGATGAGACCTCATATATATAAGCAAGAACTGCTATATTTGAAGCGATTACAGCCAAAATCTATATAAAATATACACAAAAAAGCAAGATGCGCTGAAAAAGTTTCAGTTTTATTGTCAGTGATTCTATACTTTTATTTGCAATAGCTAAATAAAAATTACAGGTTGAAGAGCTTGCCATGCTGCTTCCTTGCAGATTTGATACTGATTTTTCTTCATTATTATCTAAGTGTCTCGAATTATCTCTCATGGATTCATCAAGAAGCCCACGACATTCTGTGTCTTTTTCTTCACTTTTTTCATTATCTAGAGATCTAAAAGCAATAGCTTTCTGGAATCTCACATTTGGAGTACTGTCTGGGACTTTTAAATAAGAATCATGATTTAATTTTACTTGTTCATCAACATCTATATGTATTTTGTCAAAATACTCAATTTGATCTATTTCTTGGCCCTTTTTCCATAATTTTATTTCTTTTTCATCATGGGCAACAATAATTTTATGAATTTTTGTCTCTACAACTTCTTTGACTGTGTGGATTATTGCAAATTTTTGTCCTTTTTGCCGTATTAAGACTGGTTCAAAAAGAGTCATTGATGAAATGTCTAAACCGGGGACAATATCAGAGATATAACAATTTTTGACACTTGATTTATTTGCTCCTATATAATAAGAGAAAAGTTCGGTACTATTATATATAAGCCCCTCTTCAGAAATTAAAGCAAATTGCCTATTTGTAATTCTTGGTGTTAAATTAACTATAAAGTAAGTATTATTATGAAAAGCTGTCAATTTAATGAGAAGTCCGCACTCAATTAAATTGCCTAGTGAATTTTGGAGGAAAAATCATCCTTTATGTGTTATTTCTTCGGATTTGTATTTTCTACAGTATTCTTTCATATAATTATCATGGCTATACGCATAAGGATCTGGGACATAATAATGCAAATGGCTTCCTATTAAGTCAGACATAGTCCCTTTTAATAGTTGAGAAGTTTTTTCATTTGCATATGTAATTATGCCAAATGAGTCTTCATTTGCAGATACAAGCATAATACCAGAATTTTCTTCAGTACCAAATCTTGAATCATAAGCCGTTGAAAAACTCATTTGTCGGCTGATACCGCTCTTCAGCCGATATATCATATTAGTTTGGTCTGTTTCTCCTAAAACATTTTCTAAAAAAGTAATATAAAGGTCATAAAGCTCAATATGCTTGTATTTTATTACTAATTTTTCATAGAAGTCTTTGAGATTTGCTAACTGATATGAACTTCTCATTGAAAGATGATATATTTTACCGTACTCTGGAACTTTATCTGAAAACTCTGACCACAAATCAATTAATTCAAAACAGATTTCGTTATCCATTTGCCTCACTTTATTCAGATCTTCAAGGTATCGTATATAATGAGCATCATTTGACGATTTATCTCTTTTATCTATGTTTTTCTGTGTTATTCATTCTTGTATACACCCTTCAAGTGTAAAAATTGCCTTATTTATTTTAGTTAGCTTTATCCTTGCAAGCCTTTCGTCTCTTATAGAATAAGAACAAAAGTTGACTTCCCAAATAATCAGTAATTTATCTTTAACTAGTTTTTTTATGTCATATAAGGCTAAGAAAAAATCAATCACTTGCATTTTATTTTCTAAATTTTTATCACAAAGCAAGCGTCGTATAGTTTGCTCAAAACTATACTGATCTTGAAAATCTATTTTTGAATTGAGAATAGAGCTAGTTCTCTTATTTACGAGTCATATATTTATTACAATTGCTACAGGCTGCATAAAAAGGTTTAGCATGAAGGCAATCCCGGCATCATCAATAAGAGTCGCTAATAAAACTGATATAAATGCCAACGAGACTGAAAATATTTTGCATGATTTTATGCAGTTTGCTATTTTGTTGAAATAAGGCAGCTTTGCTAAAAATTGTAAATAAATACACAATGAGCAAATTAAAAAGACTATCTGATATTTAATAATTCCTATATTTCCAAATAATACGTATGATATGCTCAAAACAGTTCTAAATGTCAAAAGCATCAAGTCAACTGAAGAGTGAGCTCTTGCAGTTAAATTTTTTTCACCAAAAGTATGCCGGATATCTGCAGAAAACAACTCCCAAAAAACAGCCATAAAAAATAAGAAAATAATATAAAAAGTACTTAAGAGTATCCCTCCAGGCCCATAATCCATTGATGAAGGATTTTTATTATCAATTCATTCGTCAATCTTATCACAACTAAAAGCTGAATATTTAAAAATCATAGCAAGTTCAATCATTGAAGGAATAAATAATACTGTCACTCAAATTGATAGTAAGGTCCTAAGGATTCATATAAAAAATTTTGGGATTTTTATTTTTGTGAAACTCAAAAGAAAAATTACTAAAATTGTGCAGCTGCAGTAGCCTAAAATGGAAAAAGTGCTGTGGAAGCAATAGTCAGTAATGCTGGAAATAGCACAAAAATTGTTTATGTTGAAATAACTGATAAATCTCCAGAATGATGAATAATGATCTCATCTGGTAATCCCTATGTCAGGATACCATGTTAAAGCTATCATTTGAAAAGTTACAATGGCATTGAGTGTAGCTTCCATAATAATTTGAGATCTTATTTGATAGTGATTCATGAAATTTGATTTAAATATCTTCCCAAACAACTTGAAAATTCTCAGTTTTTGTTTTTCAAGCTGGGATTTTTTAGGCTTCAGTTTTCTGATCCCATCGTTTTCGAATATCTCTTCGTTTAAATCTAATAGCATTTATTATATAAATCAACATGGACTTATCTTTTTTTTTGCGATTTATAGTCAGAAACAATTATTTTTTATTACAATGTTAGCAAAATATAACTCCCTTGTCAATACTTTTCTTTAGTTATCTACTCTTTAAGTGCCATCCATTATATTATCAAAATGATAGCTATACATAAAAATTAAAAATATCGCAAATGAAGCAAATTAGGGCTACTATCATGATATTATTTATAAAAATTTTAGTAGATACAATAGTTCAGAGTGAGAAGAAAATTTGGTAATAAAGAAAATATTAAAAAATAAAAATAAAGTTCATTTAAGAATTATTAATTTTAATTTAAAATATTAATTTTTATTTGATACGAAATAAAAGTAAAGAAATAATTTATTTATGATAATATTGTACAATCGAGATGCGAGTTTAAATAATGTATGACATACTTGTATTGATTATAAAAATTTGGATAATTTTAAGGATTACCTTAATTATAAAATTAAAAAGAAATATTATTAGAATAGGTATGAAGTAGACAAAGTTATAATAAAATTTGTTTTAGAATAAATTCTTTATTTATTTTTAATTTTTAAATAGCTTATAATTAATGATAGAATTGCTAGCAATTTATTTACTTGATATTGATCAGAATTAGGGAGTTGTTAAATACCAAATTTCAAAAGTTTTTTTGTTACAGAAACCAGATTTCGAAAATAAGCATTTGTCAATTGCCAGCAAGAACACTTATCTACAGATTTCTTTTAAAAAGCCAACTAAAGAATTGCATTCCATTTTATTATATTGGTAAAAAATATAAAACCTTTGAGCATAGAAGGATTTTATGAAAATTCATTCAAAATATTCCAGTCTTAAAGAAATAATAAGCTAAGGGGATTCACTAATCCTATATTTTAGATTTTTTTCAACCTTAATAATTAGGTTAGTTTTATCTAATAATAAATTTCTTATATAAATATGCTTATTAAAATTATTACGTTTATTAATCATTCAGTAAGGTTGAACACATTTCTGCATTTTATATGTACTTAAATCATTTTTTCACTTTTAGAATCCGTTCTGGCACTAGGTACAATTGTTATCAATACTTTTAACTTTTTCAACTGGCATTTTTCATTTTGAATAAAAGGCAAATAAAAAAATAAAAACAGTAAAACTAAAGCTGATGAAAAAATAATCGTCACATATATGATTAAATTTAATTCTTTTTGTATTACATTTTTTGAATCATGGTCTATAATGTCATAATCGATTCCCATAGCATTTTGAAGGGCAGTTTCATTTCCTATATAATATTCAAATTGAGTAACGCTCGACAAGCCTACAGAGCTGGTTGACACAAATTTAGCATCGATATACATGATGTTGGAAGCTGCATAAGTTCCTAGGTGTAAATAATGATCATCAGTATCCCATGCTTCAAAAAATTTTTTTTTCATGTTATGTGTCAATAATTTTAAAAAATTTTTGTTTCTTATTTCAGAGTTTGCATATTTAAACTCTTCGTTACTTGAAAGAAATTCTAATTTTGAGTTTGCAAGTCCATATGACTTTGGCATCCACCTTAGAGAGCTTTGAGAAGAAATATCTCTTGCAAATAAGCTCATTCGAGATAGAAGTGCTCTTTTTGAAATAAGGCTTAATAGTAGTTTAGGCCTATGAATCAAAAAATTCTCACATAGCTCATATAAGTAAAAATTCAAAATAATATAATAGCTGGAAGCTATAATTAAAAACATTAACAGTCTCCAGAGATACCTTATATATATTCTAGATTTTACTTTTCTTGCAACTTTTTTATTTCTGCAATACTCCATATTGCTATCTTGCTTATAATCAATCCCATGCACCCTTGAAAGTCTTTCAATGCATGTCGTTCTTCGATCAAGATAAGAAGACTGAGAAATTTTTATTACAAAATTTCAAAATTTATCATAGTTTCTATTCATATAAATTACATACCCTGCTAAAATTCCCATAAAAATCACTAGTATTAAAATTCCTGCAAGTATTCACGATGAAATGTGCTTTCCTATTTCCTTGGCCCTGCTTACTTCGCAGTTAACCAAAGTTTTCATAGCATCTTGTGTAAATTCAAATGTATATCCAAAGCTATTTAAAGCAAAAAACTTAGCTTCGGCGTTTGAATATGTTTTATTTTGACTAATCATGTTTATTAAGTTATCTCCATGCTTGATAAATATTCCAACTTCATCATAAAAATTAAATTTTTCTATGTGAGGCAAAGGATCAAACATCCACACAGGTATCACATTATCTGTTATTATTGAAGAGCTTGAGCAGTAGCTTCAATCATTATAGTCAGTTAAAATATAACCTCTTAGCTGTTTTAACTGGTTAATAGTGTAGTTAAAATATTCAAGATCCCGAGTAATATTATAAATATTCGCTACTTTTTCAGAATCTATTGATCTTGCTAAATCTGCAGAATTCGCTAAATGGAATATTATATTTCCAAAATGAGAGAAAACATTAAGAGAGTTTGTATGAGAAGTATCTTGATATATATATGCTAAAACTGCTATATTTGTTCCAATTGCAGCCAACATCTAAATAAAAATTACACAAAATAGCAAAATTCATTGAAAATGTATTAAATTTCTTGATAAGCTTTCTATGCATCTCTGAGCAATTGCTGAATAAATCTTACTTGATGACGAGCTTGATATGCTGCTCCCTTGCATGTTTGTTGTCGATTTCTCATCAGTATTTTCTATACTTTTACAGTTTTCTTTAGAAACTTCATTGAGAAGCCTATGACGCTCTATTTCTTTCGATTCTTCTTTTTGATTATCATCATTTGTAAAAAATTTTTGAAATCGAAAGGTTATTGAGTGCTGTAAATGTTTTACTGGCAGCTCTTGCCCCATTTTTTCCTCTTGGCTGACTTGGATTTTTTTAAAATATTCTATTTGGTCAATATCTTGTCCTTCTTTTCATATTTTTATTTCCTTTTCATCATGAATTAGTAGGAGCATATGAATCGTTGTTGTTTTCAGTTCTTTTATAATATGGACTATTGCTAGCTTTTTGCTTTTTTGCTGAATAATTAATGGCTCATAAAGTTTCATTTCTGATATATTTAGACCAGGAATAAAATCTGATATACAGTAATTTCTGATGCTATTTGTGGTGGCTCCTATAAAATGAGGGAAAAGATCTGTAGTATTATATACAACCCCTTCCTCAGATATGAGGGCAAGCTGCCGATTTGTTTTTCTTGTTGTTAAAGTCACTAAAAAATATGCATTATTATGAAATGCTGTTAATTTTATAAGAAATTTGCATTCTACTAAATACCCAAGTGTGTTTTGAAGGAAAAATTGCCCTCTTTTAAGGACTTCTTCACTAGTGTAGTTAATATATAAATTTCTTAAATGTTCATCATGATTGTAGTTATAAGGGCTTGGAATGTAGAAGCTTAATTGAGTCCCAATTATATCTGCACTTGTACCTTTTAATAATTGAGCAGCCCTATCATTTGTATAGGTAATCATGCCAAAAGAATTTTCATTCGCTGAAATAAGTATAATTCCGTTATTTTCTTCATAAGAGCTCATCTTAGTATCATAAATAGTTGAAAAACTCACTTGGTGATTTATGTTTCCTTTCATTCTATTTATTATTCCAGCTTCATCAATTTCTCCTAAAATATTTTCAAGAAAAGATATATAAAGATCATAAAGCTCTGGGTGTTTATATTTTGATACAAGTTTAGCATAAAATTTTTTAAGGCTCGCTAATAAATCAGAACTTCTAATAGAATGATGATAGATTTTTTTATATTTGGGAATTCTTTCTGAAAATTCAGACCATAAGTCTATAAATGCATAGCAAATTTCTTGATCAAAGCGCTTGGCTTCATTAAAGTCTTCTAAATATTCTATATAATGAGCATCGACTGAAGAGCTATCCCTTTCATCAATATTTTTTAGTGCCCTTCATTCTTGTATGCTCCCTTCCAGTGTAGAATTTACTGAATTTATTTTTGTTAATTTTATTCTTGCTAATCTTTCATCTTTCAAAGAAAAAGAACAAAAATTTGCCTCCCAAATTATAAGCAATTTGTCTTTAATTAGTGCTTTGTTAATATAGCAGGCTGTAAAATAATTGATAACTTGTATTTTTTTCTCTAAATGCCTATTGCAAAGCAAATGTCTGATAGTTCTTTCAAAATCATATTGATTTGCAAAATTAATTTCAGATTTTTTAATAGAATTGACTCGGAAATTTACAAATCAACAATTAATGACTATAATGATAGGCTGTAAGAAAAAATTCAACATGAATGGAACTCCTGCATCATCCATAGCCGTACCCAATAAAATCGCTAATAATGACACTGATACAATAAGCATTTTACATGATTTTATTGAATTTTCAGCTGTACTGTAATATGGTAATTTTACTATGAATTCCAGAAATATCCATAACGAAGCTAGCATGCAAATAATCTGATATATAGCAATGCTTACATTTCTAAATAAAACATAAGAAATGCTCATAAAAGTCTTAAAAGTCAGCATTTTTATATCGACTGACGAATGAGCTCTTACAGTTAAATTTTTATCTCAAAAAGCATGCCTCACATCTGAAGCAAATAATTCTCGAAGATAGGCCATAATAATTAAGAAAGCCATGTAAATAATTACGAAAATTGACCCTGAAATCCCATAATTAAGCAAATCTGAATTTTTTTTCCCTGAAAATTCAAAAATTTTATCATAGTTAAATGTTGAATATTTGAAAACCATCGAAAGTTCTATTAAAGAAGGTATATATAACAGCGTCACCGAAGCCGATAATAAATTCTTCAAAATTTGTACCAAAATTTGAGGAAATTTTAGGTTCAGATAATTAGAGATAAACATTAACAACAGCAAACCTCCACAAAGGGACAATATGGAATTTACTCCATGGAAGCAATATACCGTAGCTTCAAAAGTCCCGCAAAAGTTGTTAAGGTTAAAATAGCTTATGATGTCTCAGAAGGCTATATAACGATTTCAGTCTGAAATTTCCATGTCTGGATACCAAGTTAGGCTCATCATTTGAAGGGTTATTGTGAAATTAAATAAAGCTTCAATTAATAGCTGAGATCTTATCTTATAGCCACTATTATATTTTGACTGAAAAATCTTTCCAAATAATTTGAATATTAGAATTTTTTGTTTTTCAAAAGAAGATTGTTTTGGTTGTAGATTGTTGATTTCTGTACCTTCAAAAAATTTTTCATGCAATTCTAAAAGCATTTATTATTATAACATTAACATGGAAACTTTTTTTTTTCAATGATTTTCTGCTAAAGAATTTCTATCTTGCATGATATTATTTAAGTTTACTGTTAATGAAACTTTATGCCTACCATTTCTTTCATAGAAGTATTAAATTAATATAGGGATTTGATCTGCTTAATTTATTTTTTGAATGCTCTGTTTTAAAAGGAATCTATAACAGAAATTAATTTTTATAACAAATTCAGAAGAAATACTTACAAAAGAAATAGCAAAATAATTATGAAAGAAGAGAATTTCATGTATGGACCGACAATAAATGTGCTGTTTGGAATTGTTTCTCTACAAAAGCCATTCCTTTTTCTGTGATTTTATACATAAGTTGGTTCTCAGTAGAATTATCCAGCCCTAATAGATAAACAACTAAAGTGGAGCACAGACCTTGGGAATTGATCTTATAATAAGTAAACAATATTTGAGTAATCTGCAGGATGCTTATGAGAGATGACCATTATTCAGTCAATGATTAAAAGATCTGATAGCAGTAGTCTGCGATGCTGGCAAAGAGTTCAGCTACCGTATTATTTTGGAAGGTTTGTATCTAACTATTTTCATATAGCCAAGATCAAAACTATCTACCTTAGAAATAAAGCAATATATATGTTTAGCATTTTAAGACATAAATAAATTTGATTATGGGGTTTTAATTAGTCATTTTATTTTTTATTTGTTTAATATAAATAAATTTGCGTAAAAAATATTTTCTTATAATCTCTAATTTTTGATACCAAGATTTAAAGGGAGTTTTTAAATTAGATTAAATTATGCTATTGCTAATCAAATTTTTAATTTAAAGAATCACATATAATCATATCATAAATTAGATAAACTTCGCAAATGCTGAATACATTTAAAATGGAAATTTATCTTTTAACTTAAAAAGAAAAATTAATACCGTTGAAAGCACATTTAGTTAATTAAAATATATATGCTAATATATTAAAGTTACAGCTTTTCAGAGACCAAATCACCTGAATTTTTTATAATTGACATTAATAATTTCAGCTTTGACAATGAAGATTTTTCAGAATAAATAAAAGGAAGATAAAAAAATATATAAAGCAAAATCAATGCTGAAGAAAATATAACAGTCACATAAATAAGTTTATTCAGTTCTCTCTTTATGGTGTCTTTTGAATCTTGATCTACAATATCATAATTAATCCCAAAAGTATCTTGAAGTGCTGTTTCATTTCCTATATAATTTGAATATGCAAGTACAGTCCCTATATTAGCAGGAGTAACTGAAATATATTTAGCTTCTATATATATAATATTAGCAGCAACATAAGTCCCGAAATGTAAATAATTATCATTAGAACTCAATTCTTCAAACCATCGGATTTTCAAATCATCTGATACTAATTTTAAAAAATCTTTGTTTCTTAATTCAGAATTTGAAATCCTAAACTTTTCACTGCTTGTGGCGAATTCTAGCTTTGAAGATGCAACTCCATATGAAGTTGGAATCCATCTCAAATAGCTTGATGTGCCAAGATCTCTTGCAAAGACACTCATACGTGATAAGAGCATTCTTCTTGCTAATAAATTTAATAGGAGCTTAGGGCGATTTATTAAAAAAATTTCGCATTGGTTATAGAGTGAAAATTTAAGAGTGAAATAGTAGCATGAGGCTATAGCTAAAAATATGAAAAGTCTTCAAATATATTTTTTATGGAGTTTTGAACGTATTTTTCTAAGGTTATTTTTTATTTTGGGATAATGATGCTCGATATTATTATTTTTGGAATAATCAACACCATGAACTTCCAATAATCTTTCAAGGCATCTCTCTCTTAAATAAAAATAGGAAATCTGTGATGATTGTTTAACAAAATTCCAAAAATTATCATTGTTTTTTGTCATTAAAATTGAGTATCCAATTAAAATTCCTGTAGAAATAGCTAAAAAACCAATTCCTACAAATATTAAAGCTGTAATCTTTTTATCAGTTTCTTTTACCCTATTAACTTCGCAATCCACCAACCCAGACATTGCTCCGTGAGTAAATTCAAATGTATATCCAAAGCTATTTAAGCCAAAAAACCTTACATCAGCATTTGAATAGGTCTTATTTTGACTAATCATGTTAACCAAATTTTCTCCATGCTTTATAAATATTCCAACTTCATCATAAAAATTGAATTTTTCTATATGAGGTGAAGGTTCAAAAATTCAGACAGGAATCACGTTATCTGTTACTATTGAAGAACTGGAGCAATAGCTTCAGTCATTGTAGTCAGATAAGATATATTCTCTTAAGTTTTTTAGCTCATTAAGCGTATATGTGAAATAGCCGAGATCTCTTGTAAGGTTATATATATTTGACCTTTTTTCTGAATCAATAGATCTTGCTAAGTCAGCTGAATTTACGAGATGGAACATTAAATTTCCAAAATGAGAAAATACGTCTAGATTGCTTGAATGGGTGGTAACTTGATAAATATACACAAGAACTGCTATATTTGTACCAATGGCCGCTAATATCTATGTAATTATTACACTTAAAAGAAGGATTTTTTGGAAAATTTTGAGTTTCTTTGAGAGTCCTTCGATGTGCTTATCAGTTACAGCTAAATTAAAATTACTTGTTTTAGAGATTTTTGCACTAGTATCTTTTACATTTGAAGGTTTTTCTTCAGTGTTATCTGAATAATTATATTTCTTGCTAGGCTTTTCATCAATAAGCATATTTATATCTTCTTGTTTTTCTTGGTTTGTCGATATTAAAGGTATAAATTCCTGGTTCTTGGTATCCAAGAAATCTGTTGTTGTGCTTTGAGTAATTTTTTCCACTTCGTTTTTGGATAATTGTATTTTTTTAAAATATTCAATTTGGCTTGAATCTTTCCCTGCTTTCCACAGATTAATTTCTTTTTCATCATGAATAATCAGGATCATATGAATTATTTTTGTTCTTAATTCTTTTACTGCATGAACTATAGCTAGATTTTTCTCATTTTTCTTAATAATTACAGGCTCAAATGGGTTCATTTCTAATATGTCTAAATGAGGGATAAAATCTGAAATGCAAAAATTTTTAATGTTATTTGTAGATGCTCCTATATGGTAAGAGAAAAGCTCTGTGTAATTTTGTATAACTCCTTCTTCTGATATGAGGGCGAGTTGCCTAGTTGTAGCTATTGGACTTAGAGATACTAAAAAGTAAGCATTATTATGAAAAGCTGATAATATTATGCGAAATCTGCATTCTACCAAGTATCCAAGAGAGTTTTGGATAAAATACAGCCCTTGATGAGCAACTTCTTTATCTACATATTCGATATAAAATTGTTTCATAATAAAACAATGATTGATTGCAAACATATTAGGTATATAATCATGCAAATCAGTCCCTACCAAATCAGAAATAGTTCCTTTCAACAATTGAGAAGCTTTATTATTAATATATGCAATCGTGCCAAAAATTTTTTCATTAGCTGATACAAGTACAATGCCACTGTCTTCTAAAGAAGAAATATTTGAATCATAAATTGTTGCAAAGGTTAATTGATGGTTTATGCTTGCTTTAAGTCTGTTCATGCTACTCGCCTGATCAAATTCGCCTAAGATATTTTGCAAAAAAGTGATATAAAGATCATAAAGCTCTAATTGTCTATGTTTTGCTATTAGCTGGCCATAAAACTCTTTTAGCTCTGATAAGAGTCTACAGCATTTGATTGCAAAAAGGTGGATTTTTTTATATTGAGGAATATTAGCCGACAACTCAGATCCTAAATCCAAGAGTGTACAGCAGACTTCAAAATCATGAGTTTTAGTTTTTTTAAGTTTTTCCAAGTATTCTATGTAAAGAGAATCAGTAGATGAATGATCCCTTTTATCAATAATCTTGATTGCTCTTAATTCCTGAATAGTCCCTTCCAAAGTAGGCACTATTGATTTATTTTTCGTCAGTTTTATTCTTGCTAATTTTTGGTTTTTCATAGAAAATAAGCAATAATTGACTTCCCAAATAACAATTAATTTGTCTTTTATCATTGTTTTATTTGTGTAGCAGTCTGAAAAATAATTAACTACTTGTGCTTTATCTTCTAAATTTTTATTGCAGAGTAAATGTCTTATGGATCTTTCAAATTCATATTGATTACTATCATTTATTGTATCATATTTTTTATTGACAATTTTTGAGATTACAAATCTGCTGATAATTGCAAGGCTAATAGGCTGCATAAAAAAATTCAGCATAAATGTAACACCTGCGTTATCCATTGCTTGGCCAATCATAACTGCAAATAATGAAAAGGACACTGAAAATATTCCGCAGGATTGCATACAGTTTTCAAACTTGCTATAATAAGGCAATTTCCTTAAAAATTCTAGAAATATTCAAAAGGAAGCTATCATGAAAGTAACTCGATATCTTATAGTGTCTGAATTTCCAAAAGAAACATAAGATAAACATATTACTGTTTTGAAAATTAGAAGCTTTAAGTCCACTGAAGAGTGCGCTCTTACAGTCAAAATTTTTCTTCAATGACTATGACAAGTGTTAGCAGTGAATAATTCTCTAAAAAAAGCCATAAGAACTAGGAAAATAATCAAAATCGGGCTGGCCAATGTTCCAAAGACTCCATAATTAAACAAAGAAGGGTCATCACTTTCAGGCAATTCGCAAGTTTTATTGTAGTTAAAAGTTGAATATTTAAACACCATAGAAAGTTCTACCAATGAAGGCACGTATAGCACTGTAGTCAAAACTAAAAATAATAACCTAAATATTTTAACAAGTAACTTTGGGGTATTAAGTTTTGCAAATTCAATTAAAAGCACTACTAGCATTGCTCCAAAGCAAAGCGTTAAAATGGAAACAATAATATAAAAGCATAATTCCATAATACCAAAATAGCTGCAAGCATTAATAAGGTTAAAAAAACTTACGAATTTTCAAAAACTCGTATAGCGATTTCATCCTGAAATATCCATATCTGGATATCAAGCTAATGCTATCATTTGAAATGTTAAAAAAGTATTCACAAAAATTTCGATTGATAACTGAGTTTTCATCCTATAACCTTTGCTATATTCTGACTTGAAAACTTTTCCGAATAATTTAAATATATGCAATTTTCATTTATTGAGTAAGTTTTCTTGGAAATTGAGTTTTTTAGCATCTTCAAAAAATTCTGCTGGATTGTCTGATAACATTTTTATTATATAATTAAGGGTTATACTTCGAGTTAAAAAAAATCGCTTTTTTTATTTGCAGTTGCAATATCAGTATATTTGCTTGAAAATATATTTAGATTATCAAAATTATCAATTATCTCATTAAGTGAGTGAAGAAATAGCTTCAGCATATACTCTTTATTGTTAATAATAAGTTTATTTTGCAGCTAGTTTTTAATTATAACAATTTTAATAATTTTATTGCATACTATCGCTAAAGATTAAAGATTATTTAAGGTTCTGATTATATGACATCTTTAAATATAGTGCAGTATTACTTTTATTGTAAAATCGTTATAGAAGAAGACTTTAGATTTTGTATCTTGGGTCGAAATATGCTAAGGTTCAAATAAAGATAAGTTTTAACATTTTCGATGTTTAAATGAACTTTAAAGTTATGAATTTATTTAAAGAATCAAATTGTACTCAGAATAATAAAATTAATCAATTAAATTTAATAAGGACTTCAGATATAGATTCTAATAATTAAACCTAAGCTTTAAATTATGCATTGGTGTAATTTTAGGATATAATAGGCGTCAAAATAGGATAATATATGAAGTTAATTGCTTCACGTATCTATGTATCAATTATTTTTGGAGCGTAAACTATACTATCATCTAAAACACTTCCAAGGCCTTATAGAATTCAATAAAAATGAGCATCTCTAAATTTTCAAAAAGGAAACTATTATTTTATTTAAATTTGAAATAATTATTGGGAATTATTTAACTTAATTATTAAAATATATAATTAGAACTTTTATGGGTTCAATTCCCCACAATTTTTGATAATCGTCATTAATAATTTCAACTTCACCAGCGACCTTTTTTCATAATAAATAAAAGGAAGGTAAAAAAATATATATAGCAAGACCAGAGCTAAAGAAAATATCGCAGTCACATAAATAAGGAGATTTAATTCTCTATCTATAATCTCTTTTGAATCTTTGTTTATAATTTCATAATCTTCACCCATAGCATTTTGGAGGGCTGTTTCATTTCCTATATAGCTTGAATACACGGGAACAGAGGCATTTCCAGAAACAGTGACTGAAATAAATTTAGCATCTATATATAAAATATTAGAAGCTGCATATAAACCTTGTTGGAAGTAATAGTCATTAGTATCTCTAGCTTCAAAGAGCCTTTTTATCATATCATTTGACATTAAATTCAAGAAATCTTTTTTCCTTAATTCAGTATTCATGAATTTAAACTCTTCGTTACTTGAATTAAATTCATTCTTAGATGATTTAACTGCGTAAGATTTTGGAAATAATCTCAAATTGCTTGATGTATTAATATCTCTTGCAAAAACACTCATACGCGATAAAAGTGCTCGCTTTGTAATTAAATTCATAAGTAGTTTTGGACGGTTTCATAAATGATTTTCGCAATGGCTGTACAGGTAAAATTTTAAAATAAAATAATAGCATGAGGCTATAGCTAAAAATATGGAGAGTCTTCAAATGTATTTTATGTATAGCCTTGACCTTATTGCTCGGCAAAATCTTTTATTTTTGGAAGGAAGCTCAGAGTTGTTATTTTTCGAATAATCAACTCCATGAACTTTGAACAGCCTCTCTAAGCAACCCTCTCTTAAGTATAAGTAATTCATCTGTGATGATCTTTTAACTATATTCCAAAATTTATCATTGCTTTTTGTCATTAAAATTGAAGATCAAACTAAAATACCAATAAATATAGCCAATAGACTAATTCCTACAAATACCAAAGCTGTGATCTTTCTGTCAGTTTCTTCTACCCTATTAACTTCACAATCAGCTAATCCAGCCATTGCTCTATGAGTAAATTCAAATGTATACCCAAAACTATTTAAACCAAAAAATTTTACATCAGGATTTGTGTTTGTCCACTGCTCATTTTTAACAATGGTATCTATTAAATTGTCTCCATGCTTTATAAATATGCCAACCTCGTCGTAAAAATTAAACTTTTCTATATGAGGTGAAGGATCGAAAACCCATACAGGAATTACATTATCTGTTACTATTGAAGAACTAGAGCAGTAGCTTCAATCGTTATAATCGGTTAAGATAAATTCTCTCAGATTCTTTAATTCATTCATAGTGCGATTAAAATACCCTAAATCTCTTGTGAGGTTATAAACATAAGATCTCTTTTCAGAGTCTATTGATCTTGCTAAGTCAGCTGAATTCACTAAGTAAAACATTATATTTCCAAAGTGAGTAAAAACGTTGAGAGAGTTTGAGTGAGCTGTAACTTGATAAATATACACAAGTACTGCTATATTTGTACCTATAACTGCTAATATCTATATAAAGGCTACACATAAAAGAAGAAATTTTTGGAAAAGTTTCAGATTTCTAGACAACATTTCAATATTCTTATTAACAATTGCTAAATAAAGCTTACTTGTTGCGGAATTTGATATGCTATTTCCTTGAATATTTGATGATTTTTCCTCAGTGTATTCAATATTGTTTAATTTTTTTTTTACATCTTCACCGAAAAGTTTATATGTTTCTTCTTGTTTTCCATGATTAGGAGACATTAAAGACATTACAGGCGTAGCATCCATACTTTTCAGCCCAACATCTAGATAATTGTTCGATATATATTGTCTGATTTTTAGTTCATCTTGACAAATCAATGTATTTTTTTTAAAGTATTCAATTTGACTTATATCTTGCCCCCTTTTTCATAAACTTATTTCTTTTTCATTATGAACAATTATTATCATGTGGACATCTGCTGTTCTAAGAGCTTTTATTGTGTGGACGATTACTATCTGCTTGCCATGTTGGTGAATAATTAACGGCTCATAGGGTTTCATTTCTGATATATTTAAATGAGGAATAAATTCTGTAAGACAAGAATTTCTAATGCTGCTTGTAGCTGCTCCAATGTAATGAGGGAAAAACTCTGTGAAGTTATAAATAACTCCTTCCTCTGATATCAGTGCAAACTGCCGATTCGCATCTATTGGGCTTATAGTTACTAAAAAATAAGCATTATTATGAAACGCAGACAATTTTATCCGAAAATTGCATTCTACTAAATTCCCTAAAATATTTTGAATAAAAAACAACCCTTGATGTGCTATTTCCTCTTCAATATATTCTATATAAAATTTTTTCATATAGTCTTTATGATTAGGTGCATAAATACTTGGAATGTAATCCTGTAAATCAGTACCTATTAAATCTGAAATTGTCCCTTTTAGCAATTGGCTTGCTCTATCGTTTATATATGCGATAATACCAAAAGTGTTTTCGTTTGCTGATATAAGAATCATCCCTTCATCTGCATCAGAAAAAATATTTGCTTCGTAGAGCGTTGAGGCGCTCATTTGGCGGTTTATCGCTCCGTTATGTCTAATTAAATTACTAGCCTGATCGCATTCTCCCAAAATATCTCGTAAGAAAGTAACATAAAGATCATAAATCTCAATATGCTTGTGCTTAGAAATAAGTTCTGCATAAAAATCTTTAAGATTTAGTAAATATCCACAGCTTTTGGCAGCAAGATGATGAATTTTATTATATTGGGGAATTTTCGCCGTCAATTCCGACCATAAGTCCAATAACATACAACAAATTTCAAAATCTTGAGACTTTGCTTTATTTATATCTTCTAAATACTCAACATAAAGGGAATCAATTGATGAGTTATCTCTTTTATCAATAATCTTTAAAGTCCTTAATTCCTGAATTTTACCTTCCAATGTAGAAATTATTGATTTTTTTTTTGTTAATTTAATTCTTGCTAAATTTTGGTTTTTCATTGAAAATGAACAAAAATTGACTTCCCAAATTACAATTAGCTTATCTTTGATTAGCGCTTTATTTTTGTAACAATCTGAAAAATAATTAATCACTTTTGTTTTATCTACCAAATTTTTACTGCAAAGCAAATGCCTTATGGATCTTTCAAATTCATACTGATTTGTAGTATTAATTGAAGAAAAATTGCTATTTTTAGTCTTTAAAATAGCATATCAGCATGCTATAAAAATGCTTATAGGCTGCATTAAAAAAACCAACAAAAATGTAACTCCTGCATTGTCCATAGCCTCTCCAAATAAGACTGCAAATAGTGACAAAGACACTGTTAAAGCTCCACAGGACTTTATAGCATTTTCAAATTTGTTATAATAAGGAACTTTTCTTAGAAACTCTATGAATATTCAAAATGAAGCCATCATGAAAATAAGTTGATATTTAATAGTATTACCATCTCCAAGTGAAACATAATTTATACTCATTAAAGTTTTGAAAGCTAAAAGCTTTATGTCTACTGAAGAATGTGCTCTTACGGTCAAAATTTTCACCCAATGGCTATGGCGAGTATCTGTAGTGAATAATTCTCGGAAATAAGCCATGAGAATTAAGAAAATAATCAAAATTACACTTATAGATGCACCAAAACTTCCATAATTAAATAAATAAGGATCTGTATCTCCAGGTAGTTCATAGCTCTTATCATAGTTAAAAATTGAATATTTAAAAACCATAGAAAATTCTACTAAAGAAGGAATGTATAATACAGTGACCCAAATTAATAGTAATTTTCTCAAAATTCTAAATAATAATTTTGGCGATTTAATCTTTGTGATTTCCAGGCCAAGCGTTACTATGCATACTCCAGCACAAAATAGTAAAATGGAAGCAAAGGAATAGAAGTAAATTTTCATAATTCCAATAATACTAAAAGCTTTGGTAATATTAAAAAAACTTATAAAATCCCAAAAGCTCTTATAGCGCTTTCACCCAGAAATATTCATATCTGGATACCAGGACAGAGCTGTCATTTGTAAAGTTAGGAGAATATTTACCACAATTTCAATGAATAGCTGAGACCTTATTCTGTAGCCTTTCTTATATTCTGATTTAAAAATCTTCCCAAATATCGTAAAACTATTAGTTCTAATTTGATTTAGCAGTGATTCTTCACATTCAAGTTTGCTGAGTCCGACACCCTCAAATGTTTCTTCCAGGGAACCAAATAGCATATTTATTACTATTAGATGATTATGATAACTTATTAAAAAATAGACTGAAAGCTTTCACACTATTTTTTCGTTAAAATTGTTATCAAAGGGTTTTTGCGGACATATTTTGTTAGAGAATAGTGCTTAGTTTATACAAGAAATATGGATCTAGGGAATAAACTTAAAATATTTTCTTCCCTGAATTTAAAGCACAAATAAGCTCACTATAGCTAAAATTTTAATTTAAGTGATAAGCCAATATATAAGCATATGTAGATAAATTGTTAAAATAATGCAGGCTTTTTAGATTAATAGTTTTGAATTATTTTGAATCAAAATTATAATAGCTTATCGAACAAGCTATAAATAAAATTAAAGCAAGAGCTAACCGCGTTTATAATTTAAGCAGGCTAATTATCACTTTTTAAAATTTAGATATAAGGATTATTAATTTTTGATAAAATTGTTGATTGGTCATTTTTATTAAAAACCATTTTAAAATATATTGTTTGATTAAATTCCTTTTAATTGAAAAATGTGATTTATAGGTCGTGTCTCGTTGAGCTAAATAATAAATTATGGCACATTGTAATTATTCTGAAGCGTCTGAGAGGATTTTTACAAAAAGAGTCTGATAAGAAATCATTATAAGAAAGACAAATTTATCTTGACGATATAAACCAAAATATTTGGCTCACAAAACATATTTAATCTTTTAAATATGAAGTGAGTTTGATTCTTAAAGGTTGATAAAAGAATCTTTAAACTTTCCAGTAATTAAAAATCAATTTTTTGGTTAAAATCTGAAACAACATTTATTATGATATTGAAGTAATTATTACTATATATCCCTCAATAAAAATAATTTCAATCATAAATATGGTAAGATGATTAAATAAGATCGCTTTTCAAATAAAGGTTTTAAGTTAGTAGACTTATTCCTGTTATTCAATATTATTTTAAATATTTTATAATGCTTAATTCAAAAATTAAATTTAAGTATAATCTAATAATCACTTGAAATTGATTTTTAAAATCCAATAGATCACTCAGCAAATAATAGCCTAAACTTTAAGCAAATTCATTTTTTCTTCTCTTTACAATATAAAATTCTCTCGTATGAATTATGGTTTTACCTATACTATAGGTAAAACTTACAAATAAGGATTGTTAAAGGTTAACTAATTTCTGCTCCATAAAAATTAAAAATAAAGTCCATTGAGCCTAATCGGCCTTAAATTATTTAATGATCTTAGATTCTAAAGAAGATTTGCTTGAGAGTAATGAAGCCTCGAATTTTCAATACAAGAAGTCATCCTTCGAGAAACAAAAATATCGCATTTTTAAGCTGTTTGGAAAAATTTTCAAAGCAAAATACAACTCAAGCTACAGGTTAAAGTCTCAAATACTAATAGAAGCTCTCCTCAATGCCATAATCTCTCTTCAATTAATTGCTTTAGCTTGATATCCAAAAATGAATATTTCAGGGTGAAGTAGCTATTCAACATTTTGGGACACAATAAGCATTTTTAACATAAGTAATTTTTGTGGCACTTATGAGATCACAGATTACTGTTTTCATAGTATCGCCTCCATTTTATCCTTCTGTATCGGAACAATTTTAGGAATGTTCTTTATTGGTTATACAAAGTATGAAATTCCAAAGATTTTATTTTGGATTTTAAGAAACTTATTGCTAATTTGTGTTACAGTCTTGTACATACCTTCACTAATTGAACTTACACTGACTTTTAAATATTCCACTTTTAGCTATGAGAAAATTGATGAATATCCAGGAAATGTAAATTCAGAAATTCTCAATAAAGGGTCTATGGGAACTATAATAAGTGCCGTCTTAATACCATTTTTGGTATTTATAGCATTTTTTTGGGAATTATTTACTACAGATACTAGGCATATTCACTGAGATAAAGATTTAAATGCAAGGTCACATTCTTCAGTCGATTTAAAATTTCTAGTGTTTAAGACTTTATTCAGCATCTGCTATATATTAATTGGAAATGAAAATATTGTTAGACATCAGATAATTTTCATGGCTTTTTCTTTCTGAATATTTTTAGAATATTTGATGAAATTGCCATATTATAGCATTATTGAAAACTCAATGAAATCTTGTAAACTGCTATTAGTATCTATATCATTATTAGCAGTTTTACTAGGAACTATAATCGATAATGCAGGAATTATCTTTATGCTCAGCTTTTTTGTGCAGCCTGTGATGATTATAATTAATTGCTACGTTATATATACTAGATATAATTACTTGAAGAAATCTCCTATAAGCTTTCAAAATCAACACTGCTTTGAAAGAACAATCAGGCATCTTCTGTGTAACAAAAATTTGGAAAATAAAATTGAAGTAATTAATTATTTTACCGAATGCTACACTAATAAAAGGCTAATTAAAGATAAACTCATTGTGATTTGGGAAGTCAATTTTTGTATATATTCAATGAAAAATGAAAGACTAGGAAGAATAAAACTTACAAAAGCAAGCTCGATGATTCCTACAGTTGAAGGGAGCATTCAAGAGTGAATCACAAGTAAAATTATTGATAAAAGGGACAAATCTTCAATTGATTCTCATTATATAGAATACTTAGAAAATCTTCATAGGGTAAAGCACCATGATGAAGAAATTTGCTATGAATTAATTGACCTATGGTCAGAACTCTCAGAAAAGAATCCAAAATATGATAAATTATTTAAATTTGCAATAAGAAGTGCTGAACTTTTGACTATTCTTAAAGAACTATACGCAAAGCTTATTAAAAAGCATAAGCATTTAGAACTTTTTGACCTTTATGTCTCATTTCTAGAAAACATATTAGGGGAAATTGGTCAGGCCAACATTATAAATAGGTTTAAAAGTAGTTTAAACCATCAATGAGATTTCACAACAGGAGACGAATCTAAATCAGCCTCATTAGGAGAAAGCTTAGGTATTATTCTTGTATCAGCCAATGAAAGCTCATTTGGATTAATCAGACAAATCAATATAAGAGCTTGCCAAATGCTAAAAGGATCTGTTTCAGATATAATTGGTACTCACTTATCTTGCTATATTCCTTATCCTTATCATATTGACCATGATGATTACATGAGACAATTTTATATCAATTATTCTTTGGAAGATATAACTCATATGGGCTGATTTTTCTTAAAAAATACTCGGGGGTTTTTAATTGAATGTGGAGTATTAATAAAATTGTCAGCTTTTCATAATAATGCCTATTTTTTAGTATCTTTAGCGCCAAGAAATTCAAGCAGACAACTAGCACTTATATCTGAGAATGGAATAATTGAAAACTATACAGAACTTTTCCCTCATTATATCGGAACAGATATCTATAATATCAGGGGGTATTGCATATCAAAGCTCATCCTTGGCTTAGAAATATCAGATATGGGTCTTTTCAAGCCATTTATCATCGAAAATAGTGGAAGAGAGATTGCTATCATTCATATAATAAAGAAGCTAAGAACAGTAACTATTCATATGCTTGTAGTTTCTCATACTGAAAAAGAAATCGAATCATGAAAAAATGGAGAAGAAATTGATCAAATTGAGTATTTAAAGAAAATCCAACTATTTCATTCTGATGAGGAAGAAAAATTAAGTAGCGGCATAACAATAAGTCACTCAGAAAAAGATAGAAATATAAAACTCCAGAAAATACCATCATATACATCAATAGTCCATGCTGAAAGCAATATATTCCTAAACGAATCTCCGAGCGAAAATTTTACACTAATCGAAAATAATGAAGGAAAATTAGCACAAAGTATGCTAAGTGGCAGCTTATCAAACATATCTACATCAATTTTTTATTCATCAGTTGCATCTATATGCATTGAAACTTTATTAAGAAAATTGAAACACTTCCAATGAATTTTAATATTTTGTGTATTTTTTATATAGATGATAGCAGTAATTAGCACAAATATAGCAATCTTAGGATATATATATCAAGATGCTAATCATACAAACAGCCTTAATGTTTTTTCTCATTTTGGGAATTTAATGTTTTACTTGGTAAATTCTGCGGATTTAGCTAGAAGTCTAGATAGCGAGATACGAAATGGGATATATAACCTGACAAGAGACCGAGTCCAATTTAAATCAAATATCAATGAGCTTATAAAACTAAGGGAATATATCTTATCTGACTATGAAGATTGAAGATATTGCTCTAGCTCAGACTTGATAGTAGACAATTTGATCCCTGTATGAACTTCTGGGCAAATAAAAAAATATAATCTTTATGATGAAGTTGATATTTTTATTCAGCATGGTGAAAGATTATTAGATATGATTTATAATGGAACTACATACTCTACAGATGAAGCGAAATTTTTTGGACTAAATAGCTTTGGATATACATATGAATTTACTCATCAGGCTATGCTTAGTTTGAGGGATTGCGAAGTCGAGAGAGTAAAAGGACTTGGGAGGTATATAACTGCATGAATATTTATTGGCATTGCTCTATTAGGGATATTCATGGGAGTATTGATAGTGTATGTGATTTATATGAATCATAATCATGATAAATTTTGGGAATTTTTTAAAAAAAATCTACAAATTTCTTATTTAGATTTAAGAGTTAATTGCATTGAAAGACTTTTGAAAATACATGAAATCGACTATAAAAGAGACTACTTTGAAGAAAAATCAAAAATAAAAGAAGTTAAAATAATCAAATCAAAAATATATATTCAATATATTTTAAGGCTTTCTATATTTGTAATTATTGCTTTAGCCTATTATATTATCTTGAAATATTATTTATATGATCAATGTGAAAGTTTACTCATAAATAGACCAAACCTGCTAATAAATCTCATATCAAAACGAACATTATTATCTCGCATGAGTGTATTCGCAAGAGACATTTCATCTACAAGCAATATAAAATGGTTTCCAAATACATATGGAGTAGCAAATTCGAATTTAGAATTTGCTTCAAGTAATGAAAAATTTAAAGCCATTAATTCACAACTTAGAAACAAAAATTTTTTAAAATTAATGGATAATGATATGAAAACTCAAATATATGAAGATTGAAATATCAATAACCCATATTTGCAGCAAGGATCTTATGTGGCTTCTAATATTGCATATATTGATGCAAAATTTGCTTCAAATCGTATCGATATAAAAGATATTATTATATTGGAAAACTATATAGCAATTGAAACAGCTCTTCAAAGTGCTTTGGGAGTTGAATACGACACTATTGATCATGGCTCTAAACATATCATAAATCAAGAATTAGATTTAATTATATATGTGACTGTAGCTTTCTCTTTAGCTTTAGTGTTGGTTTTTGTATTTTTTTATCTCCCTTTTATTTTTAATGAAAAAAAATCTCTGATGAAGCTTAAAGTGCTACTGTCAATAATACCAAATTCTAAGCTTGATTCAAAAGTTGAAATTCTAAAATAAATTTCCAAGGTTTATTATAATTTCTACAATAATAAAAAATAAAACTTAGCAATTTATTTTTCATATAATTTTTAGTAATTAAAGAAAATTTAAAATATACATTATTTATTGTCTCTGTAACAAATTAATTAGACTGGCTGTGCTACATCCCTTGATCTTTTTTCAAGTAGACAATTGCCATTAAAGTTCTCAATTTTTTGACAACTTCCAGTTCGTCTCTTAGAAAAGGAAGGTAATATATAAAATACAAAAGAAAAAGCACAACAGAATAAATTTCAGTTACATAAATCAGGATATTTAGCTCATAATATATGGCATCTTTTGAATCTTGGTCTGCTTGCTTATATTCATTTCCAATCATATCCTGTAAAATCGTATAATTGCCGATGAAATCTGATCTTTCTCAATCAGCGACCTTTATTTGGCCTCCAATGTAATATGATTCAAGAATTATAAAATTCAGTCCAGATAAAGTTCCATATTTTAGAAAATTTGCTTTATTATTTGTATTTTCGAATATTGTTGCTTTTAAGCTTGCTGACATTAAATAATTATAATCATTATTTCGCAGCTCAAGATCTGTTCTTTTTAAATCTTTTATAGTTTCATTTAAGCTTAAAGCAGGATTTTTAAAATCATATGAATTCGGATAATATTTCAATGTTCTTGGGTTATTTACATCTCTTGCTCAATATCCCATTCTTGATATTCAAGCTTTAGCATATACGAAATAGCTAAGAAGTGCTGGCCGATATTTCATGTCAGTTTCGCATTTATCATACAAATAAAAATAAAGTAAAAAATAAAATGACAAAGAGATCATAACAAAAACAAGCAACCTCTTTGTGTATTTATACAAAATCCTTGATTTAATTATTCGGGCTGGATTTTTATTAAGTTTCGGCTGTATATCTGTAGGAGGTATATCTAAAACTCCAAAAGTTGTTGTTAATCGATCTATTGCTGAATCTTTTAAAATTCCATAAGAATTTAAAGTAATTCTTCTTATGTGATATCAAAATTCATCATAACGCTTTTGAATAGAAAATGCAAAATATAAAATAATTCCAGTACAGCATACAATAATAAATATCCCAAGTATTAATAAAGCATGTATGCTGAAGCTTGCTGAAATAATTTTATCAACTTCACAATGTTCTAGATCTTTTAAAGAGTCGTTTATATATTCGTATGTAAATGTCAAACTGTTTATAATTAAAAAACTTAAATCAGGATGATAATCTGAGTTTGTATTAATTGCATCTATAAGACTATATCCCTAAATAGAAAATACATGTGCAATAAATTCTCCAAATGTATCATAAAGATTAAGATTTTTCATATAAGGATTCTTAGCATTGAAAAATCACACAGGAATAATATTTTCTTTAACAATTTTTGAACTGGAGCAGTAGCTTCAAGCATCATAATCTGATAAAATTGTGTTTTTTAATTCTGCTAAATTACCGATTTCTTGAGTAAATAAAGGCAAATCGCGAGAAATATTATATCTTTTATCAGCAATTTCAGCATCCAAAGTGCGTACAAGCTCAGAGTAAGAGCTTATTTGAAATAAAATTTCACCTAAATGTCCAATCGTTCCTAATGAAACTTCATGTGAAACTGTTTCATCAACAACAAGAAGTATTGAAACATTTGTAATAATCATAGCAATAATTGAAAAAAATACCACATATTTGAATACTTTTAAAGAATTTTCTGAGTCTTTCGAAAAATTTTTGGAAATTTCTTTACCTCTAGAACTTGTAGATACACTTAATAACTGATTTTTAGATCCTGACAATACTATATCACCTCCATCATCAGCATCTTCTTTATCATTTGAACTATTAATTTTTATTGAATTTTTTCTATGATATCTATTGTCTTCCTCTGCTTTAAAATCGCGTATTACTTTTTCTCTCATTGTCAACATATCTTTTGGGATATTAGTTCCTTCATTATATGAAATACTTGACATACGCTGATATGTGAAGCCTTTTCTGACCAGCTCAATCTCATCACTATCATGAAAAATCGCTAAAAGATGAAGCTTAGAAGATTTAAAAGTGATGTCAATAATATAAAATATCAACATTCTACCATTAAATAAGCTGAAATGAGGCTCGTTATGTGATCATTTTGAAACTTGAGGTAGATAATCTAAAATGCATGCTCCTTTATGAATTTCTTTTTTTTTATTGGAATTAAACAGTCCAGGTACCAGTATAGAGTAGCTTAAAATATTCAAATCGTCTGATAGCAAAACAACTTGCCTAGATGAATTTGATGGTAAAAGTAAAACCAGCACATAAGCATTATCATTTGCTGTGGTCAACGTAGCACTCATTTTGCATTCTAATAAAAATCCTTGATAATCTTGGATAAAAAATTTCTCGGGAAGTGGAATTGCTGTAGTTGAGCAAGAGTCGTAAAATTGTTTCATATATTCAGCATGGTGCAAATTATAAGGCCAAGGAATGAAGTCCAAAAAATTATATTCAGTTCTGCTATAGCTTGGGATCCCTAAAAATTGCTTTGTTTTGTCATTCATAGAAGTTATGCAGCCAAATGAATTTTTATTAAGAGAAATTAGAAAAACGCAAGTGGAAGGCCCAAAAATGTCGATTTTATAATAATCATTTACTGTATCCATAATATGAAGAGCATTTTTCTTTCGATTGATTACCATAGCTTCGTCATAATCGCCAAGCAAATTTTCTAAAAAACTGCTGAAAAAATCAAAGACTTCAAAATTACGGTATTTTCCTATAAGTGAACTATAAAGGGAGGTTATTTTTTCTGTGTTATCGGATACTTTTTTTACTAAATCCATCAACTTACAGAAATCAGGATTTCTTGAAGCGATTTCATCTCATAAAACCAAAAACATATAGCATAGTTCTTTATCAAAAGACTTGACATTACCAAAATCAATTAAATATTGGATATATCTCATATCAGATAATTTTTCCTTCTTAATCATTTTGTCGATCCTTCATTTCTGGATACCTCCTTCTGTTGTTGGGTAAAATTCTTTAATTTTCAACAGTTTTACTCTTCCTAATCTGATATCTTTAAGAGTGCGCAAACAAAAATTTGTCTCTCATATTCCAAATAAATCTGTTTTCTTGATATTAAAGTCCTTTTGAAAATCCGAAAACATCTCAAAAATTACATCTCTATTGCTTTCTTCATAATCTGTTAATAGTTTTCTTAATTTTAGTTCAAAATGTCATTGGTATTTAACACGAAAATCAATATGAGTAGAATTTCAATCAACCCTCCTGACAACCAAAAGCATGATAATTGGTTGTAAAAACAGAAAAAAAATAACAGTGATAGAGGCATCGTCCACAAACTTGGCAAAAATAAAGGACAAAGAAGTCACCCCTAAGGTGCACAGTTTGCATGATTGGATTGAGTTTTCTAAAGGATCATAGTAAGGTAAAGTTGAGATAAATAAATAAGTAACTAAAATTGAAATCATCACTTGGAAAAATTGTAAATAAATCGCTGTGTCTGTGTTAAAAGAGTAATAAATAATAGATATAAGTGCGTAAATAAAAATTAAAAAAATATCTAGATCTGATCTAGACCTTGCTTTAAAATTTTTATGTGAATCTGAATGGCTTACATCAGCTGTGAATAATTCATACCCATAAATAAAAATCAATAGAAATATAAAATATGAGATACTTAAAAATGCTCCAAAAACTCCTAAATCGGCTGATTTTTCATCGTGTGACTTATTTCCATATTTTGTTTTTTCAGGCTGAATATTTACTGAATATTTAAAGGTTTCGATCAAAATCATCATCAAAGGTATAAAAATCAAGCTTGTCAATGGATATATGATTTTTCTAGAAAAAATAATTATGTATTTTGGAGTATATTTTCAGTATAGCTTTAAAACTCCTAGCAGGAAGATGCTTAAAAATGCATATGAGAGAATAGCAAAGGCTCCATAAAAGCAAATGTCGAAAATTCCTATTCATTCACAAAAGCTTTCGATATTAAAATACCCTAAAAATTCTCAGAAATATTTATAATTATCTCAATTTGATATTTTCATATCAGAATATCAGCATAGAGAATTCATTTGGAGAGAAATAATTATATTGATAATTAATTCAATAATAACTTGCCACTTTCTGCTGAAACTTTGTCTATGTTTTGCATTGAAAATCATTCCAAAATAATTGTAAAGTTGAAATATTTTGTTTTCAAAAGATGAGTCGTTTTGAGAAAATTCATGCGGTGCGCTATCGCTTATGAGAAATTCGTTTTTCTCAAACATATTTATATATATGGAATAAGACTTAGGCTCATAGGTTTTTTATATAAAAACATTTTTTTAAAATTGGACTTTTGAAAAATTAACAGTGCCAATATAGTAAATATGAATTCTTGGTAACTTTTAAGCCTACTAAGTTTTAATTTTACTTCATTGATGATTAATAATTTAATATTAATAGGGATTCAATTAAATAATTGAAGAAAACGGAGTGAAGTTGATTAATTATAAACTTTAAAAAGAAAGTTCATTTAATCGTTTGTCTACTTAAAAAAAAATACAAATTAAACTATTTATTAAATTTTTATAAATATAAATATAGTTAGAATAAAATTATTACGTATAAACTAGCCTCTGTGTGGTCTTAATAATAGTATTTAAATTTTGGCATGCCAGTTTATATTTTCACAAATTTAAAAAATATTTTTTTCAAGCAGCCTTAAATAAATAATTTGACAGTAAATTTTTATGTCTTTCCGTCAAATCGATTGAAATAAAAATAATAAGAAAAATGTATGCGAGCTCAAACTTTAATTTGTTCGAAAACAGGGATATGCTTGAAGTTAATGTAAGCCAAGGCTTTTTTAAGTCTTGGGAATTATTTTTATTTGATATTTTCGAAAAGATTTTTCATATAAAATACAATGAAAAAGTAAAATTCCGTCGTCAAATTATCACAGAAATTTTTACTAATAGCTTGATGAGTCTACAGATGATTTCTCTTACTTGATACGCTACTATGAATATATCAGAGTGAGATTATTATTATTATGGGTTTTGAAAGTTGGTTGGATACTCAAACTTTGTTAGTCTTTGTGATGTATTGCAGATTATTGAGTTTTGTCTATATGTGCAAATTTTTCTAATAGGGTTTTGCATGGCTAACTTTTTTCTTATTTTAGTATTTGGGATTTTTAAGAAAAAATATCATCCTACTGCTTTTTTTATTTTGCGAAAAGTTGTTGGATTTTTAGCTACTATTTTTTATATTCCTTGCACTTTAACATTAAGTTTATTATTCAAATATTCAATGCTAGATTATTCTTTAATTGAAGAGTTTTCTGGGAAGCATGATGCAATGAAAATCAATTTGGGACCTGCTGGAGCATTTTTGAGTATTATTTTGATGGTATTTTTATATCTAATGGCTTTAATTTATACTTTATTTTCAGCAGATATTAGGCATTTTTATGTGACCAAAAATTTTGCTTCCAAGTCAAATTCTACTGCAGATTTATATATTGTGTCGCTTATCACTGCTGAGTGCTGGCTTTTTGTTTTATTTGGAAATAATTCTACTCTATATTATCAAACAGCTCTGGCTTGCTTCTCAATAAGTATTTTTTTGTCGATATTTTATTCCTTGCCTTATTATAACCCTCTAGAAAATGGCATAAGAGCTTTTAGCATTTTAAGTCTTGCAATTACATCAATCATTTTTTTATTTGGAAGAATGATTGATAATTCATTAATTATTATCCTACTCAACATATTTTTACAGCCTTTATTATGCTACTTTACGATTAGAGGAGCAAAAATTAATTTTTTTCATCTGAAATCCAAAGGTGGAATTCCGAAAAATCAATATGATTTTGAAAGGATTTCGAGACATGTTTTATGTCAACGAAAGCAAGATAATCCTTCACAAGTTATTGATTATTTCACAAAATGTTCCAAAGATAAGAATTTTAAAAAAGATAAATTGTTTGTGATATGGGAGGTAAATTTTTGCCTTTACATAATGGAAGATGAAAGATTAGCAAGAATTAAATTAATAGGGATTATATCAGAATTACCAAGCGCAGAAGGGATGATTCAGTCTTGAAGAGCTGCAAAGCATGTTGATGAAATAAGCTCAGATTTGTTTACTGATGTAATTTATTTATCTTATTTAACCGATCTATATAGAGTTAAAAGGCAAGATGAAGAATTATGCTATTCACTACTAGATTTATGAGCAGAAATTTCCTCTAAAACCCCAAGATTTTATAAGCTTTATCACTTAGTGATAATGATTTCTGACTATATTTCAGAAATAAAGAAAGTTTATGATGTTTTAGTTACAAAGCATAAGCACGCTCAAATATTTGATCAATATATTTCATTTCTCGAAAATATATTAGGTGACTCTGATTATGCCAATATTATAAATGCTCGCAAAGCGGGCCTACAAAATGCTGCTAATTCTAGAGGTGCAGATGAAAATTTGTTGAATCCTTATAGTGATAAAAATGGAATTTTTTTAATTTCAGTTAACCAAGAATCATTTGGGTTAATATCATATATCAACGAAAAAGCTGCACAAATTTTAAGAGTTTCAACAACTGATGTTATTGGTGCTCCATTTTATCAATTTGTCCCTTATCCTTATTCAATAGGCCACGACTGATTCCTCAAAGAATATTTTTCAAATTGTTCGAAGCCTGAAATAATAAAGCGAAATTGGATGTTTTTGCAAAATCAGATGGGATACTTAGTGGAATGCAAATTTATTATAAGGATCACAGCCTTAAGTAATTGTGCATATATATTAGTATCAATAAAATCAAGAGACACAACCAGGCAAATAGCAATGCTATCAAGCGATGGGATTATTTATAACTACAGCGTATTATTTCCTCATTATATAGGCGCTGGCAACCAAAATATTAGATGAATGCACTTAACAGATTATATGCCAAGAATGTATATATCAGAAATGCGAGTATGTGAACCATATATTATTAACTTAGGAGGCCAAGAATTAGCATTTGCGCATAGGACGATTCAGTTGAGAACAGCACTAATCCATGTATTAGTTGTGATAAATGACGATAAAGAAATTCAGCAGTGAAAAGAAAGAAGAGACCCAGATCAAATTGAGTATTTTGGGACAGGCGATATTTCTGGGGAAGAGATTCGGATTCACGAAAGTATGACTTTTTCAATAAGTAGAATCAGTAAGCTTGGAAAAGTTAAGTTTCAAGATCTTCAAGATCAAGAAAATCATGCTGAAACACCAAATCTCAGTGAAGCAGATTCTGGTGCACAGTTTTTGGATGACACTTTGAATGCTATGAATGATTTAGTAGACGATGGAAAGGCAGAATCACTCTTTGAAAAACAAGCCCAAAATACTTCTTCAGGTATACTTTAAATAGGTATCACCCAAAAACTAGTTGATGATGCCACAAAATATATCAAAACCTTCGAAATTATTTTATTTTTTTCTATTATAGCAACAATTGGCATGAGCATAGGAATATTAGTATATACATATAAAGATGTTCAACACACAAGCGAAATAACTATTTTTACCCATCTTGGAGAGCTATGATACAGATTTAGCAGCATGGGTGATACGACAAGAACCTTATGATTTGAAACTAATTATAAAGTGTTAAATCTAACTCGAGAGCTTTTATCATTTAACGACACAATAAATACTCTGATGTTCATTAAGGGCGAACTGCTAGATGATCTGCCTGAATGAAGATATTGTTCAGCATCAAACATCGTTACTAATCCGAAAATAGGGATTTGAAGTTTCGATGGGCCTCCTCATATGGACCATTATAATCTATATGATACTGTTCAATTATTTATATCAGCTGTAATAATTATTTAGGGACAAACTCTTATGGCTAAAATTGAAAGAAAAGAATCAATTATTGATGAAGCTCAGTTTATTATGATTAATTCTTTAGGAACAGCTTATAATGCTGTTGTAAATACGATAAAGGTATTAGGTATCTGTGAAGAAGATAGAGTTAAAGAGAATGGAACGAAAATCACTTTGCTTTTATTTTTTGGGATTTTAGCCGTAGGATGCTTTCATGCAATTTTGATTTATTATATTTATTTTATAAACAGAAAATATAACGCATTTTGGAGTTTCGTACAACAAATATCGTCACTGTCTTATATAGATTTACGAATGGCATGTGTTGATAGACTTTCGAATGTTCATGGAATTGAGTATGATCTTATAGAGAATTCTGTCCGCATTAGATCTCAAAAAGATAAAGCTGCAAAAATTTATTCAAAAATTTATATAAAATTTATCCTGAATTTATCGATTTTTTCTCTTATTGTTTGCTTCTATTTTTTATTCCAAAAATTTTATTTATATGATAATTGTGAAACCCTTATGAAAAATCGTCCATATTTGCTCCAAAATTTTTCATATAGAAGAGCAACTCTCTCAATGCTTTCTCTTTTTTCAAGAGATGCAAATACTCAAGAATACAAAAAATGGTTTCCTCTTTCCTATGACTTCACAAATTCATTAAACGAGTATAAAGAAGCTTCTGAAATTCTAAAAAGAGAAGACTTGGAAGCCAGGATTGGCAAATTTAAAGTATTAATGTCTGATAAACTCAAAAAAAGAGTTTATGAATGTATAGACACCGATAATACGAAATTGAGATTAGGAGATCTAGCTGCAACAAATTTAGCTTATTTTGATGCAGTTTATATAGCTGCTGCTCAGCAGATGAACACAGTTAATGAAATCTGAAAATTTGTAGATAGCATTTATCAGCTGCAAATTGAAATGGGAATTGATTATCAGATGGCTAGCGAAGACTCTAAAGATGCTATCAATACACAATTATCCTATATTGTGTATACCACAATAATATTTTCAATTGTCCTAATTTCCCTGTATATTTTTTATTATTTTCCTTTACTGAGGCATGAAAAAACAGTATTAAAAAAGCTTCAAGTTATGACGCAGATCATTCCATGCACAAATAATCATTTAAAAGGTCTTACCATATAAATTTAACAAGTTGCCTATAATTAATATAAAGTACAGATTAAGTATATTTCTTGCAAAACTTATCAAAGCATTACTAAATGGCTCGAGATTTAATTTTTAAAAGTGGAATATTAAGTTACCGCAATTTTAAGTAAAAAACTAAACAGTGGGAAAGTGTGGTCTTATTAAAAACTAATGAAATATTTCGCAATGCTGGTAATTATCAATAAAATAATTAGCGAGTTTAATTCTGTTCCGATTATTTTTAGTTTGCAAATATAAAAATAATTAGCTTTTTATGTTTAAATATATTTAAGTTTAATAACTTAAATGCTTTATTTCTTTATTAACTTGGTTTCTGATAATTATGCTGTGATTAAAAGATCGCGGTAAAATTTTATTTGATAAATTAAAATTTTTTGCTGGAATTACTTGAAAATCAGTATCAATGGTTGCTATAGCAATCTAACCTGTTTTGACTGCCAATTTTCATTTTTTTATTTCTATTTTTGAACTGTGGATGCTAAAAAGTAGGAATGGTCCTTCCATATTTATTTGAAAAATAGATTAAAATGCTTTCTAGAATAATGAATGAGCTAAAGATTTTTATCTATTCCCATTTCATGCTTACAACTACAGATGAGCTTTTGAATTAATAGCTTTTCTTGCTCAAGCTTATGAAATACCAAATTTTTAATATTCTGTAAGAGTTTTGGTAATAAATTCATATGCACTTATAATAATTTTATAATAAAATGATTACTTATTTATTCTAAATAATCAAAGAATGCTAAATATGAATTTCTAGAATTCCAAATACTTATTGATTCATTTATGAGATTAAGATTTCTGATATAATTAAAATGCCTGAAGACAGCAAGATATTGGGAACCGAAACAGTAGAGGTTTTCAAGCTTAAAAAATACCAGAGTACTAAAGAAAAAATAAAAGCAAATGCCTTTAAAATTTTGGAAAAATTATTTAAATTATCTTACAATACTAAAATAAAAAGAGCAAGACAACAAATCACGGAAACTATAATAAATTTTATAGTTGCGTTGCAGATGGTCACAATGATTTGGAGTCCCAATGTACTTATTAAAAACTGGAATCCACATTTGGATGTCTGGCAAGTGATCAAATATGTTAGTTTTGATAGTATATGTGGAGAAACTGGGACACTTAATATATACTACTACATAACAGTTTCCGGAATTCTGTTTTGCATATTTTGCTTTATAGCTCTTCTTGCACTTAACTATTTTGAAACTTCATCTTCATATTTCTATTTTTTGCTTCCAAGGAAAATTTTATGTTTCCTTACTTCTATAGGTTTTATCCCTAGCCTGATGATTTTATTAGTAGTGTTCAAATATTCAACCTTTAGTTATGATGAAATTTCTGAATACTCCGACAATATTTCATCAAGCTATATTAATTATGGAAAACTTGTCGGATTATTTTCAGTTTTACTTGTAATTATTTTACTGACAATCAATATTTTTTCAATAGTATTTACGTCTGATATAAGACATTCCTTTGCAAAGGTAAATATTAGATCAAGAGCTTTTTCGAAGTTTGAAATAGCTCAGCTTTTTTTTATGCTTTTTCAATGCATTTTCTTTGTAATGCTAAATGAAAAATATTTTTTATTTAGTCAAGCTTTCTTATTTATATATGGAGTTGCTCTTATCAAGAAACTTATTACAGCACTTCCTTATTACAATCCTGTTGAAAATGCAATAAAATCATGCCAAATTTGTGCGATATCAATATCTATCTTAATTTTTCTATTTAGCGCATATTTGGATAATGGATCAATTATTGCTATTTTAAACGTATTTTTACAACCTTTTACGCTGGTTTTAGTATGTCTTAAAGTAAAATCAAACTCAGCTGCAAAAACTGAAGTAAACAATGACTTTATAAATCAGTATGAATTTGAAAGAAAAATGAGGCCATATTTATGCAATGAAATAAAACATGATTTCAATGACTTAATCAATAAATTTTCTTATTTTAGTCAAACTAAGAAATTTGGATATGATAAACTATTGGTAATATGAGAAGCTAATTATTGCTTTTATGTGCTCAAAAATGAACAATTAGCAAGAGTTAAATTAACAAAATTGAAAAATGCCAAAAATACTTTAGAAGGAGAAATCCAGCAATGACTACTTACTAATAAACTTGACAACAATAAAAATGATTCATCTGAAGTGAAATTTTTAGAATATTTAGATGAGCTAAACAGAGTAAAAGCTTATGATTTATCATTATGTGAAAAATTACTTGATGTAATTAATGAAATTTTATTAAAATCTCCAAAAATTGTCAAATTAGTGAACATGATTACCCATGCATCAGACGATATCAATAAGATGAAAAATTTATATGAAAACCTTACAAGTTGTCACAAACAAATCTGTGGGATGGAGCTTTATGCATCATTTTTACAAAGCATTCTTCATAACGATGACCTCAGCAATCTTATGCTTAGAAAAATAGAAACCATAAAAAATAATGATTTTAATTCTGCAACTTTTCGTGAAGAAAATGGAATTTTACTTGTTTCAGTAGATTCTATATCATTTGGAGAAATTTCATATATAAATGATCCAGCATTATATATATTAAAAACTTCGAGGCTTGATTCTATAGGAAAATCTTTTACAAAATTTATACCGCTTCAGTATAGGCTTAGCCATGATAGCTATATTCATGAATTTATTCAAAATTGCACAAATCCTGATGTGACAAATCATAGTGATTTATTCCTTGAAAATGATGAAGGATTTATATTTGAATGTCAGCTACTAATAAGGTTCACTCCAATGCATAACAAAATGTATATGCTGATTTCTATAAACCCTCTCAAAACTTCTAGGCAAATGGCTTTGATAAGCAGTGAAGGCATTATTCAAAATCACACTGATAAATTTCCATATTTTTTAGGATTCGAAGGGGCAAGTTTAAAAAGTAGAAATATATCTGAATTTGTTTCAAATTTTAGTATGCACTCAATGAATACTTTTGAACCTAAAATTGAGATAGTTGACAACCAGGAAATTGCTTTAATCCATTCAGAAAAAATCATAAAAACCACTAAAATCCACACTTTTACAATAATTTACAGTAGAGCTGACATGCATATTTGGAAAAGAGGAAATAAATCTTCCCAAATTCATCTTAATAACAACAATGATATGGATACTGGAGTTTACTATTGCAATTGAATGCCATCAATTAATCAAAAAATGTTCGAAAACATTAAATCTGCTTTAAAGCTTGCTGAAAAGTTACCTCAAATTCCTATAGAAAATAATGATATTATAGACACTCCCAAAGATTTTCTAAAATCCATAAAAGATTTTTCAGCACCTAAAGACCCTCTCACTCCATTAAGCAAAGATAGATCTAATTCTGCCTCAAACAACAGCCAATCAAATTCAGCTCAACGATTTGTTACCAAAGTTATTCAAGAATCAGAAAACCGTATAAAATTTTTCCAGTCTATTTTTTTCTTCTCAGTTTTAGCTGTTGCTTTATCAAATATTGGGATATTAATTTATATTTATGATGAAGTAGACCATACTAGCTCATTGAGAACTTTTGAGCACTTAGGGGAAATTTTATATTTAATAGCATCCTCAGCTGATCTTGTGGTGTCTATAAACTATGATATGAAAAATGGGCAGCTATCGGAGTCTTGTAATGCTTTGTATTTTAATACGACTATTTCGCAGTTAGATTCGCTAAAAGACTCAATCAGGACTGATTATGGAGACTGAAGTTACTGTCAAAGCTCTGATATTTCTATAAAAGCAATAATTCCTGTATGGACATATGAAAATAGTGTTGAGCTGAAAATGGCTAATTTTTATGATGCCATACAAGAATTCATAATCAAAGGAAAAGATTTTATATTAAAAGCAGAAACTGGCAGAGATTTGTCTAATGAAATGAAATTTATCATAAAAAACTCCCTTGGGTTCATGTATGAGTACTCCGACTCTGCATTAGAAGGACTAGTTAATTGTGAAAAAGATCGTATAAGTGGTCAAGGAATCAAAATAGGGGCATTTTTATGCCTTGGGGTTGGGATTATTACTCTATTTTTAGCATTTTTAATAATTCAAGTTTTATCCATCAATAAAAGATATAAGGCACTATGAGATACTGTTATGAAAGTAGCCAGAGTATTCGGTGTTGAAGAGAAATATATTTTAATTGAAAGACTCGCAGAAGTTCATGGAATTGACTATGCCTCAATAGACGATAATAGCTCCACTAAAAAAAGCCATGAGGCCTATAAAAAATTGAGCTTTAAAGTATTATGAAGATATGCATGGAGACTCTCTATATTTTTCCTTACTTCTGTGACATTTTATTTGGTAATTTATTTTGTACTTTATGCTCGTTGTGAAGATTTCATGATGAACCGGCCTGTGATTTTACAAACTTTTACCAAGCAAAGAGCTTTACTGTCAAGAATGAGTCTTTTTGCAAGAGATATTAATATTCCTGTAAATGAGGGGCTGTTTGGAAGTAGTTATTCTTTTGAGAACCCAAAGACAGAATTAGTAAACTCAGCAAGTCTTTTAAATAATGAAATCTTGATGATGAGGGATTCTAAGATTTTAAGTTTAGCGTCTGAAAATTTGAAAAAAAGGATTTTTGAGTACTCTGAAATTGATATAGGAATATTAAAATATGGGACAATTTCAGCAACAAATTCAGTTATTTTCCAAGCTTTTAGCTTGGGAAGTGGGGTGGATTCTTCGTCAGAAGTAGAAATTCATAGCTTTATTTCAGATATAACACAAATCCAAGAAGATGCTGATATTAATTTTGGACTAGCAAATCATGAGTCAAAATCAAAAATCGAAGATATTTTAGGCAGTATCATCCAGATTACTATTGTTTATTCAATCGGATCCATCCTAGTCTTTATCTTTTTTTACTGGCCTTTTTTAATTTCTGAGCGAAATATTCTCTTAAAAATCCAGAATTTTTCAGTTATTTTGCCTGCAAAAATAATTTTTGACAAGAAAAAAGAAAGTATATAATTAAACAAATAATTTTATAATAAATTATCTTCAACTCTTTCCAGCTTGTCATTGTAAAAATTTGTAAGTCTTGGAAATGAGTCTTTTTCTTTGTTAGACTGCTTTAATAGTTTACCAGTTTTGCTGGTTAAAGATGTAGAGGCCATATAATCAGGAACAACATTTACTGGCCGATCATTCCCTGTTGCATCACTTTTTATATTGAATTTTGTAACGTTTTTGAGAGTATATTTTAATGGACTTGTTGACCTATAACCAATGGAAGCACTAACTGTACTCATTGCTCCGACTTTGTTGACTATTGATTTAGATTTTGTGGTAGCTGGCAAAAAACTGGCAGGGGCTGTTGATATGGCTAAATTTTTCCGTCTTGGCTGTACTTTCTTGTTGTCAGCTAAAAATTCTTTTAATTTTTTCGATTTTTCTTTAGTTCTTCTTAGTTCATCTCTTGTCATCCCTACTTTTTCTGCGAGCCTGCTAGCGAGGTTTTGATTTTTAGTAATATCATGTATATGCAATTTTATTTCTTTCTCTAGCCTGATTTCATCTTGCTGCATTTTTATTTTCAATTTATTGTACTCTGTGCTATTTTTGATCAAAACATGATTTATTTCTTTTTCTTGCTTTTTCAACAATTTTTTCCTTTTCTTTTCTTGTTCTTCTAAAATTTTGTTTTCTACTCTATTTTGTTCTTCGATTTCTAAGTTTTTGAGTTCATTTCTTATTTGCTGTGCTTCTGCATATCTTTCATTTATAGCTACAACTTTTTCTCTAACTTGCAATTCTTTCATAACAGGTTTTGGCTTGATTTTCACAAATTCCACATCTTTCTGCAATGTTTCATTTAGCTCTTCAACCTGTTTGGCATGAATTTCTTTCAATTTTTGCATTTTCTCTTGACAGTCTGTAGCAAAATCTTCGTAAATTTTATTTCACTGCTCTTTGAATTTTTCTTTTTTTTGCATACCAATATCATGATATAAAGAAATTTCTTTATTATGGGTGCGTAGCCTCAAAGTTCGTTGGAAATTGATAATGTCGCTTTCCAAGCTACGAATAGCTCTCATTAACTCTTTGTAAAGGCTATATTCATGAATATTACATAATTCATCAGCACAGATCTGCATTCTTTCTTTTATGGTTGAAAATAGCAAAATTTGTTCATCTTCATTTAAGAAACCGTCTTCATCTTCGTCTAATAAATCAATTAAGTCGTCAACGGTTCTAACAAGCAACAATTCACCTAGGTTTTTGGCTTGTTTATCTAGCAGAACTTGTAGGGCTGCATCGTTTAGTAACCCATCTTTTTTATAGTCAGCTAATAGCAATGCTTCCCAAATTTCTCGGCATTTCAAATGGGCATCTAAAAGGGGTCGGGCTTCATTAAGAACTTTGGCCCGCTGCTGAGCACTGACAGATGTTGAAAAATTCGTATGGGCTGTGGCTAGTCTTCTATTTAATGATTCATCATATTGCTTTGGCTTGAGCATCGCGATTTTAATCTAATAATTGTAGTAACAATAAAAATGGGAGGAAAAAGCTCGAGCCAACAACTAGAAGACACGATTTTTAATATGAGACTCGCCTCGAAGCAGCTACAAAAAGAATCACAGCGTAGTGAAAAAGAGGAAAAAATCGAAAAAGATAAAGCCAAAAAGTACCTTGAAAAAGGTTTAATTGATACTGCAAGGATTTATGCTGAAAATGCTATAAGAAAGAAAAATGAAGCTCTAAATTACTTAAGACTATCAAGCAAAATGGATGCAGTCTGCTCCAGGATCCAATCGGCAGCAAGAACTGAAAACATGACTCACCAATTCCAAAGAGTAATCCCTCAGATGAATAGAGTCCTTCAGAATATGAACTTAGAAAATATCAGTCAAACAATGAGTCAGTTCGAAAAATGTTTTGAAGACTTAGACGTCGCATCGGGGTATATCAATGAATCATTGAACTCTACCACTACAGTTTCTACACCGAAAGAACAAGTTGATTCTCTACTAGGAATGATCGCAAGCGAGCACAACATTAATATTCAAGAACAACTTGGAGAAACCCCGCTAACAGGTGGAGTGAATTTGACTGAAGATCAGATGAAGTCGAGATTTGAAAGACTAGGATAAATTTATATCAAAATTTATTATAATCAAAGTATAAAATGGCATACGAAAAGACTTCATCTACTTATGACTGGGAAGAAGTCCTTAGGAATATTTTTATAAAATACACCAATTCAGGCCCAGCAGTTTCGAACACCTATATGACTTCTATTAAATACCAAAAAATGATCCAAGATGCTGGGCTAATTGACCAAGAATTTACCCCTCAGAAAGTTGACATTATTTTTTGTTCTGAAAATCGTCATAGACCGCACATGAAATTCGAAGTATTCGTGAACACAATACCAAGAATCGCCGAAGTAAAATTTATTGATGAGTTCCAAAATGACCCTAGGGAAACGTTAGAAAAATTATTAACAAATCATTTCATGCCTCTTTGTACCAACATGAGGGCTCCTCACCAGATTTTTCACCCAGATGCAATTGAGCTAAATGAAGATGTGAGAGAAATTATTCATAGCGTAATTTCTCCACTTAAAGACCTGTATGCTACTTATTTTCCATGAGAATTGGCTGGCAATGATAAATCTGCTCAAAAAACGAATAAATCCCAAAGTGCACTGCATTTATTTTTAAGAGATTTTGATATTTGCCCACAACTGATAAATAAATCCACAGTTATCAAGTTATGAAAAGATGTGGTGCTGTTTCAAGGGCAATTTCCACCAGCACAAGCGTTATTGCCAAATCCTTCACATGAAACTGGAACCCACTTTTCGTTCAGTAAATTTTTATATTTTTTGTATATGAGTGCACTGGTAGGCTATTCTCATGATTCTCAATTAAATGCCTGTCCACCTCCAGAAAAACTTTTAATCTTGCTAGAAAGAATGGAACTTGCCAAAGAAAACCATACAGTCCACAAGCACCGACCAAGAACTGCGAAAGATTCATTACTTCCTAGTCGAGATCTAATTGAAAGAATTATTTTGAATACAGAAGACATGCAAACTCAATCACAAATGCAAAGCGTTTCTCAGTCAGAGCAAGAATATGAAATCTCCCAAGCTACTCAGAGTATTTCTGCACTCAATTTAGATCCTTTGGGGTTAGAAAGCTTGGAAAAGTACTTAGAAAGGCTTCAGAGGATTTTTCAAGCATATTGTTCATATGGTGAGCCTATGAATACCACAAGGCTAAAATCTTCAAAACTTATAAAAATGCTAAAAGATTGCCACTTATTAAAAGAACCTAAAGGAGCTGACAATTTTGATGTTTCAGTAAGTTCAACAGCTAGTGGGCTAACAAAGGTAGATATTGACTTATTATTTTCAAAATTAACAGGAAATTATGCAAATCCTACCAAACGTAATGGAATTAAATTTGGCCCAAAATCACATTTATCACTGCAAAATTCTAACAGTAACGGGAGAATGGAATTTCAACAGTTCCTTAAAGCACTAGAAATTGTGGCAATGAAAACCTACCCAGACTGCCTGCTAGAAGAAGCTTATATATCGCTCATAGAAAATCATATTTTACAGTTAGAAACAGACTGAAGTCAACAGAGAGGAATTAACAGCTTATACGTTAAAACTCTTATGGACATGCTCAGAGACGAAGAAGTCATCGAAATTCTTGGCGTTATCCACAAGGTCATGCTTCCTTATTACAATTTTTACGCCGACACCAGAGGCTATATGAATTTCACCGCCTTTGCAAAGTTCGCAAAAGATTTTGAACTGTTTCCTGACCTGATTTCAAAGGCAAAATTATTAAGATATTTTTATACATTAGCAGGAATTTATGCACAAACTGAACATCCAGAAGCCCAAGGGTCTGTAAATTCAGTAGCAAATGATTGGAGAGCCCCAGAGCAAACTGAAGTAGAGGTTATTGATCAGCATTTATTTGTGGAATCATTAGCACTTATAGCTGCAGATTTATCGTATGTTAAAAATGCGACAGCAGTCCAAAGAATCTGTTCACTGATGGAAAGATTAAGCCAGTCTCAAGGGCCGACTATTCTTGGGATTTCTGCAGGTAATTCTCAGCCAACTTTTCAGAAATCAGACATGATAAAACCTATCAAGCAAAAATATCCAAATATGTTTGCACGTGCAAGAAGCCCATCCAAGCCGTCTTTTTCTGAGCTAATGTCTTAAAAAAATTATTTAAATAAATATGATTTTCTACCTTTTTATCTTGCCCTTTGTGAACTCTTTAAATCAAGGTAGCCAAGTCCCATTAGACATAGAAAACTTTTCAGATCCTATTTGTGACAAGCACAGCGAATGCATTTCATGCTCTTTCGAAGAATTAAGGACTTTTGACGTCTGTGCTTATTCAGGATACTATCAAACTGTTTTTTGTACAATGAGAAATACACTGGCGAATTCTACACAAGAAATTTCATATGTGTCTTCATGCTTCCCTGCAAAGGCTACAATTTTATCAAGTTTTTCATGGTTTTTTATTATTTCAGCAATAAGTGCAATATTTTTAGTTTATAATTGGAGGATTTTGAGAAATAAGAAAATTGAAGCTCAACAAGCAAACTTAGAAAACATAATAAAAGCTTAAAATTTACAAATTGAAATTATTATCTTTTAACCCTCGCGGATAAGCTAATTTTTGTAGTTTTTCGGAAAGTGGAGATGGAGATATCAACTCGTAATTTCCCACTTTTTCTGGGAGTTGGCCAAATGGGCGAGGTTTTTTGCCACCTAGTATTTTGGTGAGGTCAATATTCATTTGAGAAACGCAGTTGTTAAACTGCCCTTTTTGTAGTTCATGCATTCTTCGATCTAAAACATTAAGCAGCTCTTTATGATTGAAATAGAGAGGATCAACTAAATCAAGCGTGTCGTCAATTAATTGTTGCTTGACAAGATCATCTAAATAATTTTCTCTGGCTAAGCTTGGGCTTGAGTTAATTTCAATTAGCCAGCATTGGCAGTTTGAATCAATCATGACATCATATCCTACTAAATCAAAGCAGCATTCCAAGCTTGGGATCTCGTTTTGCACTGCAATCAAGCTTTTCAGTACAATTTCTTTTATTTGTGCCCAAATTTTTTCTCAATCGACGCCAGACCTTCCTAGTCTTTCTTTCAAAGTTTTCAAAGCAAGTTTTGTTCCTCCAAAAATGGCATCAACTGTCTCATTTTGGGAATTTTGGTTATATTTTTGTATAGAAGAATTTGTTAAATGAATGAATTTGTTGGAAAGCTTGTCTGGGTTTAAGGAAAATGGCACCGTGCTTACCCTTGCAAATCCTTCTTTATATAGAAATACTTCAAGAGGGGAAAAACTTGTAATTAAAATATAAAGCCTTAGGTCGAATTTATATCCGTCTAATAATAAAGGATTCATAATATATCGTTGAATTACCATCGGCTCACCATATGTAACTTGATTTAAATCATTAATCACTGAAATTCCACGTCCTCTGCTTTTCCCTATAGGTTTCATAATTCATACATTTCTGCTAGAATCTGAGTTTTCTAGCTCTGTATAATTATCAACAAATTGCACATATTCCTGGGGTAAACAATAAGTTTGTGGGATTATTTTCCATAATTGGCTACATTTTGCTGAAACTTTCATTATTTTTTCAATATTTTTTTTAAGTAGATCTTTTCTCGAGAAATTCTTTGTTTCAGGGAAATGGTTGACTTTTTGTCAAACAAGTAGTTTTGGAAGTTCTATTCGAGGTTTTGACCAAGTCCACATCACATTTCAGGTAAATTTCAAATTCATACCATGAGGAAGCTCAGTTCAGCCTTTTTTCTTATTAAAACCTCTGCTTACAATATCATATACTTCTGGTCTTGCCCTGACAACTCTAAAATACATTTCTTTATCACATGGAACTGATGGCCTTAAAAATTCTTTTCCTTGATTTACAAGATCTCTTGGGTTTATTTCTAAAGGAGCCAAAGAAAGCTTGAATTTTGTGTGAATTTCGAATTCTGGACTGGTAAGAAGAGATTGAAATTCTTTGAACATTTGATGAGCCTCACGTAGAGCCGCAACTGGATTAAAGTCACGAATTTTGCCAGATCCAGCGAAAATATCGAGAAATGATTTATAAATTCCTGTGTAGTCTACAGCATCTATAGGAGTTTCTTTAGGAGGCTTTGGGATTGGTTTTTTAACTGGAGTCTTTTTCTCTTGTTTTGGAGGTTCTTTTTGAGCAGGTTTTGGCTGAGGCTTATGAGGTAAAGGAGGCTTTGCAGCTTTAATTATCTGAGGTTCTAATACTGGCTTTTCTATTTCTTCTTCATATTCTTCTTCATCACTTGATTTTTGGCTTTCTTGAACTTGCTCTTTTTTATTTTTAGAAATTAATTCACGGATATTTTGCAGTTTTTGGTGGTTTGATGAGTAAAAATGCATTCCTTCTTTAGTTTGTGTGATTAAAACGTCATCAGAGTTTTTGGTGATTTCAGATATTGTAGATGGATCTAAAGTCTCAGTAGGTTTCGCAATTGTGATTGTCATTTGATGAGAAGATTCTTGTATAAGAGGCCCTGCCGGGACTTCTTGGGATATAGAAGATACTGATTTTTCTTCTTGAAAATCTGATTGGGATACTGAATTTTCATGAGTTATCCCAATACTTTCTTCTCCTATATCTATGTTTTCTTCATATTTTGGTTCATTTTCAGAGTCAGATTTATTGTCATTTGATTTTTCTGGCATTGAAAAAGTTTCTTCAATATATCTTTCATTTTGTATATTTTTTGTTTCAGTTTCACAACTAGATGAACTTTCTTTGTTCTCTTCAGTTAATAAAAGATTTTCTTCAATAGTTTTACAGCTCTCTTCCAAAAGCTGAGATTCTACTTTTGATTCAAATGTATTTTTTCTTTCTTCATATACTTTATTTAACAAATTTTCTCTGATAGCTTCACCTTTATTTTCTTCATTAAGGTTTTCATTTATTTTACTATCTATTTTCTTTATTTCTTGACTTTCATCCTGTCTTTTTTCTTTAGTTTCTTCTTTTTTTAACTCACTTTTTGTTACTTTACTTTCAGGTTTTATTTTTGCATTTTTAACACTTTGATCTTTTCCTACATCCTTTACATTTTTATCGTTTTTCTTTTTAATTGTACTTTCCAAGGAATTTTCTCTTTTTAAAGTAGCGGATTTTTTGTTTATTTCTTTTTCTTTAATTTCTGAACTTGCTCTATGAATTGATCCTTGCTTATTCTCAGATGTTTTCTGATTTTCGACGGTTTTTGTTTGTTTTTTAACATTATTTTGAATTCTTGGTATGCTGTCTTTTCTCTCCAAGTCCTTCTTTTTAGTTGGGGTGTCTTGAGTTTTCTTTTCTTTTTTTACCGTTGGTTTGATATTAGTAAAACTTTCAATCTTTTTAGCGACTGGAACGCTACTTCCTCCAATGACAACAGTTTTTTCAACATGTGTATTTTTCAATACATTTTTTACGAAATCTCTATTTTTTCTAATATTTCCCCTCTGTTTTCACAGTTTTTCGCCTATGTCTTCATCCTCTCTGCTTTCGCTTTTATATTCATCATTCGATTCTATTGTAGCTTGAGTGCTTATTTCTTCTTTTTCAATTTCTTTATATAGATCTGAATTAAATTCTTTAACACAAAACATAGTAATTTGGTTTATGCTTACTCTTTCATCAATTTCTATTTCTATCAGCTCTAAAATTCTTTGAGCCTTCCTTGTTCATTTTTCAGAAGGAGAAAAAGTAGCTGATTGAAGGGCTTTGGAAATAGCATCATGATGGGTATGGAGGTCGGTTTCATTAAAATCATAAATTTCTTCAAATGCTGGAAGCTCAATTTCCATTTCTTATTGAAATGGGAAAAATGGAAATTTAGATTATGAAGAAAGTTATATTTATGCATGAAATTATGATTTTTACTGACAAAGCGTAATAATAAATAAACAAAAATTAGCTAATTTTAATGCAAAAAACATATTCTCATATATCAAGATAATATTTAAATTATTATAAAAGGTAATTATTTTTAAAGTCTAAAACACGATTAAAATGCCATAATTTTTTAACTCAGGGTATTATAATAGATTAAAGTCATAATAAAATTCTCTTGCATATTTTACATGGTTCAAGTATGATTCTCTTTTGAATTTTCTGGAAGTTGTGATTCGTGGTATGTGTTTTTGATTAATTGCTGGCACAAACCTTGGCTTAGCCACAAATCCCGTCTTAGGATTTGAAATTAATTTTCTAGAAGATCCCATCCTGCTTTCAGGGACATAAATTTTTTCAAATTCTTTGATTTTTCGCTGCCTCACAGGTATTTGAGGAGATGAAAGGACATTCACTAAATCCGAAACAAATGAGTCATCTTCATTAAAAAAGTCTTGGACACTTTTTATTGGCTCAAGGTTGCATTTTAAATGTCCTTGATCTTTAAATGGCATAAAGCCAGAAAATTTTTCACTATTTAAGCTTGCCCGGACTTTCAGAGGCTGAAGTACATAATTTGAATATTTAAGCACTGAAAAAGATTTAGGAACTGCTTGATTTAATTTATCTGGAGACCCAGGACTAGATTCTGGGAGTAGAGCATTGTCGATTTTCTTTTTAGAGCTAGAGTCTCTATAAGAGATCATTATTTTACCATTTTTACTGAATGTTTTTGCAACTGATAGACAATAGAAAATACCTTAATTCGATAATATATCATGTTGTGAAATACCTTGCTAAATTAAAATTATGCAAAAGAAAATTTAAAATATTTTCTAGAAAATTAAGTATCATTTAAAAGGATTTCAATATGATTTATTAGAAATTTAATGCTAAATAGCAATAGCTCTTTTAATAAATTTTTAATTTAAATAAAATAATAACGCAATGGTAATACTGAATTAATATTTCGATTTATTTTATTTTTTAAGGGAGTTTTGCCATTTAACATTTTATAAGTAGTAACTTCCTCCTTCAAAATATGGACTTTTTACAAATTCCAACCTCTTTCTATACTCAAGAAAATAAGAAGCCTAGCCCAAAAACTATAAAAGTCCGTAAGAGGCTTTTTACCCCACAAAATCAAGAAGCAGCAGTAACTCAAAAAACCATACGTGTTGCTCATAAAGTAATCAAACCCCAGCCATCTGAAACTCCCCTTCCAGGATCAATCGAGGAAGATTTTTTATTAGAATCTTCAGGCAAGCCAATTCACTTTTTACGCATAAAAAATCCAAATACAGGAAAATTTGAAATAAATCCCCATATACTTACCCCAGAATCCGAAAAAAATCCTCCCATAACCCCGAGCAATAAAGAAATTTTATCTAAAGTTAAAAAATGTGTCACAGTTATCAGTGCTGCTGAAGTAATACAAAAGCCTGTAAAAACTTTAAGTTTCCAAAATCTATCAAGAAAACCAACGGTTATCGTAAATCCAGAAGTAAAATATAAGGAAAAAATTCAGCAGATTAAAGAAGGTATGAAAAAAGAAGCAGAAGCGGAAGAAAGATTGCTGAAGTCGTTAAAAACAGGCCAGAGGATAACTGAAACAATGCAAACTCATTCTTTAGAGAATTATTACTCAGCAAGCCATTCTTGGCACAAAATTTCTAACTTTCTATCTCAAAAACTGAAAAAGGAACCGCAAGATTTAAGGCTAAACTCAGCCCCAAATTTTAGACAGAAAAAAGAAGAATGCGAATTGCTAGATAAAATAGTTCCATTGAAAGATAAATATGGTGTTTTAGCTTGAAATTTAACACTTAGACAGTGGCCAAAGTCAGATGTTCCTGGTGAAGTGTGGATTCCTATAGGAGGACAATTAAGTGGGCTATACACTACAATTAGACATAGAAGTAACACAAGCCAAGAATTTATAAGAACTGTAGGATCGCATGGCAGCTCCAGAGGAAGTTTAAGAAATTCTCAATATTTCAAGAGAAAGCTCGAAGAAAACCAAAGTAAAGACCAAATTTTGCTTGACAATGAATTGGATGACATGATGGTTCTAGGTGAATCAAAATTTCCTATTGAAAAATCAGCTGCTGAAATGGTAGGAGTTAGATTTTTAGCAACTGATATAGGTAACAATGTGATGCCTGAACAAACAATTGAATTGAATTATGAAGTGAAAGTTAAATATTAGCTATATTATATGTGATTTATATAAAAATCTATATTTTATCTAAATTATTGTGATAAGTCAATATTCAGCTGCAGATATAATAATTAGATATAAGTTAATAGTTTGAGAAACTGCCCCTTTCTATAGATTTTTCACAATATAAAATGATTTTAACTCCCAAGATTAATGAGTAAAAGCATACGAAAAATTCCTATTATTGGAAAATTAGATAAATGAGCTAAGTTAAGATTAAAATGAATTCATTGTGCTAAATAGATTAGCAAGATGATAAATTAAAATATTTGATAATTAAATAGCATAATCCTTTGGATAATAAGCCCTTAATTTATTCTTAAGAATATCTTGATTGTAAATTTTATTAAATCTATCCTTTTTCAAAGGATTTTATCATAATTAAAACTTTATTTTGTTCCATTTTTCCATCATAATAATCCTAAGAATATGGCTGGCTGGTTTTAAATATGAAAATTTTGGGCAAAAAGTATCATCTAACAAATCCCAAAAATCCTTCTCAAGCCTTGAGAACTTCTTAATGCCTTCAAAATAATTAATTGCCAGTTCCTGAAATCAAAAAAAATATTTAGTGGAAATCTAATAAAAATAATTCCTGAAATTTAACGGTCACTTTTTGTAATCTTATTCTTTAATCAATAATCTCAATTCTAGACTTTTTTATATATTAATTTAAGGCTTCTGATTTCTGTTGGACTAAATTAATTAAATATGAAATATTGACTTCAAAAAACAGCCCACTGTACAGGTATTTACGAGCTTCAGGGTCTGTCTTGCTATACAATTTCACCAACTTAATTTGTATTGCTTAAGTAAAGAGATTGAATTATAGAGCAATCATCAGAAAGGAGACTTGGCATTGAGTAGCTATGAAGTGACTTAGGAAAAAATGGTTCTAAGCCGAGCTCTTCAATCATGTACTGGCTGATGTATTTTTTCATTAGCAATCATTTTTCAAGGCATTGAAAACTGTGATTTCCTCTGCAACAATTAAATTCAAACTTATCACAAAGAATTCTAGGATTTAAGTCAACAAATAAAAGCTCAACATAGTAATAATAAGATTCTCTCACCCCATAAGGAGTGAAATATTCCTTGCAGAACCCTGAGTTAAAGCTGTTCGCAATTGACTTAAATTTTTCTTTTCTTTTAGATTTTCCATCAGTTTTAGGACCATTCTCTGTTTGGCTAATTTGAAAAAGGACTTCTTCATGCTTGTGGAAAACCTTTGTGAGCTTCATCCAGATTTTCAATGCTGTAGGGTTTTTAGGGTTAAAAGAATTTATTGTTCTCGTTGGAATCTTTTGGCTTTTGATCTGTCGCAAAATACGCTTATGGCCACGTATAATTCTACACCTCAAATATTCTTTCTTAGGAGGAGTTGTTGAAGCTCGCTTTGCATTATAAAAGCAATTTTTGATTTTAGCTTCTAGCTTGCTTTTACGTCCTGAATAAGGTCCGTATGATTGAAGCTGGCTTACCAGGATATTGTCCATTGATTGCATAAATTTCATTATTTAAATTTTTATTAATTTGGCTAGACATAAGTTAATAATTAAGAAATTTTAATAAATATCATTGAAAGAACCTAGCAAAATTTTGTGGTTAAAATATACATGAATAGTTGAGATAAATTATAAAACTTGTTGGCCATATTACCATGGACAAAATAGCAGCGAATAGTGATAAACAGAAGATGGATGCAAAAAATGGAAAATCGCTATAAAATTTGAAGTAGTGAATTTTTTTATAGTTCAAAAAATAGGATTTTTAAGGTGTCTTTCATAAGAAATAAAAATATCATAATTCTATAAATCATAATTGTGGCGACAAAAGAGTAATTTTTATAAGGGATACGCAATTCTGATAAATTAATTAATTTATTTAATCCTACGTATTTCTATATGATTTATATAATAAATGATCTTTAATTGTCATTTTAAAATGAATTATTTGTTGATTCTCATTTGCCAAATTTCGAATCCCTTAAGATTTCCCATGCGAAATACTAAAAAATGCTTTAAAAATAATTTCCTTTTCTTTAAATTTTAAGAATAAATGAGCAACTAAAGCTTAAATAACATCAATAAATAGGCATCATTTTTAAGAAAACAATTTCATTGCCTTGAGTTATTTATAAGCATAGATCTTGTCTTTGCCTAGATTTTAAAGAAACCTTGAATAGCAAGAATAAAAATTAATTGAATTAATTTAAAATATATTTAAAACCAACCCAAACAACAATAAACTGTCATTGGATAAATAAGATATTAAAATTTAATAAAATAAAATACTTTAAAACTGTACAGAAGCTTAAAAATAAACCCTGCCCTAAATATATATAAACGTTCTATACTCTTAATGATGTTATGTATAATTTTAAAATTTTTTATGCAAGACTGCTATTGAATAGATTCATTTTTATTCTCTAAAAATATTTAAATTTTTTGTCGATATACCATTTTAATTAGGATTTAATTTTTTGTCATTAAAATTATTAAAATATTCAAATAAAAAAATTGTTTCATTTGGTTTCTGAGAGATCAATTGTTGCACTTCTCTTAGGCTCAAATAAAAGAAATCTAATTAAACCGTTTTTAAATTTAGACTTCTCCATTCTGGACGTAAGTGTTCTTAAAAAAATTTTTAATAATGATATAATATGCTATCTCTATTCATTAAGATTAACTTATTTAAAGACCCCTGGAAAATAAACCTCTTATTCATTTGTAAATCAGCAGGAGTTTTATGTCCAATATTAAGATTTTGAATATCGATTAAGAGATTATTTCATATTATTATTTTGACATCAAAATACAGATTTAAAGTTCAAATTGGATTTAATTGCTTAGCTAATAATCTAAAACAATTTTTTAAATAATACAATGGTTTTGTGAGATATCTTCTAAAGTTAAACAAAAATTATTAATCATAGGTCTATATTTGGGATTTTATATTTAAAATTTTCTTATTTCTAAGCAGTTAAGCTACAAATTTTTTAGAAATTATGAAATTTTCACATTGGCATATTCCATAAAAGATACAAATTATTTTATTTGAAACAAAATTTTTATTATTTTTGAATCAATTACCATATTTTGAAGACTTTAGAAATTTAAATATGGGCTAATTTAAAATCATCGCTTAATTGTGTTGTTGAATTATAAAATTATCATCAAAATATTAGTTTACTAGAAAATTAATCGTATCATTTCATGAAAATTTTAAGTCTTCTAAATAAATGATGAACATCTTATGATTTCTTAATTAATCTAATAATGAAGTTTATACAACCAATGGATCAGGTATTGGTCAGTCAACTCCAGACTTATGCTCCGAATGCCAGCCGTAAAAGCAAACTAGAAGCCAGGATTAGAAGTTGCTTTTTCAACACAAAGCGATCAACCCCTATGCCTCCTAAGAAAGAATATCTAAGGTGCAGAATCATCCGTGGCCATAAGAGAGCATTAAGACAAGTCAAAAACCAGAAGATCCCAACTAGAACTATAAATTCGTTTGACTCTAAGAACCCTACCGCAATGAAAATTTGAAAAGCTCTTACAGAGTCTTTCCTTAAATATGAAGAAGAATTAACCCCAATTAGTCAAACAGAAAACGGACCTAAAACAGATGGGAAGTCTAAACGGAAAGAAAAGCCTGATGAAATTGCTAAAAGCTTTAATTCTGAGTTCTGTAAAGACTATTTCGCTCCTTATGGAGTAAGGGAAACATATTATTATTACATTGAGCTGCTATTTGCAGATTTGAATCCAAGGATTCTCTGCAACAAATTTGAGTTTAATTGCTGCAGGGGAAATCATAACAAGCAGTGCCTTGAAAAATGATTGCTGATGAAAAAGTACATCAGCCAGTATATGATTAAAGATCTTCAATTAGAACCATTTCTTCCAGATTCGCTAGAATACTACTCCTTGCCAAGTCTTTTTTCATACAGTCATTCTTGTTCTCAAACTCGTCATTCTAGCCGTAAAAACTATGGACCCTATTTAAACTCAAAAATAGACTATTATATTTCGAAGTCAGAACTTGGGGTGTGTCATATAAGCAAGGAAGAAAATTTATTTTTTAGTGAAATGAAAGCTAAAGCTTAGGAATAGGCATATAATTTTTTTAAAGTTTCTAATCAATATAATAATTATTTAAAATTTCTTGCTTGATGAGCTCTTTTCTAATTATTATATAAATAATCAAAAAATATCCAAAAAATGTTTTTGAGCCATTCTCCAGGGTTTATATTAAATGCTTGATGATAAAAATTCAAACTTGTTCATTAGACTTGCCATGCTGTCCATATTATTTTGGCCAGTAGAAATGGGATTTGAAATTTGTTTTTTTTACGAGAGACCAAAATTAAAAACTTTTTTTATTCTGTATGCAATTTTTTTGATGATAGACTTGATTACCTTTAGTAAGAATTCGTTGACCTAATTTCCATAAACTTATCACTTTTTATAGGCTTTTGAAATTTTTTATTACAAAAGCTTATTAAATTTAAAATTCATTTTATGCGGAACAAAAAGGCCCAGTAATAATTCTTAAAATTCAATAATTTATCTTAATCATTACTATCTAGGACCATAGTCAGCTTAAGGAAATTCTAGCTTAAAGAAAAATGATAATTAAAGCATCTTTACAATAAATATACCGAATTAATTTTTTAGAATGGGAATAATAAATTTAATTGTAATTAATCATTCAGTGCCATATCATGACTCTGCATCAAATTTGAAAAAATATTATATTGTGACAATTATTTATTTATAAAGTTAAATAAATTTTTCAACAATGGTGTCATTAGGGAGACATAAAAGACTGTTGATGCTTTTATTAAGTATTATTCTTTTCTCTTTTTTCTTTTGAATGCTTATTATTTACATTGAAGGAATATCTGAAGATAAAGAAAATATCATCAAGCCAATATTTTGAGATTTCAATAAAGTACCTATAAGCTTTTCGGGTGAAAACAATAGAAAGATTTCAAATAATACCAATGATTCTTTAGAAATCCCTAAGGATAATACAGAAGAAAAAATAGAAAATAATTTTGGATTGAATAATGAGAAATCAAAATATTCAACATCATGAGTACCTGAAAAAGCTACTTTTACTGTTGACCCAACTGATTATTTTAATACAAAATTCAATGTAGTAAATCCATGAGAAAATAAAGATTCTTTGAAAAGTGAAGAAAATGAGAAAGATGACACTAATAGCGGAATCAGTTTTATAGAAAATCTCATATTAGAATCAAAGCAAGAAATGTTTGAATTAAAATCATCATTTTTATCAGCAAATGTAAATATTTCTGAAGAAAATATTGCTTGTGCCCCTGAAGTGCAAGGTTTAACACAAGAGCAAGCCAATTGAAGATATCGGTATAGACATAGAAAATTTGGTTGTGGCTTTGAGTCTCAATCAATATGAAAAATAAAAAATAATACTCTAACTCTTCATTGTGAGCCGGAGCTTGGACAGTTTGTATTAGGAAATTTGCCTGAAGATGAACTAATAGGAAATGTTAGATACCAAGCCAGATATGTGCCTTACAGAGGTCCTTTAGATCTTGGCGCTGTTGAATATGGATTTGTTAAATGTGGGATGTCTAATAAACAAGCATTTTTGTTCAACAAATTTTCTGAAAAAGTTTCACAGAAATCCCAAGAAAAACGTCACCAAATAATGGATAAATTAAATATTACCGAATCAAAGCCTCAAACTGTCTTGATAATTCTAATAGATTCAGTTTCAAGGAATCATTTTTACAGTTCATTAACAGATACTGTGGACTTTCTTAATAAAACTATAGTTGATGGAAAACATTCGAAGAATTATGCTATTTATGATTTTTTAATTAATGGTGCCCATGGGGAAAATACGTTACCTAATTTGATTCCTATGATGTTTGGCTATAATTATACTACGCATAGACAAAAAACTAAAAATCTATCATTAAAAAAATTGGAAGACAAAGAAAAATATATGAAGCTTCAAAATGAAATTTTATGAAAATTTTATAAAGACTTAGGGTATGTTACTTTATTTGAATGAGAAACTAAATGGGATTTTTTAGCTGATGCTGTAGGAAGGAAAATATTATGCGATCATGTAGCTACAAGCTTTTGACGAGGAGCTGCTGAAATAAATGGATTTTCTGATTTTATTGATAAACAAAGATGCATTGGGATTAATCATTCACATCAATATATGTTTGATTATGCCAAACAATTTTTAGAAAATTATAAAAGTCATAATAAATTCGGATATTTACATACAGTGGCGGGACATGAAATCACTGGCTCTGTAATAAAAAGTATGGACACAGATTTATGGGCATTTTTAGATTGAATTTTAAATTTTCACAGCGAAAATAATGAAGATCTAGCAATACTTTTAGCTTCTGACCATGGGTTGCATATGGGGCCATGAGACCGTTACGATGAAGGAAAAATTGAAAATTTAACACCTTTCACTTTTCTTATAACAAATAAAGATTTGCTAAGAAAAATTGGTAAGAACTCTCATGAGAATTTAATGCATAATACTAAAAGAATAATGACAAAGTTTGATATAAATCTTACTTTAAAGCATCTGGGATTAGCAACATATGGAAAAATCACTGAAAATTCTGATATATATATAGACTGGAAGAAAAGAACTGGAGTAAAGGATTCACTTTCCTTGTTTCTTGAGAAAATTAAAGATAGCCGAAACTGTGAAGATGTTGGAATTCCTGTATATTGATGCAAGTGCTCAAGGTTCAAAACAATTGAAATTGACAAAATTATTGGTTTAGCTGAGCATATTGCAAATGAAGGAATAAAAACAGTCAATAGAAAAGTATGAAAAGACAAATCACAAGAATATTGTTCTCAAATCACCCTAAAGGATATTTTAAGCTTAGAGCAAGAAATTGCCAATCATAATGAAATATTCAATAGAACTTACAAAGTAAAGATTTCAATAAATGAAAGTTCAGATTTTATTTTTAGTATTCAAGCTTATGTGACACCACTATTTATTTCAGAATTAACCACAAAAGAAGAATTAGAGAATGAACTTTATCCTTTATCAGATTTTTCTTATGAAAATTTAATTTTATCGGTCCAAATCCATAAAATTGTTAGGGATGACCAAAACTGGGATTTTTGCATAGAATTAGCTGAGCTTCTAACTGCAAAACACTCTTTTTGTGTCTGTAAAAGTCCTAAGACATATGATCTTGAAAATATACCTTCTATGAAAAGAAAATTTTATTATGAAAAATTTAAAAAAAAATTATCAATTATTGTTGGAATTGCAAATTCTACGTGTGTAGAAACTTGCAAAAAAGAAGGAAAAATCTGTGAAAATTGAGGATTGCAAGTAGTAAATAGACTTGAAATGCTGACTGAGCCCTGAAAAGAGAGACAGAGTTATACCATGTATATGGATAACCAAGGGAGAAGTTTTAAAGAGCTTCGAATTAATGAAATTGAAGAAGGGGATTTTCCAGGAATTTATTTTAAAAATCAAACATATAAATTTGTGCAAGGAGATTGGGGAGATTTAAGCTGTAATAAAAGAAATGATGAAGTGAGACCAATTTGTCCATGCTCTATATATTAAAGACTTAATAGGGAGAAAAATTGATAGGAATGGCTTATAATAAATATTATTTATTAATTTAATATAAAAATTATAAATAGAAGTACGATTAAGATGAGATTTAAAATATGGTAGCTAAATAAATAATGAGCTGACTTACAAGGACCAAAAAAACAATTCTGATCATTTTCAGCTTTTTAGTCTTCATAACTTTCTTCTGAGTTTTAATTATCTATTTGGAAGAAAATAACTGAGAAAATTACGAAAATACAATAATTTTAAAAGACGAACCAGAAGAAAGAAAAAAAGCAGAAGATGATAGTTTTAGCCTAACCTTTGAAGAATTTTTTGATAAAAATAATCAGAATGATTCTCTACCTTATGATTTTAGTATTATTAAATCTCAAAAATTATCAGAAGAGGTAATTTTTTATGATGGAGATATAAAGTCTATACCGCAGCATCAAGGGTATACGAGTGAACAAAGTGAGATTAAATTTAAGTACATGAACCGATCTCTAAGCTGCCCATTAGAATATAGAAAAATCTTTTTATTAGACAACAACAAACTGACTATGGATTGTTTTGAATCCGAAACTCCTCAATATATATTAGGAAATTCTCCTGATCAAGAAATAATTGGGAGTGTCAGATTTCCAACAAATTGAAGAGTTTATACATCTCCATTAGATATAGGAAACACTGAATTTGGATTCACGAAATGTGGCAGCATTGAGAAACAATGTTGACTTCATAATAAATTCTCCGAGAAAATTTCAGAAAAATCTTTGAATAAAGTAGTAGAAATTACGAAAGAGCACAAATTATCTAAAAAGCCAAAGCCTCAAACTGTATTAGTTTTACTTGTAGACGCTGTGTCCAGGCAACATTTTTATCGATCAATGAAACGTACAGTTTCTTTTATGAATGAAAATATTGTAAATGGAAAATTTTCAGAAAATCACACAGTTTACGATTTTATTAATGGAAATGCCCACGGCACCAAAACCTTAAGCAATCTAATTCCTATGCTTTTTGGGCATTCATATCTTGATCACCTTTCAAAAGTAGACAAACTTTCTTTAAAAAACAATGGTGATGAAGTTAAATTTAAAAAAGTCCAAGAAGATATAATATGAAAATATTATGAAAAATATGGATTTGTTACTATGCTAGGGTGGGAAACGAAAATGGATTACTTGGCTGAAATGGTAGGAAGAAAAATTTTATGTGACCATGTAGCTGCAAGTTTTTGACGTGGTGCTGCTTCAATAGAAGGATTTAATGATTTCAGTGACAAGCAAAGATGCATAGGCCATCACCATTCTCATGAATATCTATTAAACTATACGAAGGAATTTATCAAAAATTATAATGGTCATAACAAATTTGGATACCTTCACTTTTTGTCAGGGCATGAGCCAACTGGCTCAGTTATACAAACTTTGGATTCACATTTGGCAACATTTTTAGAAGAAGTTTTAAATTTTTATGACGAAAATGATGAAGATTTAGCCATTTTTCTAGCTTCAGATCATGGTCTACATATGGGGCCTTGGGATCGATATGAGGCAGGAACAACAGAAATAGTGTCCCCTTTTTCTTTTCTTATCACTAACAAAAAATTACTATTGAAGCTTGGTCCAGACACTCATAATATACTACTCCATAATACGCAAAGGCTAACAGGAAAATATGATATTTATCTTACCCTAAAACATTTAGCTTTAGCCCCATATGGAAGGATAACGAATCAATATCAAGAATGAAAAAGTAGCATTAATATAAATTCAGCAGTTTCTTTATTTTTTGAAAAAATATCAAATAATAGAACCTGTGAAGATATAGGAATTCCCTTGCATTTTTGCAAATCTTTGAAATATGAAACCATTGATTTGCAAGATATTAATAAACTGGCAGACCATATTGCAAAAGAATCTGTTATTGCTATAAACAAAAAACTCGCAAAAGATAGAGCTAAAGAACTTTGCTATGAGGTGTCGTTTAAAAAAGTCCTTGATATTAAAGAAGAGACAAAAGAAAGCCAAAAATATTCAGGAAAAATTTATAAAGTCACATTTACAATAAACGAAAATGATGGAGCCATTTTCAACACTATTGCTTATGTAGGGAACTCAGAGAAGTATTTAAAAGAAAATACAGAAAAAGAGACTTATCCACAATCAGAATGTGATAATTTAAAAGTACAAATAAAAAAAATAATGAGAGTTGATGAAAATGATGATTATTGCATAGAATTAGCCAATATTATTTTTACTAAAGGACATTTTTGTATATGTAAATACCCAAAAGATTTTGAAATAAATGCAAGTTTACCAGCAAAAATAAGATCATCACTGGATAAATTGAAGCGAAATTTGTCAATAATTATCGGAAATTCAGGTGAAAGTTGTACACAGGTTTGTGAAGAAAATAAGAAAAAATGTGAGAAATGAGGGTTTTGGATTGTAAATGAAAAAGAGATATTGGATGAGCCTTGAAGAGCACAATCAACTTATCAAGTTTTAAAAGATAGAAGGCATACTGATTTTAAGAATCTTAATGTAAATGCTGTAGAGAAAGGAGAGTTTCCAGGTCTTATAAATGACCAAAATATTTATAAGTTTGTACGAAATGAATCAGGAAACTTTAGTTGTGATGTGCATAGCGATCATATCATACCTATATGTCCATGCACACTTTATTCGCTTGATTATTAATTATTTAGGCTAATTATATTTCTTTTCATGCTATTTTAATTATGGTTCTAACATTTATATAAAAATAATGAAGCAGCCAATGCGCGTTTCATTCTTAGATTTAACACATCTAAATCAGCCTTTTTACTGCCTCTTTAACTTCAACTTGAAAGAAAACTTTTTATTGTCTTTTATTTATCAATTTTCAATTAGAATAAAAAATTGTTTAAGACTAAGTTATATGAAATTTCTAACCATTATGATTTTTAGAGCAAGTAAGCTTTTATATCATAATAATATTATGCCTTGGGTAGTAAGCAAGAGAAAGTCTCTAGCTATTATTTTTGGTACTCTATTTGTATTTGCTTTATTTTGGTCATCAATAATATATACCGAAGAAAAAAATCTCAAGAATTCAGACATTAGCGACACCGATGTGGTTATGTCTGAATCAAGTGAAATTTCAGATAATCGTATAAAACCTACAATAAATAAAAATCCAAGATCTCCCCACAACAATAAAGCCAAAATAAATGAAGAATTATCAAGCGAATACGCAATAAAATCACTAATATTGAGCCCTATTGCTAATATCACAGGCAAAATAAAATGCTCTCCACCACTTTGAGGTTACACTAAACAGCAAAGTAGCCAAAGATACAAGTACCAAAACCGTCAATTAGATTGCTTTGCTGACCAAGTAGAAATTTTTAGAATCGAAAATAATACCTTAAGAATGGACTGCAAAGGACTTCAACCCGCACAATATTCATTAGGAAACTCTCCTGAAAATGATATTATTGGCGACGTAAAGTATGCAGCTTCTTGGAAATCTTATTTATCCCCAGTTGATATTGGGAATATTGAGTTTGGGTTTGCTAAGTGTGGGCCATCTAAAAAGCAGGGCTGGCTTAATAATAGGTTTTCTCCAACTGCTTCACGTAGAGCTCAAGAAATAAAAGATACTTTAGTAAATAAGCTGAATTTAAAAAATAGGCCAAAACCTTTGACTGTGCTAGTTTTGCTAGTAGATGCAGTATCAAGGCAGCATTTTTATAGGACGATGAATAAAACAGCTGATTTATTGTATAATCTAAACGCAGAGAGTTCAGATTTATACACAGTCTTTGATTTTTTCAATAGTAACTCGCATGGGGAAAATACCTTGCCGAACCTAGTCCCATTACTTTTTGGGCATACCTATGAGGAGCACTTGCTGAAAACTCAATGACTTTCATTGAAAAAGCCTGAAGACCAAGAAAAATTCTTAAAAATACAAGAGGATATCATATGAAAGCATTATGAAAAATATGGATTTGTCACAATGTTTGGATGGGAAACAAGGTGGGATTATTTTGCAGGTATAGGAGGTAGAAAAGTTTTATGTGACCATACTGCAGCAAGTTTCTGAAGAGGTGCAGTTGAAATAGCGGCTTATACTGATTTTATTGAGAAGCAAAGGTGTATAGGGAATTATCATTCTCATCAATATTTATTAAATTACACAAAAGAGTTCATCCATAACTACTTAGAACACAATAAATTTGGATATCTTCATTTTGTATCAGGCCACGAAGTTACCGGCTCTGTTGTGCAAATGTTAGATTTAGATTTATCTAAATTTCTATCTGAAACTATAAGTTCTCATACAGAAAATGATGAAAATTTCGCTATATTTCTCGTGTCTGACCATGGACTTCATATGGGCTCATGAGACAGATATCAAGAAGGAATACTTGAAAATTTATCCCCGTTTACCTTTCTTATTACAAATAATGATTTTCTATCGAAAATCGGCCCAAACACTCGTGATGTTTTGCTAAATAATACAGAAAGGCTGATTAGTAAATTTGATTTATATTTAACTCTAAAACATTTAGCAGCAGCCCCTTATGGAGATGTAACTGAATATAATGATTGAAAAAAAGAAGTGAAAATAAGCTCACCAGTCTCACTGTTTATTGAAGAGATTTCTGAAAATAGGACTTGCCAAGATGTTGGAGTGCCCCTATATTGGTGCACTTGCTTGAAATATGAAAATATTGAAATAGAAGATATAGACGCTTTAGCACTTCATATAGCAAATCAAACAATTTTCACAATAAATAAAAAAATTGAAATTGATAAAGCTGAAGAGTTTTGTCTAGGAGTATCATTAGGAGAAATCTTAGAAGCAGAAGAAGAGACTAAGGAAAGTGAAAATTATCCAGGGAAATTGTATAAGGTGACTATTTCTATAAAAGAAAGAGAAGGAATAATTTTTAGCGCTTATGCATATGTCGCCGAATTTATTCAAGATAAAAAAATCGATGCAGAAAACGAAATTTACCCCCTTTCCAAGTTTGGTAATTTTGAGGTCCAAATTCAAAAAATTATCAGAGTAGATGAAACTGATCATTTTTGCTGCGCATTTGCAGAAGTAGTGGGGACAAAATGCTCACTTTGCGTCTGCAAGTATCTAGAAACTTTTGTAATCGATAAAAGCATGTCTGCAAAGAAAAAACAAACCTTCGATAAGTTAAAAAGAAGCGTCACTATAGCTATAGGAATGGCTAATAGGACTTGCGTTGAAACTTGTGAAGAAACTAAGAAAAAATGCGAAGAATGAGGCTTACCAATAGGAAATAAGCTAGACTTGCTTAAAGAGCCTTGAAGGACTCAATCTGCATCTCTTGTGTATAAAGATGGAGTACATCAAGATTTCAAGACTTTAAGAGTTGATACGAAAATAAATGGAACACTTCCAGGGCTTATTTGTGAAAATAAAAATTGTACATTTACAGAAGCAGATCCAGGGAAACTTGCATGTGATGTGAGGGATCCTAAAATTATGCCAATTTGTCCTTGCACATTTTACTCATATAATTAAAGATTATTAATCTTTTTACATATTTTCTACAGATTTTCCTCAGTTGTTTTACTTTCTGTAATATCATGGCTAAGATTTTCGATTTCACTATGAGATGCAGCTCTCTCATGAGAAATATCTTGACTAAAGTTTCTGTTAGAAGGGTTCCTAGCACTTTGTGCCACGCCCATATCTTTCGATTCGTTTTGGCTTACTGGGACGGTATTACTTTGGAAATTGTTGCCTCTATCATCTACAAGTACCAGCTCTCCTTCTTCAAGCTGTAGCATCCCAGCTAAATAATCATAGTCTTCTTTGCCATTGCAAATTTCAACCAACTCTTTGCTAGGTAAGGACAGGCTGAAGCTTTCAGGGGTTTGCGTGTCAAAAACTACGATTTTTATGTTTCTAAATAATCCTTACTTTTTCCCTTTGTACATTTCAATCAAAAAATATTTTCCACCAATTGTTACACCTTTTTTAAACACTAAGTTGCTTTCCCCAATTGGTGACAATTTTCTCGGTTTTTTCGACCCAGAACTTGTTGAATTTCTTAAGAGCTGATTTCCTGGAGTTCATCTTCCATCGTTACTTTTACGGTTCCTTGAATTTCCTAGTGCATAAGGAAATTCACACATAAATTGCAGTCTTCTTTCAGAGTCTCTCCGGTCATCTTCCCATTTATGGACGTTATAAGAAGGCTGCTTATCTTGCAACCTTTTCAGCAAAGCTTGATTTTCTGCTGTAATCTGCACAAGCTGTCTCCTTCTTAATTCTCTATTTAAACTTTTTTTAGGCTGAGTAGAAGACCTTGAAGATCTTGCTATCATAATATGAGACATTTTTTCTAGCAATAAGCGATTTTCACGTTCAATTTCAGTGAACCTTTCTTCTATCATTTGTTCTTTTTTCAGTTTTCTTTTGAGATGGTTAAATGAAGCTGGGCAGGATTTGTCGATTGAGGATTTCATGCGCTTGAGTTTGTCGTAGTGGATCTGCAGTTTTTGTTCGTCCCATTTTTTGGATAAAACTTTGTTGCCGATTGGAATTGCACGGAACATTGTTTGATTTATGAAAAAATGGATTCAAGTTGAAGAAAAGAAGAAAAAAGGTAGTTAATGATAAGCCAGTTGGAGGTTTGGAAAAATTATATAGAAAAGGAAAAAAGATCTAATAGCAAAAAATTATCGAAATAGGATAGAATTATTAAAAAAATTTAAATATATAAGATTATCTAAGAAAAATACTTTAATCTATTAGAATTCATATTAAAAATAAAAGCATATACTAAATTACAGTACTTCAAAATAAGAGATTGAATGTAGATCAGGATTATATGACTTAAGCATATTTTAATAATTTCTTAAAACTTAAAAGAAATTTAATTATTTTTGAAAATGGGACATTACTTTAAGTAAAGGGGGAATCCATAATAGTGATATGTGATCTTCTTAAGCATAATTTGAGGAAAAAGTATGATAAAGGTAAAACCAGCATAAAAGAAGCAAATCCATATATTACGACATAGCCTCAGCTCTTTTGAGGGACTGATTCAATTGCAATCATCAAAAAAGAAATGCAAGCAAAGCTTAAAATTGAAACAATTATGACATCTTGCAAGGAAACTCTATTTCTCTCTTCCATGATCCTATTTATTGTTCTGATTATTTCAATAAAATTCAAAGTCAAAATATTAAGAAGTTTTCTTGAAAAGAAATATAATTCTAAATATTTCAGCCTTTTTTATGGAATATTTAATTTTTATATTGAAATTCGCACAGTAATCTAGCTTTCGCAAAAATTTAATGGCTTATAAAATAAATGATTATCTTTAGGAGAATGTCCCGATTAACAGATAGCTACTATAGGATACTCGAACTTTCTCCTGGGGCTTCAAAACAAGAAATTAAAGCCTCTTACAATCGTCTCGTCAAGCAATGCCATCCTGATGTGACCACTAATACAAACAAGCATGAAGCGGCAAACCAATTTAAATTGATACATGAAGCCCGTGAAAAACTACTTGGAATATCTGAAGAAATGACAGAAGCCCATGAACCAAGTCAACAATATAGCCAAGCCAGCTGAAGTCATCACACCACAAGAGACTATGAAGAATTTAAGAAAAAGCAAGACGAATGGGTAAAAAATGATCAACAAATGCATCAAGAGAAATCCAGCAAAAACAATTATAATTATTCCACAAAAGATTATGAAGAGTTCAGGAAAAAGCAGGATGAATATGTAAAAAACGAGCAAAAAATGCATGAAGAAAAGGAAAAAAGAGAAAAAGAAAGCAAGCGAATGAACGATGTTTGGGAAGCTCATAAAGCAAATTATGCAAATTATGCAAATAATGCAAACAAAAATGGACTTCGAAATGATTTTAATGAAATCTTTATATCTCTCGTATTTTGTGCAGGTTTATATGTTTTTCTCTGCGTGCTAATTTTCATTAAATCATTGATTTTTTCAGGTGGCAGATTTCTGTCTGGAGGTGGAGGTGGAGGTGGAGGTTGCAGTGGTTTTGTCTATGCATCAACTGTAGATGAAGTACTAAGACGTAGAAATATTTATGATAAAGCTCGATACTGAGGAGTTGAATATTCTACATATGATAGAGAGTTTATTACATATGAAAATTATGACGGAGCCAATCATTCGAGATTTGTAAAATATGGGAATGCGGATGCGAAGAAATATAAGTGCTATACTTGTCAAGAGAGGATGGACTCTATGGAGCTTGTTAAAATTCATGTAGAAAAATATAATCCTAATGGCCCGCAAAGCGGACTTGATTAGTTATCTTACTTATAAAGATTGATTAGTATTTATGACGTGCTGAAGTAAATAGAGTAGTGATATAATGTAAAATTGTCAACATTTTATAATAAATTTTATCTTACATGAATTCTTTCTTTTGAAGCTTCTAATTTAAGTATCACGTCTTCATCAATTACTTTTCTTTCTAACTCAGAAGGTTTTAACATATCCATTATGTCCAGTTTTAGCTCTTGGATTTTTGGGTCAGAATTTATGCTATGAAAAGTATGTTTAGAGTCAGCATAAACTTTTCTGTAATAAATGTCACTGTGGGATAGTTCTTTTGGCTCCTCTTCCAAACACACATCATTTACAGCAGTAGAAAAAACGCTAAAAAGCCTATCATAGCTTTCAGCAAAAATCAATGATTTTTCTTCAATTCTTCTCATTGTTGGGGTATTGCCAAACTCATTTAATGACTCAAACACCCTATTACCGAATTTTACAAATTTGCCATAGGAATTATAAATCCATCTAAAAAATCCTACTTTTTGTGGAGGAGGCTCTATTACTTCAGACCCTACGGATTTTATTTCTTGAAGCTCTATAGCTCTGGGTTCAGCTTTTAATGCAGATTCAGTGTTATAAATTTTGATATCATGATTTACCATTCTTCCAAGCTCATAAGAAGGCATAAAAGCAACATAAGGCTGATAATTAGATACTACACTGAGCATACTTCTATAAAAAATAGCAGCCCGAGTTCGATATTTCACAAAAATTGATGGTTCTGATCTTAGTCCATAGCATGCTAAAAATTCTTTAAATGCTGAATTCCCACCTGCAACCAAATGCCTGAGCTCAGAAATATCCCATTTATCCTTTTCGATAGATTTTACCTCACTTATTTCTGGGCCAAGCATTCTATGATTTGAAGCACATTTTGAACAAATAAAAATCCCATGATTTATAGATACAAATTTAGGCTCAAGTTTTCCACAGTCAAAACATTTGGCATTCTCAGGATCCTGTTTGAGTTTTATTACTATTTCTTGCAAAGTTTCATGAGTGATCATTATTATATCATAAATGGCTAGGAAATTTCTGGCCAGAAAAAATTGATGGAATTAAATAAATGATAGATTTAACAGGCTATAAATTATTATAAGGAAGTCAAGCAATTTTTTTCAATAGTAGTTAAAACGAGAATTAATTATTGAGTGCCTTTTTACAAAAGATGTTATCTAAAAATATCTATAATTATACTCACATAAGTATTTCTATATTAGAGCCAGTTTTATTATATATTATTTAAATCTAATTTACAAAAAATATAGAAATAAATTTTCTGCTTATTCGCTTTTTTCATCTCATATAATTGTCTATGCTAAGATTAATACTCTGAAAAAATGAAATTGTGATGTCTAATATATAACTTTTTAATTTTAAATCAAGATAGAATATGCAGAATTTAAATGGAAAAATGGGTTATAATAAATGAACTCACAAAAATTCGAAGTGATCCAAATCCTAGATGAGTATGAAGATCAGCGAAAACAAATTATTGGAGGTCGATATGCTCAGCTCGAAGATGTTTTCAAGAGATTTGAAGATCTCAAGCAGCATATTATGGAAAATATTATGAAGATTGATTTAGATAACCAAGAACGAGCTAGGAGCACACAGTGCTTAGCAGATATAGCAAATGAGTTTTACAAGAGAATGCAAAAAATGATCAAAAAATTTTAAATAAATTGGCAATTTTAACATGAATAATTATTAAACTTCTGATCTTTCTAATACCGCCATAATATCAATATATATATCCATTTAGAGCTTAATATTTAGCGAATATTCCATCTTTTCCATAATGCCTTAACTTCTTTTATCATCCCTGCTCCATTTTATGCTTTTATCGTGCCTTCCTATAATCCTTAATCCTGCAGTCTCTTTATATATACTTAATATGGATTCAAGCTCCTCAGAGGAAGAAAGCTCAAAAATCGAGTCCTGGGTTTCGATTCGTTTTCTCAAAGAAGCAGCAAATATTCAATCAGTCTACCGTCAACGCAGCCGCAGCTCCTCTCTAGACTCTTCTTCTCCAATCCCATCTGAAGAACCAAGCATTACATCTGAATGAAAACCTAACGCCTACATCAACCAAAGTATCTGCTTCAGCGCTGTCAGCAGAACCCAGCCTCTAGAACCATCCAAACCTACTGAAACCTCCCAAGAACTCGAAGACTTGCACTGTCTCTTACAAATCAAAGATTCCAAAATCCAAAAAATCAAACAAAAATACCAAAATTTGTTAGAGAAAACAAATAAAGAACTGATTGAGGCAAAATTGCACTATAAGCAAGCAAACCAAGAGATAGCGACACTGAAGAAAATGAACGATATGATAAAAGAACAAAATGCAAGGCAAATAGAAGACTTGCAAATGAGGCATGAAAAGAAGTTGCAGAGGGTAAAACAAGATGTAGATAGCTATTTAAGTGAACTATATGAAAAAGCCGCTGTTTATGTAACTGAAAAACTGAAAATTTCACATAAAAAAGAAATGATGGGATTAAGAGAGCAGTATGAAGAGGAGATAAGCAGGATAAGGATGGATTATGAAGCAGAAATTGAAGAAAAAGAGTATGAAAATCAAAAATTAATAGAGCAGTTGGAAGAGCAGACTGAAGAATTTACAGAAGAAACATCAGAAAAATACGAAAATTTAATTAAAAAACATGCACAAAAGAAAAAACATCAAAAAGATAGAAAACTTGAAACAATGATGAGGCAAATAGAAGAGCAAAAATTAATCATTGAGTCCCAACAAAGGATTATTGATGATTTAAGCAGAGAACTGCAAGAAACCTTCAGAAGAAAATCAAGGCTGAGCAAATTATCTAATAAATCTTGCCATATAAAATCTCAAAAAAGCTTTCAAGGGCTGCTTGATCAGTTAAATGGGTTTTTAGATACTGCAGATCCAAGCACTTCTAGAGAACTTGAAGATACTTTAAGAGGTCTCCAAAGCCGTCAAGGAAGCTCAGAAAAATTAAGTTTTTAATTAATATATGTAAATTAATTCCTAAGAAAATAATAATTACTACAATGAATCTAAGGATAAATAATTCTTATTTAGCTACTGATTGCCTACGAGATTTTTTATAAAAACATTTTCATTCTCTGGGAATTCTCTTGCAGGGTTCAGTTGTGCAAACTCATAAACAGTTTTTGCAGCTAAAAGTCTTGGTGAGAAGTATTCATGATGCGTTCCCATTCCCATATCCATTTTCTTCATAGGCAGCATTTTATTCAGGTACATCTCCATTTGCTGAAGTGGCCAGAATTTATGTGGTGGAGACTCATGCCACTGAGTAAGAATCTGCATAAGCTTAGGTGGGTGGCATTGTCCTTCAATGATTTCTGGGAATAAATTTCCGTCCCCAATAATGTTCATGTCATTAGTGAATCTATTCCAGGCAAGGAGACAGTAAAATTCCATTTTCTTCATGTTTTGGATGACTATTGTAGAAAGCTGGTTAACAAAGCATTCGGTCACGATATCGCCGTTATAGCAGATTGCGAGGTCGCTGCCAGCCATAGCAGATTTTCTGTTCTCACAAGTGTCAACTATCTGAACTCGACATTTCCAGCCTTGGACGTTAGCTCTTTCATTTACATAAGCTTTTGTTTTTTCTGTTGCTGGAATAACCACTACGAATTTTTCAACTGGAATTGCATCTGATCTCTTTGAAAAAGGTGCTGCATATTCATCTACAAACGCATTAGCAGTCTTGTTTAGTATTGGCAGACTCCAATTTATCTCGCTTTCTAAGCTTCCAGGTGCCAAAAATAGCACAGTTGCATCTTTAGCAATTCCGAATTTTTCTCTAAAAGTGTTTCTTTCAGCTTCAATGTATTGGTCCATTTCTGAGTAAAAGTGATCTTTATTCATAAAAATTGAATTTTCTGTCAGCAAGTGGTCGCCTCCATTTCTGCTTAATAAGAACCTACATGTTTCTTCGAATGCAGACTGTCCAATATAAGTGCTCGGCATTTTGAATTTATTCCAGTTTATAGGCTCGATGGGCATTGTATAGAGAATGTGGTCTAAATAGCTTAGCTGATAAGGCTGATATTTATTGATGAAATTCCCATAATGAACCTGCTTAGGTCTGGAAAGGCTAGTTTTCCCATACAACTGAGCAATCTGCCTATGGATTCTAAAGCTGAGCTGGTCATGATCCAAAGTAAGCACAACACTTGGTCTGAATCCTGCGATTTTGTCAATGATCTGGTTTTTTGAAATGTAAGCGAGAACTTCGCTCATGGGCTTGGTATATGATTTAGTCATTGGGTTTCGCTTGCTCCAGACCCACCAGTTGTTTTCTTCAATCCATGCTGTTCTGAATGGGACCATTGGCTTTGGATGGAACATGTCAGTATGATATAATGGTGTAATGCCTTCTTTAATCATGCCTTCTCCGCCTGATCCAATGAATTTTATTGAATTTCCACTGACTTGCTTGAGATCGCTCATGAGCTGAGCACCTATTCTATCTGCTTTTCTAGAATTTGCGAGTAAACATACGACACGGCCAGATGAAAAGTATCTCTTCAACATTTTTATTTACCATTGAAAAATCGATAGAAAAGAGAGAGGATATAATAAGAAGGATTAAAATGAGATCATTTCAGCACTTAGGCTATCAAGCTTGGCATTAAAGCTATGTAAAGTCCTTTTCCTTCAGGTCCAACAAATATTTTGATGCCTTCAGCCTAATGGGAAGATTTATCCAAACCTGTTTGACTACTCTGCTGTAAGAATTTTCTTAATCATTGTTAGTGTTTAAGATACGAGAAAACCACCAAATGCATATTTTAAAATGCCTTTTGCAGGCTCCTCTAGAGGCATGAATTGATGATGCATCGTTAGTATCTCGTTTGCGAGAAAAATCAGAAAACCAGCTAAGAACCTTCTATTCTAATGCCTATCCGTTGACCCTTGACCAGGGAATAGCCCATTGAATATAAAAAATAATAGAAAAGAAGAAAGAAATTTCAAAGTTAGAGAAAATTTGGCTAAAATTATTGGGCTGGAAAGTGTATAAGTGAACTAAAATAATTTATTTATAGGAGTAGATAAATTTCCATTACAAGATATTAAGGAATTTAATTAAAAAATGTTAATTTAAGCTTTTAAATATGCTGAAAATAACATATTTACAGTTCTGCTTCAAGAAAAGTGCTATAAGTTTGTCATTTTTGGATTTTAGATAAAATTATTCTATTAATTTATTTGACTACTTTATATTCCAAAATTGATTACTTTTATATATTATACACAATAAAATTTTAGTCAGATCTCTCTTTATATTAATTCTTACTTTACTAATTGGTATTATCTCAAAAATTATTTCTTGCCTTGAGCGATAGTTTTCTATCTTTGGTAAGCATCAAATTTTGTAGTTTTTCTTAAAGTATAAACCATGTCGCTGGGGGAAAATAATTAATTTCGCATTTTTCTTGATAGTTCAAAGCTCTCGAATTATTCCAAACTTAAGTTACAAAGAATTATCAATAATTTTAAATAATAGCATAGCACCATAGAAAAATTCTAATAGAAATAGACTCATAAATGAACAAATTTTCAATTTATTATAATAAAAATAATTTTATCAATCATAAAGACAAAAAATATGCCGTTTTACGTTAATAGTAATTGTTAAATATGCACCTAAAAATGAAGTCTATTCCTCTAGGAAAAATCGCAACATTTTATCAAAAGTACCATTTTTCGACAAAAATAACAGTATCAGAAACTCATTCCTATCTGAGAAAAGGTTTTTCTGAGGCAAAAAACTGGTATTCGAAATATGGGACCATGACCAGCACAAAGCTTTATCAAGAATATTTGCCTTTCATGAAGATGGGAGAAGCTACCTCAGTGTTAGAAACAGGCTCAGGTCCTGGAAACGGAGTCTCAGCTATATTGAAATCAATTTCCCCATCTTGCAAATTTACAGCTACTGATATCAGTCCAGGATTTCTGGATGAGTTAAAAAAAATTAATGCTGAAAACTACTCAGTTGAGGAAGCTAACATAGAAGAGTTACCTTTCCCCAAAAAGACATTTGATAGATATATTTCGAATATGGCCATACATAATGCAGCAGATCCTCAAAAAGCATTTAGCGAAGCTTATAGGGTACTGAAAAATGGAGGCATTTTAGGAGTTTCAACTTTTGGTGGAAATGAAAAGACAAACAATTATATGAGCCTTATGAAGAATTTCAGAGCTTTTATTGGGCAACCATATCACGATTCAATTTTGAATAATTTAGCAGTCATGGGTTTCCCTGAATCTTTTAGAGAGTTTGTAAAAAGGGTAGGGTTCCAAAGAGTCCTTTCATACTCTGCTATATCTGTTTATCCTTTGAGTACCCCTGAAGAAGCTGCTGATCTCTTCTTAAGCTTCGGTCCTTTCGAAAGCTTTATGAAAAACAACCCAGACAAGGCTGGAGAACTTGAAAATCTGGTGATGTCAAAGCTTTACGAGTGCCTTATTACAAACGGAACACCAATTGGCTATGAATCCTCTATTTTAATAGCATTTAAGTAATCTATTACAATTTTTACTAAATTTTTCTATTAAAAATTTATTAATTATGGACACTGAGATCTCCTTGCAAAGCTCTGATAATGAGTTTTGAAATGACTTGGAGTCAGTACCACAACTGACCAGTTTTCATAAGACGACTCCAATTGATTTTTCATATAAAAAATCATCTAAAGCGTCAAGTCCACCTATATCGCCTAGTTCAAACAGTCCAATGAGACTGATAAGACTGGAAAAACAAATTGACCATATGAGACTAGCCAAAGAAGAAGAAATGGAAGCTTTAAAAATTATCGTACGAAATAATACACGAAAAGAGCTACAAGCGAATGTTGAAGCAATTATTGAAAAGTTTCAAGAAGAAACGAAAGCGATGAAGGAAGGTTACGATGGACTGAAAATCATTATTACAAACAAAGAAAAAACCATAGGCCAGCTAGGTGAATATTTATCTGATCAAGCCGTCTTGATATCTGAATTTCGAATTGAAAAATCAACGGAAAAAGAAGTTTCGTCGCCAACTAAAACTTCTGACAAATTTGAAACTCGTGAACTTAAAAAAGAGGTAAAGCTTCTAAAAGTCCAATTAGACGCTTTACGAGAAGTTTGTGCTAGTTGCCAAAAAGATACTGAAGAATATAAGAAAAAAATGATTGCTCTACAAGAAGAGAACGATACAATGAAAAGAAATCATAATAATGAGTTAGAAACAGTAAAAAGAGAGTTTAAAACAGTTGAGGATGAGCTAAATGATGAAATTGATAGACTAAAGTTTGAAATAATAAAATATAAAGAAGACGTCAACAAAGAGCTTGCAACAAGAGATATCATAACAATAAGGCAAAAGTCATTTATTAACTCTCTGCAAGAAGAACTGAAGAATGCCAAAATTGTACTACAGAATCCAAGGATCAGAAACAAACTTCATGATAGGTTAAAAGACTACATGGAAGAGCACCAAAAAGCAATGACAGAAGCTATAAGAACACCTAAGAAGACTCATCCAGGGTCAATGACAGCTACCACTAGAAGGACTCAGACTGCTTGAGATATAAAACTCAGTCGCTCCAAAGGCCGCTCTTTTGACAACGATACTGACGAAGACTCATGTCTTAGCAAAGCTATTTCAATCCGTCCTGGCTCTATTTCCAAGCGAAATTCCATTGACAACCACTATGCAGTTTCTCGCTTAAGTTCCTTGTAAATTAACTTCTGATAATTTAAAATATGGACAAAAGAAGGAGATCAAGAAGCCCACGCAGTTCTCATCGTCACCATAGTTCCAGCAGTGAGAGATACTCTAGTCATAAATCCAGCAGGCACGAGAGAAGACACCACCATCACAGTCATCGCTCCAAAAAGCAAAGATCCCCATCCCCACGGTACAGGTTCGACAGTCCTCCAAAATCGTTCCTGGCTTATAACCAGCAGCTCTGGGACGATCACAAGACTTCAGTAAATCCTGAAGGATTCATCAATAAAATTCAACAAGTCGCATCTACCATACCTTCATCACAAGCAAATAAAATTGATAGAGAACTTTATATAGGCAATTTACCTTCTGGAATTACTTCAACTCAACTTGTAGACTTGCTGAACAGCACCATTGCGTCGATGGAATTAAATTTATGGGTAATTGTTATGTAGCCTGGCCCTCCTGTAATTTCAGCTTGGATAAGTAATGATGGGCATTATGCTTTTATTGAGTTTAGAAGTATTGAAGAAGCCAAAGCTGGGTATGCACTAAATAATGTAAGCATTTTAGGTCAGCCTTTAAGAGTCGGAAAACCTAGAACATATGCAGGAAATGAACCGCCAGTAGTCGCTGGCCTCCATGCACTAGGAGCTTCTGCTGTTGGACTGAACAAGGTAACCGAAGATATGGCTAGCAAAATTCTTGGCGGTAAAGGAAGACTTATTTTAAGCGGGCTTCCACATGGCTACTGCAGAGAAGAAACCAAAAAAATGCTAGAAGAGTTCGGGACATTAAAATGTATGGACATGCCAAAAGACCCCTTGACTGGGCTAACCAAAGGTTATGCGATTTTTGACTATGAAGAAGACGAATCTGTGGCAAATGTGCTGCAACAAGGCAGCTTTTCTATTGCAGGCTGTAAAGCAGTAGTCAGTAGAGTAGGTAAAGAAAGTTTAACTCAAGCATTTCTCCCGCCTACACCTGAACTAGATAATAGAGCCAAGTTTAGCTCAAGAATTTTAGTTTTGAAGAATATGGTGAGGATCACTGATTTAGAAAATGATGATGAGTACCAAGACTTGCATGAAGACGTGCTAGAAGAGTGCAAAAAGTATGGAAGAGTCATCTCTATTGTCATTCCAAAACCTGGAGAGCATACAAGTGGAATTGGGAAAATCTTCGTGGAGTACACAACGGTGGAAGAAGCAATGCAAGCTAAAGTAGGACTGACAGGGATGAAGTTCAACGATAAAAGAGTGGAGTGCTCTTTCCACCCTGAAGAACTCTTTTTCCAAGGCAACTTTGTAGGGTAGGATTATTATAGATTTAATAATGAAGTTTATATAAATTTGTATATTATATACAAATAAATCATAAAGCTGGTGCTAATATTATTTAGACGGATTTAAATATTGTAAAATTGAAATTTTCATTAAAATTTCATATTAAAAATTACTTCTTTAATGCACCTGGGCATAGCTTGTATTTGTTTAATTTTCGCTCTAATTTAAATTCTTTTGAAAATATAGCCTAAGTTTATTACCATGATATCAGATCCATTATAATAATCATCCAATAGTTGAAAAAATGCAAAAAGCTCCAACTCAAGTCAAAGTGGTTCTCTTAGGCGATTCTGGAGTAGGAAAATCCAGTCTCGTACTACGATTCGTAGCCGACAACTTCAAAAACGACGCAGATGCTACTATTGGTGCATCTTACATGGGAAAGATTCTTCAGTTCAATGATAAGATGATTAAGTTCAATATCTGGGATACAGCAGGACAAGAAAGATATCACAGTTTAGCCAAAATGTATTACAGAGACGCCAATGCTGCCATTATGGTCTACGACATCACAAAACGAGACAGTTTTGAAGGACTCAAAAGATGGCACAAAGAACTTCAAGAATTCGGGCCAAAAGACATAGTCGTCACCATTGCAGGAAACAAAGAAGATTTAGTAGAGACTGAAGCAGTGCCGCAGGAGGAAGCAAAAGAATACTCGAAATCAATCGGAGCTTTGTATAGGAAGACTTCAGCGAAAACCAACTATGGGGTTGAACAAGTGTTCCGTGATATAGCAACTAAAATGTGTCCGGATTTAGAAGCACAAGCCCCTGTTACGAGGCCGTCAGGGACCATTTCTCTTCAGCCTAAACCTACACCAGCTGGCGGTAAGAAAAAGTGCTGCTAATTAAATACGTTCATTTACCAACATTTTCATTGCTTATTTTATTGAATTTTAATAACGTTATGATAAGCACTATTCCTGTTCAACCATCATATTCCATTGGGAAACAAAAACGGTTTGGACTAAGCGCTGCTATTTACAACGCTCCTGGACCAGCTGCCTATAATATTCCAAGAGATCTAGCCAAGCGTTCTTCATCATTTACAAGAGCTCAAAAACATGCAGCTATGCCTAATGGAAATCCTGGGCCAGCAAGTTATAATACTCCCGCAAAGATAGGGGAAGGGCCTAGAGCTATTATAATTTCAAGAAAATCTATGAGAAACCAAGAAATGGTCCCAGGGCCTGCAGATTATTCACCGAAGTATCTTAAAAGAAATATCAGTTATTCGATGAGAAGCAAATCAAGTGGAAAAAATGACGAAAATCTTCCTGGACCTGGAGCTTATAGTGGAAACCCAGTCAAACCAAACTCACCTAGAGCTACAATTGGGAGAGCTAGAAGACTGTCGTTAAATTCTGATATTGTAAACCCTGGCCCTGGGGCTTATGAATCTAAATGGGAACGGATAAAGAATCCGAATTATTCCTTTTCTCACAGTTCTCGCGATGGGTTTCTGAGCGCCTCAGTGCTAGAAGATGGAAAAGAAAGCGTGCGAACACATAGAAGGATAAAAACTTCCAAAGAAATCACTCCTGGTCCTAGCGATTATGCCCCAAACTATAATTGCAATAAAATCTTATCCCCAAGAGCGGTAGCAGGAAGATCTGTAAGAGATTCTTGAATAGCAGACAAAAGTAACCCAGGGCCTGGCAATTACACCCCTAAATCTGACTATTTTTCTCCAAGATTTAGTTTCTCTAGAGATCAAAAAACGCGTGTCAACAAAGATGTTCCAGGCCCTGGACAATATGATATCCCAAGTACAATCGGGAGCATTAAAAGTACAGCGTCATTGAATAATACATTTTCTTAAGTCTAAATGGTGCTTTATAACATTTTTATTGGATGGGAAAGCGCACAAAGAAGGTCGGGATCGTAGGGAAATACGCCACCAGGTACGGAGCTTCACTCAGAAAGATGGTTAAGAAGATCGAAATCTCTCAGCACGATACTTATGAGTGTGCGTTTTGTGGAAAGAAGACCGTCAAGAGAACTTGTGTAGGCATATGGAAATGCAAGCACTGCTGTAAGACTATTGCTGGAGGAGCTTGGGCACCAACTACTGGAGCCGCTCTTACAGCTCGTCACAACATACAAAGACTGCGCAAGTTAATGCAAACTGGAGCCGCCCAAACTACAGAAGCAACCCCACAAGCCCAGCCACAAGCTGCAGCTAAGAAGTAATCTAAGAATTTTCACATAGTTGAAGATAAGTTTGTGTTAAATTTATGGGAAATAAGAGATGAATAAAAATATAAGAGAGAGGCTAAGAAATAGGATGATTAGAATGAGAATAAATAATTAATATGGTCCTGAGTTCAGTTAAGAGGAACTAGGAAATTTAGTTATTTGATTGAGCAAGCTATATAACAATGAGCCAAGAAAGTCAGAGCAATTTCATGATATTCGTAGCACTAGTATGCATATATGCAAAATCTTAATGCGAGTTACTCCATATCAATATCATCATATTTGCCTATATGTCTTGAATGTTATATTAAGTTCTCATTATTGCAGTATGATATCATGCAAAGTATTTCATTATTGAATCCTATGGAAAATATTGCTATTATTGATATTTAAAGGATCGATCTTTCTTGATACCTTCATGTAGATGACTCAGAACTTCTGAATTTATTCAAGGCTTTAAGGTCTTCCTCTCCATTGTTGCTGAATTTACTGACAGGAAATGACATTAGAGTACATAAAAAAAGCTCATTTTGCTTCAGTAATTTTGAGTTTACTCATTGAAATGGGATTACGAATGAAAGTCCCATTTTAGGAAGACAAGTACCTACTAAGGAACTGATGGAAACTTTCAGATTTTCTCAAGTTTGCTCCGCTTTAGACATTGCAAATACTGATCAAAATAAAAGCACATTGCGTTATATTATGTACGATCATGATTAAATTCATATTACAATAAAATTAATAAAGAATCATTTATCTGGAATTCCAAAAGCCTTTGAATTTTCTTTACAATAATTATACTGTTAAATCTCTTAAAAAAGTTTTGATAGGTTTTCAATTAATCTAAAATCCATTGCTAAAGCAAATGTGTAAAACCATGATTATGAGAAAAATTATAATATGGAGATTTCTGCACATATTATCAGCTATACGTTGACACAACCAAATACGATTGCTGATCTTCAGACATTAAAGCCTCTAAATTCTGGAGTATCAAATGAAAAATCATATAAAATTACGTTCATAATTGAAGTAGAAACTGAGTACTCCAAGGCAAAAATTTGAAAAACATGTGATGATTTTTATAATTTTCACACTCAACTGTGCTATTTCAGCCATGCTCCTTGTCAACAAGGTCGCTTAATTGATATCATACCTAAATTTCCTCTAAAAACCAATGTATCTACCTTTACAAACCATTCCTCAACAGCAATCCTTCTTGCTGCTTTGGAAAATTATTTGCAGTCCCTTACATCGATTCTATCAAACCATTATTTCAACAAGTTTGATCCTTGAGTCCGCTTGATCCTTTCCTTTCTCGAAATCAACACTATAAAATCACGAGAAGAAAAGAGTGCAAAATTAATAACAAAAATTTTTAAATCACTTACAAGAAATAAATAAATTTACTGATTTTCGTCTTTAAATTCATAATTTTTCCACTCTCTCTTGCTTCTATTAAAGCATAGAAGCTGTCTGTTATCATTAGCTGTGTAGATTGAGTTCTCAAAAGTGACAGAATAATAAGGAAGTAGTGGAGAAATTCCGCAAGGGATTTCAGCGATGCTATCATACCCAAACTGAGAAATCAGCAAGGTTTCACTTATATCTTCTTCTTCATTAGCTCCTCCAAATACCAATGCATGTAAAGAGTCAGTAGGCATGGCTATATGAAAATACACAGGATAAGGCAACTTTATATCAGTTGATTTCCATATCTTTTCAGAAAGGTCATAAATTTGTATCAAATCAATGGTTTGCAACTCTCCAGACTCCACCCTAGCACCCCCAGTTACAAATACTAAATGGCCTAGAATATAGGCTCCAGGATATTCTACGCCAATAGGTATGTCTTCTAGCTCTTCTCATTTGTTTATGTCGATTGAGTACTTTAAGAAGCTCCTATTGTAAGCAATCTCATAGCTGTTAAAATTAAAAATCTGCCTATTTCCTCCTATACAGAAAACTTCATTTGAGTCTCTCTTTTCAATTAAACGCATTCTTCGTTTAGGATAAGGCATATTTTCGCAAATAGTTACCTGTATAGTTTTTAAATCAATGATAAGGACTGATGCCATTTCTTCATTATTCAAGCAATTAATGCCGCCCGCCAGCATAATTTGGTTTTCTTTTAAAGGGGTAATTCCACACTCCCCATAGATTTCATGCGAAATGCTTAGAAGTGTAGAGGTTAGAGTAACTATATTAATTTGCAGCAGACTGCTTGGTCAGATTGGGATCACGATTAGGGTCTCTTCTATGTCAGTTGTACGGTTGAGAGCAGTTATTTTAGGAGGTTGGTGTTTTTCACTTCATTTTGGGGTCGAATTTTTTGATGATGGCACAATTATATGCTTTGTGTTTGCACAGCCCATTTTTATACTAATTTTACTATCTTTGAATAAACATTATTAAAATCTCACTGGTCTTTTTGATTTCATTATCATCAGTTTATTGTATTCTTCCCTCGTTAGCTTTATTTTGAACACAAGCTCTTTCCAGTCTCCTTGGAGATTAAATTGAGACTGAGAGGCAGAGTCCAGCCTTTTTGAAGGCTTTTGGAGTAAATCCTTGACGAAATCGTCAGTGGAGATTGACTTTGGCTTATCTGGAGCTTTTTCTATAACAATTTCTGGTTCATATGGCTTTTCGATAGGCTTTGGCTTTGGGATTTCCATTTGAAGAAGCTTCCTCAATCGAAGTTTTTGTTTTTCAAAGAATTGTATATAAGGATGCTCTGCGTTTTCTTCGAAAAAATCTTCAAACTCTTGAATTCTGCCTCTAATAGAGGCTTGGAGTAGGGTGAGCTCTTTTAGCTTTGATTTGTCACCAGTTCCTGCCTCTTGTAAGAGCATTTGATAAAGTTCACAAGCTCTAGATACCTCTTCAGCAATGCAGGGTATTAATTGTAATTTTAGTCTAAGCCACAGCATCGTTAAATTATGAAATAATAATCAAATTAAATGTTTCATATATATGCAACAAGCTTTGATAATAATATTTCTTTGACATTTGTGATTGATTTATGATTTTGGTAATAGTTAGAAGCTTATAATCTTTTAAATGAAAGCAAAATGCTATTGTTGCTAAAAATAAAGCAAGGAGTAAATCATTTATCATTTTTCAAAATAACGCAATTTACTATATAATTAATTTAAAAAGCTGATTGGCAGTTTTTGGGCTTTATACAGATTCTTTGATTTCTTGCTTTCATAAGAGCTTTGATGTTTTTGATATGGGTGAAATTCCAGGGAAAAGACTTCCTCTTCTTGACTCTCCTCCAGAGAACTCTTGATTTTCAAGGCTAACCACTGAAAGTCTTCCTCTTCTGGGGTTTTCTAAGTTTGGCAGGTCTAGATATGTAAATTTTTCACAATTTTTAGAAGAAAGTATTGGAGATCTAAGAGTCATTATGGGCAATTTTTTGGTATACATGCTAAGTCATTTATTTTGTAGTGCATCTCTGGGGTTTGGTCGAAGGGATGGCTGACACTTTGTGAGGGCTAAAATCATGCTTATTGCTTCTCTTGAAATTCCGTGCCAGTACTGCTCTTGAAATTGGACCATAGCTTCACGGTTTTTTAAAAGAGTTTCTCTTGGAGTTTTACCTGCAAATGGGGCCCGACCTGATAAAACCATATATAAAATCACCCCAGCGCTGAATATGTCGACTTTTGTACCATATGGCATTTTCCTCAGAATTTCAGGAGCCACATATCCTGGAGAGCCACAATTTTGTGTCAACTCTTTATCCACAAAGCAAGCAAGCCCAAAATCTGTCAGCTTAAAATCCGTTTCACTGGACTCTGAGTTCAATAAAATATTTTCAAGCTTCAAGTCTCTATGAACTATGTTCATAATTTTCAAATAATCTAGAATACCTAAAAGTTTAACTGCAAATTTTACAGCTTTTACTTCAGTCAAAGGTCCGTTTTTGAGTAGTCTTTGAAGCATGTTTCCACCAGACACGTAGTCAAGCACTAAATATATGTGGCTTTTTCCTTCATAAACTTTATGTAGTTTCACTATGCCAGGATGATCAATGAGTCTCAAAATTTCGATTTCGTTGCACAAGGCTTGCAAATTAGTTTTAGAGAGAAGGAGCTTTTTAGGGATAGATTTTATTGCATATTTCTTTGAATCTTCGTAATCTTCAGCTAAGTATACATTTGAAAAGCTCCCTGAACCTATTGCTGTTTTTAAATTGTAGTCATGCTTTATGTCAGTCATTATTCCGATTCTTGATAAATGAGACAATCATTCATCTAGTTCATCAGATGTTTTAGTGTAAAAGTAACGGCAAGCAATGCCCTGGCTTAATCGAAAGCCATATTTTATTCCACTTTTATCCTCTTCAATAAATGGCTCTATTATTTTCCACTTTAAGCTTGAAATTTTTGTAATTCTAGAAGAAACATTCTTAGAACGCAAAATTGAGCTCTTGTTCAAATAAAAAAAATTTTCTTTCAAGGCATTCGAAACTGATAATTCTAAAAGGCTCCCTTGAAAAAAAACAGTAGAAGTTTCTGGTTTGTGTAAGTCTGCAAAATCTTCCCAAAAGCACATGTCTTTGGGCTGATAGATGCTATTGAAAATTGATGTCATTGAATATTTATTATTATTGCATAACTCTTTTTTAATATATTAGTGGACTAAGTAAATGGCTTAAATGACAGTGTAATGCATTATAGACCAGAAACTGATTTTAAGATTAATATTCAAATTTAGGAAGATTGGAGAGAAAATTTCCTTTTTAAAAATATTTTATCAATCAAAGATAAGATAATTATTTAATGCAATAATGCCATTATCTATTTATTCACCCATCACAATACTAATTGTCGCCAAATTTATGAAGTACTGATCGCTAGTATATTAAAAAATAAATTATCTTCTTCGATTAATCTCTTATCAAAGATATAAATTTCATAAGAGAAAATATAGAAATTTCGTAGCAGTAACATCTGAGTCTATTAAATAATTATGTGCATAAAAAATATACGAATTCATAGAATTTCTTTGTGCTTTTGGGAATAAATTATATAAAGCTTTTAACTAAATGAATACATCAGAATTTTATTTATTTGAAATTAATATGAAATTAAAGCGAAATTATGTATAAATAAAAAAATGAATATAATAAAAAAATTCATCAATCTGTTTGTTTACAGCATTAGTATTTTTATTTGCTGTGCTAAATCTTTATCATTATTGCTCATTTCATCAGCAATATTAGCAATTTCACAAGTGTTTTCTATTATTTCACTTTTTTCTTTAAAGGAGAATTTGGTTTGGTGAACCAAAACATCTTGTTTAACAATTTCTTTAATATTTTTTACTACAGCTTGGACTTTTTCGTTATGTTTTGAATTTCTTCTTTGTGTGTTGGTTTGTACAGAAAATCATTCATGGCTAAGGGCCTGTCTTAAGCTAAGCCGCTCTAAAGGATCAGCTTTTAGCAAACCGCTTACAAGGTTTATAGCTTGATCAGAAATATGTTTTCAGTGCTTTTGACGGAACTGAAATATACATTCTCTATTTTTTACTAGTGTATGTCTTAAAGATTTACATAAAAAAGGAGCTTTTCCAGTCAAAAGGATAAAAAGTAGCACCCCTGTGCTAAATATATCAGCTTTTCCGCCATATGCTTGCCTTTTCAGCATTTCTGGAGCCATATACCCAGGTGAACCGCACAACTGAGTAATTCCTTCGCTAATTTTACAAGAAAAACCGAAATCAGCTAGCTTAAAATCTGTGTTTGAGCTTTCTGAAACTAGTAAAATATTTTCAAGCTTGATATCTCTATGCAAGATGCCATTTTGTGATAAATAATTTAAAACTCCAAGCAGATCTTTAATAAGAATGGAGGCTTCTTTTTCTGAGAATTTATAAAGAGACTCAAGCCTCGTTAGCAAATTCCCACCAGGTATATAATCGAGAACTAAATGGATATGAGTTTCTGACTCATAAACTTTATGAAGCTTAACAATTTTGGGATGCTCTAACATTCTCATAATCTCGATTTCGTTAATTAATTCGTGAAGCAATTTTTTCTTAAGAACAACTGATTTACTGATTGATTTTACAGCAAAAAATTTTTGGTCATCTAGGTCTGTTACAAGATAAACAGATCCAAAACGTCCATTGCCTAATTTACCTTTAATTTCATAGCTGTCAGATATTTCGACCATAATGGCAACCTTAGATAAATGGAGAAGCCAAGTGTCTAAGTCTTCGTTTGAGTCTGTGTAAAAATCAAATTTCTGCTCACCTTTTCTTATTTGAAAGCCATATTTCACGCCATGTGATCCTTCTTCGATAAATGGCTCAATAATTTTCCAGGAAAGTATGCACTTTTTTTGAACAGCCTGATATTCTGAGTCTGAAAAATATAAAAAATCGCCAGCCAAATAATAAAAACCTTCATTTATTTCATTCTTTTGGTTAAGCTCGATAAGTTTTCCCTTATGTAAAACGTTTAAAATTTCGTTAGGATCCTTTGGGATTATTTCCATTCAAAATTGATAGCCAAAAGAGTCGTCAACTGTTTCGAATATCGATTTCATTATTAAATATATTACAAAAATAAAAGAAATTACAGGCTAAGGAATAATATTTAGTAAAACTAGTAAAACAAGTTTTTAAAGCAATTTAATAAGTATTTTATAAACTAATAAATAAATGGTAATTTATTATCACAGCCATTAAGAGATTTTTTAATTTACTATTACATATTTTTATTTAATTTGAAGATTATCTTGATTTAATTTTTAATTAGTCAATAAAATTATTAAAGTGTACCAAAAATTCCAATTAAATTAAAAATTTTAAGAAATTTTAAGAAAATTTTTATATTTTTTTTGAAGAATAAATAAATGCTAATTTTGTTTTTTTTTTCATAAAATATATTATTAAAAGTTAATGATATTATGATAGTATTTTATCAATAACTCTGTTCAACTTTTCTTCAAGCCAATCTTTATATCTTAATTCTTGAACAAGTCTTGATGGCAGTCTCGAAAATCCTAATTTGCAACCAAGTAGTGCTCCAGCAATTGCAGCATTTGTATCAGCATCTCCACCTTCTGTAATAATATTTCTAATCATTTCTTCATAATTATTTTGTCTCACCCCATAAAACCCACATCCAAGTGCAAAGTAGACATAACCCATATTTTTCCCATCAATTGGCCTCATTTCATCTAGTCCAATATGCATATACTTTCTTAACAAACTTCTCTTAAATAATTTTCCTACTCTCATTCTATTTTTATCGTATTCTTGACTTTTTTCAGGGCTGCAATTTGCATGAACTTCTTGATCAAGTCCTTCCCTATAAGATTTAATAAAATTCTGTGCGATCTCACAGCTTGCTTCAATAACTTCATTAATATTTCTTGCACCTTGAAGCATCAATGCAATAGCAACTGTTTGTGCAACACTTGATGCTAGGCTTCTCGGGTCTGCATGTGTACATTTTCCTATGATCTGAGTCTGTCTTATGACTTGATCTATATCATGAAAATTAACAATACCTAATATAGCAGATCTCATTAAAGCTCCATTTGCAGCGATTTCACAGTTACCATTTATTCATACTTCTAAAGCAGCACGATGAGGATTGCTGATAAAAGATTTATGAAGGATAGCCTTTTTAACAGTCTTTCCTATTCCCAAGCCTTTTTTATCGCCGAGCTCGGGAAATCCATGGCGTTTTCAATCTCTTATTTTTGCAGCAAAATCAAGAACATTGAATCCATTGGAGTCTAAGTAGGAATTGATGATTACGATTAATTGATCAGTATCATCACTTCAATCTCCTTCAGGAAAGTACTTTTTTTTTGGAACCCAATTTAATAGAGTTAAAGGCTGATTTTTTCATTTAGTAGTAGCCCACTCAGAAGATTTAAATTCAGTCCGAATTCCTATAGCATCTCCAATTGCTTGACCAAAAATACATCCTCGTATTTTGTCAATTAATTCTTCACGAGAGTAGGGAAGAAATGCAGTGATGTGTCTTCTTAAGATTTCTGATGTAGACTGTTCCATAAATGGTAGAAATTTCTATATTTAATAATAAAAAGAAATTAATTTCTTTTGAGCTTAATTTAATTTAAGCTAAAAACAACATAAAGTGTTTTCTTATTTTAAATTAAATAAAATTATATTTAATATAAATGTCCATTCACTCTTTGTCTTATATACATAAAATTAAAAGGTAAACTGCGAATTTTGCTTATCAACTATATCCAGACAAATCCAAAATTATTCCATTTTGAAGTATCATTTCCTTAATGCATAAATAAATCATGTGTGTTCCCTACCAATATTACCCAAGCCTTCATTTACGCTCTGATTATTCAGCTCCAAGATGAGTCTCATGAAGAAAAGTATCTCCTTCTTGCTTATTCAAACAAAGTGAAAAAAGAATTAGAAAAACCTCTCTACCACCGCTATCTAAACAAGAAAACTTGCTTATGGCTTCTTATTCAAGAGAAGAAGCAGAAACTTTCTCCTATGATCCTTTTTACGATTTAACGATTGATAGAAGAAAGTCTAAATCAAAGCCTAAACGTGAAAATATTCTTATTAACGTAGAAAGTATAAGTGATGATGATCTTTTTAGCGATATGAATCCTAAACTCAAAGGGCGGAGTTTAGGGAAAAAAACGATCTTATTGTCGAAAAAAGCAAAATTGTTGCTCAGAACCAAAATTGAATCGAATAAGCCATACCAAATAAAAACTCCTGACCCAATTTTTCAGGATTTTCGAAATTCACCATCACCTGAATCTGTTTTGGCTAAGTCAACTTTGAGTATTCCAGATTCTGTAAGAGAAAAAGTAAATCAAAAGCAAATATATAAAGAAATTTTATATAAGAAAGAGCAAACAAGAATTAAATTCACTGGAAGTAGCAGTAAAGCAACACCGTTTAGAAGCAAAAATGAAGAAAAAACTATAAAACCTAGCAAAAATGAAGAAAAATCTATAAAATTTAATAAAATCATGCCTGGAATCAGTGCAAAAGAAGAATATGGACTCAAAGATGCAAGTGAAAATACTGAAGGAAAGCTAGTTATTTCATTACCGAAAATTGAGAAATACGATTAAATAAGTAATTTTTGTAATTTAGCAGCCTTAATTAGATCAGATTTTGTAACAATTTCAAGCAAGTTTGTTAAAAATACTGTTTTGCATAATTAAAAATTATAATAACTAATAAGACTAATTATATATCTGTTGATAAGGACATTTTCTTGCCAGATGCCCAAGCGTCTGACAAATTTGACATTTTGGCCCTCTTCTGCAAGACCTCGCTTCATGCAGCTTGCTTCCACAATTATCACACCCTTTCCCCACTTTTTCGCACTTTTTTGCATTAACTCCATGCAAATTCATTTCATTATACAAACTTATCAAAATAAATGCATCTAATGACGCATAGTGTATTTGTGATAATCTAAGTGGTCTTCTTTCTCAATTAGAAATCTGTTCCCCTTTGCATAAATGCCTCCCTAAAATGACTTCACATAGCCCTGCAAGTCCTCCAGAATTTTCTTTGAACAAATTTTTATACTGTTCCAATAAATCTACAAAATTTTTGAATTCAATATCAAAGCATGTCATATGAGGATAATCCTTTTTAAAATGTCCTTTGTCACCTACAAAATTTATTCCTAATTTTATAATGGTTTCATTAGAAAATAGCTCAGCCAGCATATTGTTTAGAAGTGGGCTTCTATTTAGCTTGATCATGTCTACTAGATATACGACGTCTTCAAAGCCGATTTGAAATAAAGCGATCTTTGGCTTATCAAATTTTACTCTGGCAGGTTTCCATTCACTGTCCAAGCCGACGATGTTTCCAGTTCAAACCATTTGGGAAAGCTTTGCTTCAGAGTCAATGAAAAGGACCCTTTCCAGAGGCAAAGATGATCTTATGCTGAAGCTGTTAAGCGGCTCATATCTATCAGGGAAATTGTAAGGCATGTATGGAATTTTTTCTAATCCTTGAATTATAGAGGGATCCAGCTGGCTCACAACTTGAGGGTACATATTATATAAACTTGTAGCGACAACCCCAAAGTAATCTAGTCTTTTTCTTGCATATTTATCATAGAAGCTTTTTATCATAATCCCAATTGACTCAATATCATCAGATACCATATCAGCTAGTCTATACCATCCTATTCCTTCCATGTACATTAGATAATTCATAGAGTTTCATTTCAAAATGCTCATCATTTCAGGAAATTCTCTTACATCGATATTCAGCTTATCTACAAGCTTTGCTGCTTCTTTGGAGTGTTTCTTGTTGCTCATCATTTTAATTGCTTTTTTAGCAAGCTTTAAATCGTTTCCTACCAAGCAAAAAACTAAGTCGACCAAATCGTTGGCTAAGAGTTTAGAAATCGCTGAAAATTTGGTCTCAAGGACTAAAGACAGATCAAAATCGTCAGCCATTTTTACCGCCTTTTCGTATTCATTTGTGTTTCATATAGCAAATAGATGGCTCGCTGCTTCTTCGATAGGGATTTCTATAAATTTTCCTCGGGTAAGATGGATTAAAGCTTGAGGATCTACAAGTTTCCAGTTGTCATTGAGAAGGTTTGTAAAATTTTCTTTGGAAAATCTGATATTTGAGAGGGATTTTACAAGGTTAATTGAGATATAGGCTTTAACGTTGTTGGTGTTAAATGCGATTAGTAGGTCCAATGCTTGCTGAGCTATATCTTTTGAAGACTTTTTAAACGCTGCTACAAATTGCTCAACCATTTCAGCTTGTTCCATTTTTCTTTTATTGTTTAACAGAAAATCAGCTGCTTCGTCTGGATTACCATTTACTTTGATAATAAACGTTTCCACACTATAATTCTCTAGTTTTTTTTCTGAGCTCCTGGCTTCCTTTGGCCTTTCTTCTGGTATCTTCCTCTCATATTGCTTTGGCTTCTCAATTTTTGTGTCTTCTTTTTTTTCCTCTTTATCTCCCTTTTTTTCTTCAGGAAACTCATAAGGAATTTGCTTCAAATCAATGAAGTGCCCAATTCCTCTCATCGCTCTTCCGCTTCCTCTTCTGCTTTGGTAAGTCATTTGCTCTTCATTTTCTTCAGTAAAATTCTGCCTTGAGCTCCCTCTTCCTTGTCCTCTCCCTCTATTGTTGTCTCGATTTTCTGAGCGTCCTAGTTCCAGTCATACCTGTCGACTCCTGATAGATCCTCCATCAGCGTAAACAATTTCTTTTGCGATTTCTTTGTGTTCAGTTTGAATTATTGCGTTACCTGTGAACCTACCCTGATAAAGCATCCTGACTGATATTTCTTTTTCATCCTCATATCTCAGAGATAGCAATTCAAAAATCTCTTGTTCACTCTTGCAAAAGAATGAAATGTTTTTCATTAGAAAAGAAAAAGGTGGGTGAGACGATTCTATTTGAGAAACTAATGATTCCTGTCTTTTGGTAAGATGCTCCATTTAATAAAGTCAAGAAAAATTGGAATTTATTCATGAATTTCGGGATTATTCGAGATTTAGCACAAATTTTATAGAAATTGAATATATCATTTCCCAGATTTATATAATAAATTTTATTTTATTTCTCTTAGCACAGTTTGTATTTTCTGATAGAGTTTAGCAATTTTGAAGCTTACATATATGCAAATTTGAACTTTAGAGCTTAATTTAATATGGACTTAGATATCACAATACAACCCAAAGGACTTAAAAATAGAGGCGAAAACAATTGTTTCCTAAATGTAATCCTCCAATCCTTATGAAATATAGAAGTTTTGAGAAACCAACTTATATCCCAAACTAGTCATGCCCACAAAAAGAGCTTCTTTGAAGTATCTGAAGTATCTGAAGAATCTGAAGATCAGAATTTATGTTTAAAATGCGAAATCGAAGTAATTCCTATCTAGCACTTAATGGTCGAAATTCAATTCTCCGAATCAAAATCCATCTCTTCCACGACTGTAAGAAGAGCTTTATCGCAGCTAGCCTCAAAATTTCAAGATAGAGCAGTAAAGAAAATGTAGATGGCATGCGCAGTCGAAGCCTTTGAAGAAATCTTGATGTATATACATAGAGAGTCAGTCTCAAACTCAATCTGCGTGAATTCTTCATCAATTTATATAAAAGACCAACTAAACTGTACAATTTGCAACCCGCCATGCATTTCTCATGCAAATTTTGCATTACAAACAATAGATGAGTATGTTTGTTGTGGAAAAGATAGGACAGCACATATTCAAAATGAGTTTTTCCTGAGAATTTACGTGTCAGAACTAGAAGCTCAGTACCAGATCTTTGCAAATATTAATGAAAAGGTGCTGCCTGACTTAGATATCTTGATTGGTGAAGCAGTAAGGGAAGATTTGATAGTAAACAATTTTAATACTTGCTCTGAATGCTGCCAGAAAGTTGAAATAAAAAGAAGATGGATAACAACTCCAAGGGTTTTAGCACTTTATTTGATATGAAACAATGACATATCATTCAGTAAAACTCTTCTGAAATGCCTGAGACATGAACTTCGGACTTCAGTTATATTTAGCGCAGAAAGAGACCAAGAAATTTATAGGACATATACATTGAAAGGGCTGATTTGCTACAAAGAATACCACTATGTTTCTTTTTATTATAACCAAATTTTCGATAAATGATACAAAGCTGACGATTCTTCAATTCAAAAATTAGATTCATGAAGCAAAGTTCTATCTAAAATCAATAGAAATGGGTTTCAGCCTATCATTTTATTTTATGAAGCAGCCTCTGAGAACCCAATTTTGCTTGCAGGTTTAGATGAAAGTGCCCAAGCTCCCCACATTGAAGGAGATGGAATTAATCGAGGATCCTTCGATCACTGCAGCACATTTTAATTAAAATTGCCTAATATAAATATGTCATCTGGCAGTCACCTTTCTAAAGAGCTTTTCGACCTCGTGAAATCCATTGGTGAGTCCAGGTCCAAACAAGAAGAAGATAAAATTATCACTCAAGAGGTCAATCTCCTCAAAGCCAAAATCACAGAACCCAGCATTCCTCCGAAGAAAATGAAAGAACACCTATTGCGTGCTATCTATATTGAGATGCTTGGCCACGACGCCTCATTTGCTTATATCCATGCTATTAATCTTGCTCAGAGCTCCAGCCTAATCGCAAAAAGAATCGGCTACTTGACATGTTCTTTATGTCTGTCTCAAGAAAGCCATTTGATCATTTTATTAGTCGCTACACTTCAAAGAGACCTGCAAAGCCAGAATTATTTAGAAGTCTCAGCAGCGCTTACAGTAATTTGCAAGCTTGTGAATGTAGGAATGATGCATGCCATTAGTGACCACGTCGTCCGACTTTTGTCGCATCCAAATGAAATTGTAAGGAAAAAAGCTGTGATGGTGTTGACCAAATTTATAAAACTTAACCCGTCATTGATCCCTGACTATAATGAGCATTTCCGTAGGGCACTTTGTGATAAGGACCCATCAGTCATGGGAAGCTCCTTAAACGCTTTTTGGTCACTTTTACAAGATGAAAAAATAAGGCCGCATTATAAAGACTTAATTTCTTCATTTGTGGTGATCCTGAAGCAGATTATTGATCATAGACTTCCACGTGATTATGACTATCATAGAATGCCTGCACCTTGGTTTCAGATTCAGCTGCTAGAAATATTAGGAATGCTGGGACAGGACGACCAAAAAGCTAGCGAGCAGATGTATGAGATTTTAAGTGAAGTTATGAGGAGAGCTGATGATACTGGGGTTAATGCAGGGTACGCAATTGTTTATCAATGCTTGAAAACCATTACTCAAGTTTATCCAAATCCAGCCTTGATTAATAGTGCAGCACTTTGCATTTCAAGGTTTTTGACTTCAGAAAATCATAACTTAAAATATACAGGAATCACTGGACTTATTTCTATTGTAAAAATTGATCCAACCCAGGCAAGTCAACACCAGATGGTTGTGGTAGACTGTTTAGAAGACACTGATGACACCTTGAAGAGGAAGACGCTAAACTTGTTGTTCAGGATGACAAATCCTAATAATGTAAGAGTTATCATTGAGAAACTAATGGGATTTTTAAGATCAACAAGCTTTGACTCACATTTGAAAGAAGAATTGGTGAACCAAATCACAGATATCGCTGAAAGGTTTGCTCCAGACTCAAGGTGGTACTTAGAAACTATGAATGGAGTTTTTGAGCTGTCTGGAGAGCATGTGAAGCCTGGAATTGTCAATAATTTAGTAAGGTTAATTGATGAGTGGAGAGATGACCCTGAGTCTATAAGATATACCACAGAAGAATACTTAGCAATCCTAGAACGATCAACTTCTGTCAATGATGCCATGATGCAAGTTGCAGCTTGGGTCTTGGGCGAATTTGCTGAATCTCTTGATAATGATCAGCAGTCCCGTGTTATGACTATTCTATGCAAAGCTTTACATTGAAGATTTGAAGACACTCTTACAAAAGGCTGGATCCTGACAGCTTTACAGAAACTAGGCCGCGGTGTTCCATCTGATGACGTTAGAGAGCTTGTTAGCAAATTTAGCTCATCCCGTAACGAAGATTTGCAACAGCGCTGCTATGAGTTTGCAGGAGTCTGCACTAAGCTGACCTACCCTATAAGCTTTAAAGAAAACCTTGGTAAACAGTTTGACCTGACTTTGAACTTTTTGGACGATTTTGTAAGGCAAAAATTAATGGATGGAGCAAGACCTTATGATCCAGAAAAAAGCAGAAGAGGTCTTAGCTATTTGATAAATAAAGGAAGAGAAGAATATAAAGTTAGTGAAGCTTTTCAAGGCATGAAAATGGACCCTTATGAAGCTCCAAAGGTAGAAAGTGGAAGACCTTATTTGGTATCAACTCCTGGCGCGCCACCCATTCAAGAAGTTAGTGTAGATAGAGAATTGAAGGTGACTAACAGGCTCTGAACTAATGAAGGATACACTGGGAAAAAAGGGCAAACTCCTGTAGATCAGCCCAGACCAATTCAGGGTGGGATTAGCTTGCAGCCTTCTACTTCTTATGCACCTGGGAGAGCCCAGCCTCCAAAACAGAAAACTCAGAAAGAAATTGAAAAAGAAAGATTCGCTCAAAGTCTATTCGGTGGTGTAGGAAATGAGCCAGCTCCTTTACAACAACCTCAGCCAGTGCAAAGGCCTGAACCAAGACCACAGCCGCAGCCACAACAAAAAAAGATCAATGACCTTTTAGAACTTTAGATAACGTAATTGATTAGAATTAATTAAAAATGTTTTTTTTGCGAAATTGTAAATCATTTTCTTATTTCAAAACGCCTTTAATTATAATTTTGTACAAATTTATATGAATAGACAGGATTTAAAAAACGCTCTCAGAGGAGCAATTTTTGACTCAGATGATGCGCAGATTGCGATTATCTCAGCAGATATCATTGCTTCAAATAAAGACAAATGCAAACGGTTTTGCAAGGTTCTTACTAATATTTTTAATTGCAAAGAGAATTTATATTCAGCGAAGATTCAAGCGTTAAAAATTACCCGATCAATCGCAGCAGGCAATAACCCAGGGTTTACTTATTACCTGGAAAGAAAACTTATGCCTATATTCAAAGACGTCCTTTTTAGCAAGGTATATTTCACATAGGAACTTCAAAACATCATAAGTTTAAAACAGAGAAACAGAGACCTTGACCACAGCCAGAAGACCGAAGCTCAATTCTATCAATTTCTGCACGAGTGTATTACAGAGTGAGCTAAAAATTTTGGGAAAAATAAAAAAGGCAAAGACAATATTTTCTCTAAACTCAGCTTTGTGGCTGAGCCACTCTTTGAACACTTTTCGAAGCAAGAAGTTTTCAAAATTTCTAGCCACTATGATAATTATAAAGAGCTAATCAATACAGTCACAGGACTCATGAATCGAAACGGCGACGTCTTAGAAATAACTAGGCAGATCAAACTCATTAAGGCATCAAGAAATGAGCTCAAAGCAAAGTTCGACCAAGTCTCAGAACAAAATATAAGCTCTCATATAAGAATTATAGATGAGCTTAATGAAGTATGTAAACAGTATAACCAATGGAAAAAGACAATAAATAACCATAGAAAATTATCGACGCCTGATAATGATACTTCAGATAGCAGGGTTGACACTGAAGAAGCTGACATGACTAGTACATTAATAAGGCCACAGAAAGTTAAAAATGCAGTTCCTGACCCAAAACCGAAGCCTCCTCCTAGATGTGATAGCCCCATTGACTATGATGGGAAAATTACTGATGACTTTGAGCAAGACCCTAAAGGTCACTATAACATGGTCCCAGAAATTGACCTTGGATATGACCCAGAGGGTGAAGACTGAAAAGAGCTTGTAAAAATTACTTAGAATAAAGATTATATCAGAATAAAAGACAAACTTAAAGAAAGGAAAAAATTCCTTAAGCAAACTCTCAAAGAAAATGCTAAGTTACAGAAGTACAATGAGCAACTAACAGTTCAGCTCAGCCAAAATAAAAAAGAACTGCAAGAAGCTGTAAATATCGCAAAGTCCATTAAAAAAGAAAAAAAAGAAATAAAAAACCAAGAAAAAGCCTTCCAAAGTGTTATTGATGAAGCTATAAAAACCAATGAAAGCTTAGAAAATGAGCTAAAATCCCTTAAAATCAAATACAAAGAAGAAGCAAAAGCTCATAAACGCAAAGATGAAGAGCTGAAGCTTTTAGCAGATACAAATGACCTTCTTGATAAAAAGTTAACTTTATACATAAAAAATGAAATGAAGCTAACTAAAGAATTAGAAGATCTCAAGGCTGGTTCTAAAGAAAGCTCTTCAAGTCGCCATAGAAGACGCATGACTATTTCAAATCCTGCTCAGCCTGCCAATTCAGATGCCCCAAGTCCTGATAATATCCAATCTCAGCGCAGTACCGATAAAAAATTTTTTTCGCAAGATGAATCACAGTTAAGCTATTATTCTGTTGAGAATCCTTTATTCCAGAAGAAAAACACTGTAAACAATTAGAAATAAGCTATTTTAATAAATATATATTAGTCACTGTCATTCCGCGGAATTCTAATTACTTCAAAAAAAAGTGAAATAATTCAAATTTTAATACAAGAAATTAAATGGGATGCTGTGAATGCAAATCATCAACGAAAGAGGAGATGACCAATCAAGAAAAAATTGCCGAACAACAGCTTTCAGCGACTAAAACAGATGCTTCTTTACAAGACCAATCAATAATCACACAGAAATTCAACAAAATGTTCCCCAACATCAAAGTCAGCACAAGATCCTCAGTTAAAGTTATCCAAGGCAAGATCTATGATTTCTATGAAATAAAAGAGCAGCTTGGGGAAGGTGCTTATGGCTGTGTAAGGCGCGCACTTCATAAGCAGTCAGGAGTAGAAAGAGCGATTAAATCCATAATGAAAACTTATGTGAAAATTTCTGATGCCAAAAATATGCTCTTGGAAGTGGATATTCTGAGGAAGCTAGATCACCCGAATATTCTCAAAATTATTGAGGTCATACAAGATTTACGGTACTATCATGTGGTTTCAGAAATCTGCACAGGAGGGGAGCTTTTTGATAGAATAGTTAAGGCTCAACGGTTTAATGAGCAGATGGCAGCTCATTATATGTACCAAATTTTATCAGCTGTTAGCTATTGCCATCGGCATAAAGTGCTGCACAGAGATCTTAAACCAGAAAATTTATTGTTTCAGCATGAAGGAGAAGACTCCCCATTAAAAGTTATTGATTTCGGGGTTTCAAGGCTGCAAACACCTACAAACCCGCAGCAATTCCAAAGATATGGACTGGCTTATTATACAGCTCCAGAAGCATTAAATCGAGAATTCACTGAAAAAAGCGATGTGTGAAGTTGTGGAGTTATCTTATATGTGATGCTATGCGGATATTTGCCTTTTAATGGAAAAAATGATTACGAAATTATGCAAAATATTCAAACACAAAAACTGCAGTTTCCTGAAAAGGAATGAAGCAAGATTTCAAAATCTGCTAAAAAGTTCGTAAAATTATTATTGAAGAAAAATCCTGAGGAGAGACCTACAGCTGAAGAAGCATTTCAAGAAAAATGGGTTCAAGGTAGAACTTCTACAAACGCACCCAACAAGCCTATTCTAGTCTCTTCTCTGAGAAATCTCACAAGATTTCGCTCAAATATAAAAATCAAGCAATTTGCTTTTGAGTTCATCACTGCTCATATGACCGCACAAAGTGAAATCGACAATCTCCAAAACGTTTTCATGACCCTGGATGCTGATGGAGATGGTCAATTAAGTAGGGAAGAGCTAATTGCAGGAGCTGAAATTCTGGACTTACCATTAAAATTCGACGTAGAGACTATACTTAAAAATTGTGACTTGGACGGAGATGGGTTCATTAACTATAACGAATTCCTAACCGCTTCAATAGACTGGAAAACAACCCTTACAAGGAAAAAGCTTGAAGCCGCATTTCGTGCCTTTGACTTAGACGGAAATGGAGTCATTGAATTAGATGAGTTAAGAAAGATGCTTGGTAGTGGAGAAGTCGATGATAATATCTTGCTAGAAGTTATGAACCAAGCAGATAAAAATGGAGATGGCGTTATCGACTTAAAAGAATTCGAAGAAGCTATAGTTAGGCGTGGAACAATAGGGACCGGCAGCATTGTTCTTGATTAAATTATTTATATTTACATCAGACTTTTTTTTATTAATACTAAACCATGTCAAAGCCCTTAAAGCACTCCAGTTCTATGCCTTCTCCACGCATGATGAACGCTGCCAGACGTGGGAGGAAAGCAACAAAGACAAAAGAAGACTCTTTTGATGAATCCATCCCTGAGCTAGAACAACTTCGTGCATTACGTGCCATTTTGAGGATGAATCCCAAAGAGCGGACATCTGAAATGCTGAAAAAGCTATATGATTACACAATAACACTGAAATTTTTCATGAAAATGAAGGAGGAGTACTCAGAAGAAGTTTGCCACTCGTGCTGTATGTATATCACTTATGAGTACCATCCTCCAAATTCTTTTATTTGCAAGCAAGGAGAGAAGGGGACTAAGTTTTATATCATTTTGAATGGATCGGCAAAGGTGCTGATAGAGAACCAAGAGCATCACCTTTATAAGCAACAAGTGGGAGAGCTAGGATCTGGGGATACTTTTGGGGAGAGAGCTATTATGCTCGGAATCCCACGAGCTGCGAGCATTCAGTGTCAGACTCCTTGCCATTTAGCTGTATTAAATGCAAGCGACTATAGAAAAATACTAGACAATATGTTTGAGGAAAAATTCGAATCAATTGTTGAAGTTCTAAAGAAATTACCCATTTTGCAAGGGTTTTCTAGGAATTATGTACAAAGATTAGGATATTATTTCAGACAAAAAAAGTTTAAGAAAGGACAGTTTGTATACAAAGAAAAAGATAAGAACGAAGAAATCTACATTATACAAGAAGGGGAATTTAGGATCTGTAAAAAAATAGAAGTAACGGTTAAGTCTCCCAAAGCATTTCCTGAAAAATCTGCACTGAAAAGAAAGCAATACCCTTTAGTGACACAGCTGGCTTCTTTATCTAAAGGAGAAATGTTCGGTGAGGAAGATATTTTGAGTGATTCAAATTTCAGGACCACTTCAAGCTATTGCCACTCTGACCTTGGCAAAGTATTGGCTATATCAAAAGATGATTTTTTTAAACATATTGTCGTCACTGAAGAAGGCAAATCTGCTATGAGACAAAGAAATCTTCAAAAATCTGAAAGCAGAAGCCTTGTGATGGAAAACAATGTAAAGCTTAAAAAAATGCATGTAGGAGTCATTCCTTTAACAATAAGCACCCCAGGGTCCACGTATACTAAATCAGCTTCTCCATCTCCCCGACTTCCCAAGCACCCTCCAACTCCTTCCCTTCCAAAAATAAAAGAAGAATTTGAAAGCTTCAATCACAAATCCATGATATCCAATGACACAGAGCCGCTCAAAACAAGACCAAGCACAATGAAAAATATAAGCATCGAGAGACGCAAGTCTCGACAGAAAAAGCCTATAAAAATTGAAATCCGGAACATCCACACATGAAAGCTCAAAGCAAAAGAGCCTTTAACGCCTATTGATATTCTCCAAGAACAAGGCAAATTAACCCTCAACGAATTAAAGCAAATGCAATATAGCGTAATCACAGATGCATGGGAAGAAAAGATGCTCCATGATGGAATCACTTCACGCAGAAGGATGAAGCGACTGTCTGCGACAGAGCATCATATGTTTAGGTTGAGCTGATAATTATATATTAAAATTTTGTAGTAATAAAATGGATCCTATCTCGTTTTCTGAAGAAACCCTAATTGACAGAGATGGAAATAAATATCAAATCAAAGATGTAGTAGGGATGAGCTTTAAAATCAGCTTTGAAGAACCCTCTAGATTTGCCTTTGCCTTAAAGAAGGGTCATGAAGGAATCAGGATCTTCTCAAGATTTGCACTCTTAATTGCAACCTTAGTATTTGGAGTTCCACTTGAACTTTATATGGCTCAATATTCAATTTTAATAGTTTTGCTTCTATTGTTTGGATTTTTCTTCAAAATTGTCCCAATTTATTGGAGAATCTATAAGCAGTGCCATGAAAAAGGTTTCAAGGTGTTTTATTTTGAAGACACTGTTGCTTTTGTTGCATTTCAAAAGAAAATCTGGTCACATCGTCAAGCGAGACATATTGCCAAAAGAGGATTTTTATTCGGAGAAGGATTAGAGCAGTTCATGTATACATTCGTCCCATCTGTTCTATATAACTCAGATACCCTGCGAAGATGGATCGGATTCGTTGGCCAAGTTATATACCCAATCATTGTTATTTTAATTCCTATGGTGTTTGGGACTACATTTGTGCTTGCAAAAATCCTAAAGCATTTTATCAAGAGCATGAGAAAAGATATTTTTATAAGATTTCTCATTTCTAACCTGGATGACGTTCTAGAGATCGTAGAAACAATTGCAAGGTCTATTGGGCCAACTAAATTGGTTATCTTCCTCGTTGAGTATGCAGCAGATATTTTGCTGCCAATTATATTTGAGGTATTCAGATGGTTAAGAACTGAATATGTTTTGGTTATTATGCAGATTGATTATTTCAGGGAAAGATACGTTAAAGTATTTAAAACATTAAGAAAAATGTACAAAAATGTGTCAGTTTGGGTAGAAAAATTGGGATTTCATAAAAAAGCACAACCGTTTATTAAGGGTTATAAAAAAATCGATAATGCTTTAAGTCCTGGATTGCTGAAGAAAACAACGAATCAGATGTATGACATTAAAGACAACATTGAGGATGTGAAAGAGCAAATTGAGCTTCATAGAGATGATAAAAAGAATAACTAATATAGGTATAGTATTTTAGTATTATAAATAGTAAATATGACACCTAGTATGATACTTTAATATATATTTATTATATCTAGTGACTTTACCCAGAGAAAATAAGCATAACGCTAGCTCTTACTAAAAGAGCAAATCAGCTATCTCGGTTACTCGACTAAAATTAAGGAAAAATATCTTGTGATGGGGTTGAATGCCTGAATTAATTGAGGAAAGTTGACGAACCCAACAACGTTTTTAGATATGGCACAAATAGTGTTTCTATATATATTATTTATATTAAGCATAACATAAATATCAATTAAAATATTAAAATTAATAGAATATATCATAATAAGCAATATTATTGGTATAATCAGCATTAGCCTAATATATTTATAAATCCCAAAAGTTGAAAATTTCCTATAAATGATTTTAATTCTTTTATTAGTTCAGTTTGCAAACTCAGAATGGGCTGGATATTTTCACCTAAATACAAGTCAAACTAAGTACAACGTCACATTAGTGAGTCATCCAGTATCTTCTAAACAGAGATTTTTTAAGCATTCAAGCGAAGTCTGCTATATGACTTATAATAAAACCTGCAACCAAAAGGATTCTTTTTTTATTTTTGATGTAGACTTCCCTACAGATATCGCAAAAAATATTTCAATTACCCAAAATGCTACAGCTGCTATTTTGATCTTAAACGGAACTACTATTTGACAGTCAAATATCCCTGCTTTTGCTATGTCACCTGAAGACGGTTCTTCGTTCCTGGCAGAGCTATCCTCAACTAATTCTACTCTAGCAACAATTGATTATTTTTATATATGTAAATTGATATTCAGATCATTGTGAAGAGTACTGGCCCTTAATTTCCACATCGATCTTTTTCGTAGCAATTTGGCTTGGGATCATATCTCTCTGGTGCTACAACAACCACTATATGAATGCAGCCTATGCCCAGCTATTCCACAAATCATCCTCAGTTGTAATTTTATTTAAAGTCCTCACCACAGTTGCCTGATTTTTTGAAACTAGAAATTGTCCTCCAACTCTGCTCGGAAATGAAGTGATTGGGCTGCTGAAAAAGCAAACGAGAAGCTTATATGAGACTTCCTTTTTCTTTTTGCTTATCTTGCTGAGCAAAGGATGGAGTGTGTCACGAAATTCGATATCAAGGAAAGAAATGAACTACCAACTGATGTATTTGGTGCTAATTTATATCATGGACAGTGCTGCCAATATAATTGGGCCAGTTATGAACACTATAGCATTAATGATGTATTTATCGCTATTTATTCATATTACAATATACTGTTGCTCTACTATAAAGTCCTTATTTATTCAGGCAGAAGTTATTAATGAGGCAAGAGTCCTCCATTTATTGCCTATCGTAGCTAAAAAGAAAAGGATATTTTACTCATTTACAGTTCTCTGCTTCTTTTATTTTTTTGGAGAGTTTTCTATTCATATTTTGCTGTCAGATTCAATTTTAGACATAGACATAACCTGGCAGATGAAATACGCGACGTGGAATCTTGCACATGAATTGATGGAAGTTTTTGCAATTGGAGGGATTTTATATTTATATAGAGCAAGAAATATGGGAAGATTTTTCTCGTTAGATTTATTGGATTCTGAAGAAGTCCAGCACTTGAGAATTATTCCATTTTATGAAGCAAATAGTGAAAAATCCAGCCAAGAAACTGGGCTAATCATATATTTGCAGCCAGAGTCCACATTATTGGTAGGAAAAGAAATAAAAGTGAGTAAAGCTACAATTGAATCTGAGTCAATAGAACTGCAAGAAATATAAGAATTTGATATAAATTAAAAAATAAAACATGCGCATAAGTCTCTCTTCATCACTTCTGGCCTTCGATTCGTAGGAGCTGGGGCTTTTTCTTCTTCAATTGCATCGCTGAACATCTTAACGTATGCGTGCTTGACTTTCTGTAGGCATAGCCTGCATACTACTTGTTCCACTAGCCTGACTGGAACCATCGTCTGTATAAAATCTCTGACTTCTAAGTAGTTTGATTCCAGTTCATTTATTTCCTTATTTTTCTCTATCATTTTGTTTCTTTTATCGTCTAATTCCATCTTCACTTTCCCCATCCACCTAGTCGTCGCGTTTTCTGTGTACTTAGTTGCGTCAAGTTGCCCCTTGACCCTTTGCAGCTCTTCATTCAATTTATGCTTCTCCTCGCTTTCTTCTAATAGCTTCTTGTTCAAATTTTCTTCCTCCTGTGTAGTTTTGCTATAAATTTCGTTCAATTCTTTTCTCAAAACCTTCTCCTTAGTGCTTTCCTTGTGGAGCAGCTGTGTTCTGGACTCCCTAATTTCTTTTGACCTGATAATATCATTCATAATCTGGTCTTTTATTTCTTGATCAGCATCCAATCTCTGTTTTAATAGTCTCTCATGCATACATTTGTCGCAAATCCTATCGAGCTCGTCTCGGGATTGTACTACAAGATGCTCTTTGCATGTGGGCTCTTGACATTCTTTGCAAGTATATTTCTTTTTGATGAGAGAAAAATTGACATTGCAGATGTGGCAGGACTCGACGATGATTTCTTTCCCGCCCATAGCCTCAAGCAGAAAAGGATTATATATCTTGACTGACTGCCGATTTGAGCTTGGCCGTGGGGGGAGATTGAGAGAAATGATGGATTCTTCCTTTTGAGAGCTTAGCATGTCAGATAGTTTCATTTTTAAAATATAAGGAATTAATGAGGTTTTATTTCAGAAAGTAGTATAGATGCATAATATTTATATAAGAATCCTTAATTTATGTTATGCATATATCATAAATGGTGTCAAAAATTGACTATTATGAACTGTTGGGAATTGACTCATCTGCGACACAAGATGAAATAAAAGCTGCCTACAGAAAGCAAGCATTAGTATGGCATCCTGATAAAAACCAAGACAAAATTGAAGAAGCACATGAGATGTTCAAAGTCATAAAGGAAGCTTATGAGGTCCTATCAGATCCTCAAGAGCGCTCATGATATGACTCACACAAATCTGAAATTTTATCTGGCTCTAAATCAGAAGAGATGGATCTTTGGCCCTATTTCTCAACCTCTGCCTATCCAGGTGGCTTCACTGATGCTTCTGACGGATTTTATGCAGTTTATAGAGATCTTTTTGAAAAAATCAATCTAAAAGAAAACACAGAGGCTAAAAACAAAACAAAATGCTCTCAAAGGCCTAGTTTTGGAGGACAAAATACTTCTATTGATGAAATAAAAGAATTCTATAACTATTGGGCCAATTTTTCCTCAATTCGCTGTTTTGCATGGGCTGATACTTACAATCCTCAGGATGCACCAAATAGATATGTCAGGCGACAAGTAGAGGCAGAAAACAAGAAGGAAAGGTCAAAGCAAAAAAAGAACTTCAATGAAATGGTTAGAGAGCTAGTCGGCTATATGAAGAAGAGGGATGAAAGATGGGTAAAATATCAAGAAGAACTGAGAAATGAAAAAATTAGAAAGGCAAGAGAAGAAGAAATTAGAAAAGCTGAAGAGGCTCAAAAGAAAAAAGAAATGATGGAACAGTTTCGAAAGGAGCAAGCAGAGAGATACGCAAGAGAATACGAAGAAAGAAAAAGAGCTGAGGAAGAGGAAGAAGGAGAAAATGCAGAAGAAGACAAAGATAGAGAAAGCGAAGAGGAAATTCAGCAATTTTATTGTGAACTATGTAAGAAAAAGTTCAATAATAGCAAGCAGTTTGAAAACCATGAAAACTCGAAAAAGCATAAACAAAAAGCTCAGGAGCTGCTGAAAGAGGTAAGACTGCCTGAAGAAGAACCTGTTTTCGTAAAATCACCAAAAAAGCCGAAAAAGAAAAAAGCAAAAGAAGAAGTAAAAATTGAAGAAAAGCATGAGAGTGAAAAAGAAGAAAATGAAATGATTGAGGACATTGAGGAGGACCATGAAATGAAGTTTTTTAAGAAAAAAGAAGAAATAAACGATGAAGAATCTGATGAGGAGCATAAAGCTATTGATAAAATAGAGAAGAAAAGAGAAAAATCCCCGATCGTATTTCCAGACAGGAAAGCTGGAAAAGCAAAGCAAAAACGAGAGAAAAGACAGAAAAAGACTGAGGAAAGCAAAAATGAGCCCCAAATCATTGAAGAAGAAATTGAAGAGAAAAAAATCGGAAAAGCCAAGCTGAAAAGAGATAAAAAGAAAGTAGTCTCAGAATTTGTGTGCCGAACTTGCACAGTCGATTTCGAAACCAGGAATAAATTATTCACTCATTTAAAAGAATCAGGCCATGCAATTGCAAAATAACTACACAAAATTAATTAAATATGTTTATGCTAAATTATTAAATGAATGGATTCGAGCATTCAGATGCCTATTTAGAAGCATCATCAGCTGATGACCGCTACATCATAGTCTACACACTGCTCAAGCTCGGCTTGATCACAGGCAAAGTTATGATTTACACAAATACAGCAGAGACTGGCTATCGATTAAAGATCTTTTTAGAAGAATTTCACATAAAATCACTCCTCCTAAACTATGAGCACCCAAAAAGTACTCGTCACTTAATGGTCACTAACTTCGTAAACCATAATGACGTTCTTGTGGTTATTGACCCTGACGAGGAAGAAAGCCAAAATAAAGGCTGCAAGCGACACAAGATCTTTAAATGTCCAGTATCAGTCCTCATAAACTTCGATTTTCCATCGTCAATCTCAAACTACCGCAAGCGCGTTTCTGATGTGTCTGACGATATCAACACAAATATGTCAATTCTCAGTCTCATTCTCCCAGAAGATTCTCATCAATTGGAAAAACTCAATAGACGCCTAGAGAAAAAGGAAGAAAAGCCAGTTGAAAAATTAGGCTTGAAAATGGAAGAGTTTGAAAAGTTCAGGTATCGCTGTGAAGATATTTTGAGGACAGTCACAAAGAAAGCTGTCCATAATGCACGAATGAATGATGTGAAAAAAGCTATATTAGCAACAAAAGAAGTCAAAGAAAAATTTAATGAAAATCCACAGGATAAAAAACTTTTGGCAGAAGCTAAAAAGAAAAATAAACCAAAAAGATATTTGGCATCAGTTCCTGATTATTTGCTACCTGCTCCTTTAAAAAGAAAAAGAAGTGAAACAACAGCTTTGGATAGGAAAAAATTCGAAGAAAAGTTAGCGAAAAGACAACATAGAGCAGTTAGAGAGGTAGAGCCTGGTGAAAAAATTGAGGAAACTCCTGAAAACATAGCTTGGGAAGATTTGCCACCAACTTCTAATAGAAAACTATGGAAAATCCGCCATCACATGTCCTTGAAAGGAGGTCCCAGGAAAATTCATAAGAGGAATTAATAGTAATTTTTTCTAAAATAAAATGGAAGAGAAACCAAAAGAAGACGTCCCTCAAGAAGAAACCTTAGCAGAAGGCCCAATGTCGCTGCTTGTTAAAGCTGTGAAAACAAATACGCAAGTCCTGATCAACTGCCGCAACAACAGAAAGATCTTAGCCAGAGTCAGAGCTTTTGATCGCCATATGAACATGGTCCTTGAAAATGTAAGAGAAATGTGAACAGAAGTACCAAGAGGAGGCAAAGGGAAAAAAGCCACTCCAGTGAATAAAGAAAGATATATTGCCAAAATGTTTCTAAGAGGCGACTCAGTCATTGTTGTCCTCAAAAACCCTAAGTAAGGTAATTGACGATTAGTTTAAAAAGAAATAAGAAATTTTTTATTTATGATGCTCTTTCAGTGCCTTCAATGTCTTCAGCCATTTTCAGCATGGTCTCACCACGATTTCTGTAAACAAAAAAGAAAAGTACAACAGCGAAAAATGAAAGGATGGTAGAAATGATGGCTAAAATTGGCCCAGCAGTACTACACACCTCCGGGGTTTCTGTAAAACTGTTGACCAAACTTCCACAATGTCTTTCGAAGCCAGCTTGAGAAACTCCAAACCAGATGACCACTGCCAAAAAGTTAGCGAAGAAAGCGATCGCTGCGTAAGCCTATATGAATTTTACATAATTGAGAATTGGCAAGCCATAGTCATATCCAAACATCAACTGTATCAAAACTTGGGATAAAAAAATTCCAGACGTCAATGCTATTGCTTGAAGGCTGATATAAGCATATGAAGCGATGCTGAGGGAGTTATACATATCGCAGGATCCAGAATTTGAATCGACTGCACACTCATAGCCAGCTAGGCAGTTTCAGCCTAGATCATCAACATTTTGCATGCATCCTGAGCAAGTAAGAAGACTTCCAGACCATGAATAGGTTTTTGGTCTCCTTTTAACCCAGCTATCAACGCCCATAGAAGTAGAGCCGAAAATCATGCACAGGAAGAGCAATCCAAGGATGGTGACAGCCCAAGTTGGCATTGTTAAGTTAAGGTACCTGTTCTGATGGGATAAAATTATTGCTGTCTTTGAGTCGTCTTTATGGCTGAACACTCGGTAGTTCAGGATCATGCTAATTGCAATTAGTATTCCAATACAAATAGCAAGAACTGGGCCACCTTTTGCACACATAAATGGAGTTGTAACAGTGGAATCTGGATTTACTGAACAATCAGCTGACCATGTCGCTTCACTCAAAGAAAACCATAAGTAAATTCCAACCAAGTGAAAGAACAGCATCAAAGCGCTAAGCCCATATATGTGAGAAGTCTTTCCATAGTTTCTGACAAAAATCGCTAAAGTAATTTTTTCTAAAAGTAATAATGCAATAAAGATAGTAATTGACTCTAAGTAAAAGAAAGCATTGGAGGCTTGATAGCCATTATCCAGTAATTTACAATCTCCGACCAAACTCTGGGCGTCACAAGCGAATTTCATAAAGCATTGCCAATCCCATTGCGCAAGAGATTCCGGACAATTACTACAAGTCACGAGACTCATTGTAAGTAACTCGTTGCCTGACTTCATTTCTGCCCATTCAGGAAATCCTAAGCCTGCACATATCAGGGCTAAGATGATTATAAGTAGAGAAAAAGGGATCCAAAGGGTCCACTTTGGCCAAAACTTTTTCTGTTCCATATTGTGTAATGTATTGTCGGTATTTTTATAAGTTGGAGCTATGAAGTTTTGCAATTGTACAGCCATATAAAAAATAGTTAATGGAAGTGCTAATACGAAATTTTTGATTATTCAAGTATTTTGTCCAGTGATGCTTAATTTTTATGAAAAAGAATGGCAGTGAAAATGCATATAAATAGCATTTTATTGTCACAAAAATTATTATTTTGCATTAATTATGAATTAAAAGTAAAATTGGAGTTTCAAATTTATTTATCACAATGGTAAGCCAAATATAATTGCTAATAATTTATTTTTTAAACTTAAAAGAGTCAATTCAAATTATTCATGCCCTGCTAACCCCAAAGTAGTTTCCTTTTAGTCATCGATAAATTATCAATTTCCATTTTGCACCTTTTATTATTTTTAAAAAAAACATACTAGCTTGACTTAATTATATTTAATCATCTCCCAGTCCTCCTAATTCTCATAATCAAAAATGGATCAAAAGCAGTTTAAAGACCTAAAAAAAAATCTTAAGAATTCCACACAATCCAAGAATTCAAGTTCCGGGGCCTTCAAAAATACGGCCTCATCTATTAACGAAGAAGACAGCACACAACTTGCAGGCTCTGAAGATGAAAATTTCGATTCCTTTACAATAATGGGCTCAATCAGTGAAGGAGTCCAAGTTCAAAAGGTTCCCAAAGTTGAAATGAGCCCGAGAATCCCAAGAGTGGAAGCTGCGCCTCCTTTTAAAAACCCAGAGACCCTCCCATGTCCTTTTTACCAAGATTCATTGCAAGAAGATTTCGTTGAGAAGAATTCTGACCTTGACAAGTCAAGCGAAACGACAGAATCTACACAAGAAAGCAATGAGAGAATGAACCAAGCACTGTGAGATGCAGCTGAGGCAAACCAATATGAGACTTGTAGAATGCTATTAGATAAATCTCTCAATGGGGACATCGTTGCCAATGTTAATAGTCACATGCCAGATGGGCTGACAGCTCTTCATTTGGCCGCTCTCAAAGGCCATGTGAAAGTTTGTGAAACACTTCTGGACTACGGCGACAACACTGATTTAAATTCGCGTGACCTGTTACAAAGAACCCCTTTACATTTAGCTTGCTTGCATGCGAAACTCCAAGCAGCTCAGTTGCTAGTGAGATCAGGAGCTTTTTTAAATGCAGCTGATGTTGATGGGAATACTCCTTTACATTATGCAGTCCTAACTGAAGATAAAGAATTTTTACATTGGATATTATGCAGATTTCCTGACCTAAGCGTGAAAAACAATGAAGGAAAAACCGCCTTTGAAATGACTGATAAAATGAGTATTCAAGAGCTGGCTGAAAATAAACGGCCACAGCTTCCAGTACTTAACTTAACTCCTCAAAGAATAAAAATCAGAAATTCCATCGATGAGCTGACTGATTTTATGATGCAAGGGATCTCACGAAGAAAATGCCCATTTAGCATTCCGGAAACTCCTCAGCCTGAAAAGAAAAAAATATCCCCTTTGGATTTTCAAGCAATTCAACAAATTGGAAAAGGAAGCTTCGGCGAGGTATTTTTGGTAGAAAAAAAGGACTCTCATGAGCTTTTTGCAATGAAAATTTTACAAAAAAGCAAAGTGATGCGTCAGAACATAGTAAAATACGCAATGACTGAAAGAAATGTGCTCAGTTATATGAGACATCCATTTATAGTAGGGCTGAAATATGCTTTCCAGACACAAAACAAACTATTTTTAATATTGGATTATTGCCCAGGTGGAGACTTAGGATCTCACATTGCTCGAGAGAAAAGATTCAGCGAAACCCGTGCAAGAATTTATTTATGCGAAATTTTGGCAGCTTTAGAAGAGCTACATAGACGTGACATAATTTTTAGAGATTTGAAGCCTGACAATGTAGTGCTTGACGCAGAAGGCCATGCTATGCTCACCGATTTTGGGCTGTCTAAAGAAGGAGTTTTAGATAACTTTTCAGCCAAGTCTTTCTGTGGATCCGTCGCATATTTGGCCCCAGAAATGCTGAAGCGTCAAGGCCATGGCAAAGCAGTGGATTGGTATTTACTAGGGGTGCTATTATACGAGATGCTTGTAGGAATTCCGCCTTATTTTTCCCACAACAAGGATCAGCTATTCCACAACATCCAGCACTCAATACTAAAAATCCCGACCAGTCTAAGCTCAGATGCAAAGAGCTTGCTTAAAGGACTGCTGCAAAGAGAGCCATCAAAAAGACTCGGAAGCCGAAGAGATGCAGAGGAAATCAAGGAGCATCATTTTTTTTATGGGATTAACTGGGATTCGGTTATGAGAAGAGAATTGAGACCTCCCAGGCCACCTAAGCCTGTTGTTGTGCATGGGTCTGTGCCACAAGAAAGAGTAGTGGCTGCCGAAAGCCTAGTCAATAATGAAACGACACACTTGACAGGCTGGACCTTTGTATCTGAATAATGTAAATTGCTAATTAAATAATGGTTATTATTGTAATTACTTTTCTTTATTTATTGTGAAAGAGAATTTAATAATATCATGCTAATAACCCTCAAAAATTAATTTTTTTAAGAAAACAAAACTGTGGGCTTAGAGTAAATTAACTACTGATGTTTCATTTAAACTTTATTCTCACTTGTTGCAGTTTTAATTACAGAGGAATCAAACGACGATCTATTGCTTTCGGGAGTCATTTGGCCTGTCTTTTTCCTTCTCGTTCTTCTTCCATTAGGAGATTTGCTAGTCCTTCTTTTAGTTGGAGAATGATATTCATCCTCTTTTGCACATCTTTCAGCCTCTTGCGTAAATGGGATTCCAAATCCCATAACCACTTCTGGAGGCAGCTCACCATTTTCAAAAACTGGCCGATTAAGTGCTTTCGGTTTAGACTTTGTTCCTCCCATTATCTTAGATATAATTTGTACAGATTAATATGAAATTTGTTCATAGTATATGAAATTTATCATATAGCTACTTATATCTAAACACTTCTACACCTAACTAGACTTTGCAATTTTACCGGCTTTTCAAAATGTATATAATCTACTTCAACATGTCCAAAAGCAATATCCATGACCCAAGACCCTATTTTTCTGCAATAAGCGCAGCACAACATCAATAAAGCAGCCCATCCATCAAACACAAAAAATTTCCACTCCTCAATGATTCCGTCCAAGTAGCATGAAAGTGCAAAGATGCAGAGCCCTGCACTTACACTTCCAGCACACGACAGAAGTGTTGCAATTTCGCCTCAGACGTCCCTCGCCTTCTTCCTACTGTTGAATAATATCAAACTACAAAACCCGAGCAATATAAAATTTAAAATAATTGGCATCAGTGATATATATCACGGAATGTAAACCTTATAGTCTTCTTTCACTATCAAGATGACTATTTGTATCAGCCACAGCACTGACGCTGACAGCCAAAACGCTAATCTTTCAATGTGTATAAAAATAAATTTTACAATTGCCATGATCAATAAAATCGTGATTGGCATAGTGATAATCATAAAAGAATGCAAAAAAAATTGATCTTCAGTAGTTTCTATGTAGATGATTGACAAAATCATGGATGAAAGTCATAGCATTCCAATAACAGCATTTTGAATTAGCCTTCCGACAGCAGATCTGTGCCATACAGAAAATCCTTGCTTTTGTTTAATTACATCACAAATGACAATTACAGACATTACGCTGCTAAAAGTCACAACTTCTGCCCCTAGACATATTAGCGGAAGCAGTGCCAGCTCGTATTTATCGTAGCCTTCAGAAATCTATATAAAAATTACAGTCACGATTGCAAAAGAAACTATTGGATGCAGAAATACAAAAAGCCCCAATCCAGTCTGTAAAATCAAGATCGTCCTGTTTGAGTTCCCGAGCAGAATTCTATAGTAAAAACATTTTCTTCTGAGAGATTTCGGAGGTTTTTGTTTCAAAAGCTGTGATGTTAGAAGATCCATTTATTCTTTATACGTCTTTTCATAAGTGAAGCATACTGTATTTACAAATTATTCAATATGAGAAGGTTCTTAAGCCAGGAAGCAGCGAAAAGATTTGATGATAAGCTTATGGGAGAACTTGGCTTTGCCACTGAATCTCTGATGGAGCTTGCAGGGCTCTCATGTGCTCAGTGCATATTTAAAGAATATATTCCTGATTCTGTTATTGTTGTGTGTGGGCCAGGGAATAACGGAGGGGATGGGCTGATAGCAGCAAGGCATTTATTTCATTTCGGCTTCAGACCAACTGTACTCTACCCTAAGCCAACTACAAATTTGGTTTTAACTCGCCTCTTAACTCAATGCAGGGTGCTTGGGATTCCTATTGTCGATCAATTAGATGATTACAGCTCTTTTAGCTTAATTGTTGATGCAATTTTTGGGTTTTCATTTAGAGGTGATCTAAGGGAGCCTTTTAAAACAATTATCCAGAAAATTAAAGAAAGCGGGAAGCAAGTGGTGTCTCTTGATATTCCCTCAGGGTGGGATGTGGAAAATGGAAATGTCACTGGGGAAGGACTAGAGCCAAATGTATTGATTTCTTTAGGTGTGCCCAAATTGTGCGCATCTTATTTTAGAGGGATCCACTATATAGGTGGAAGATTTGTACCCTTATCACTTGCAGAAGAATTTCAAGTCGATTTGCCTTTATACCCTGGGTTAGACCAAATCGTAAGGATTAACTAATAAATAATTAATTGCTAAGACTTTGTTTAAAGATTTGTTAAAGTTAAGCCTTAATCTTGAATGATGATTTGGTTTCTTGATCTCTCTTCTATCATACCTAAATAGTCAATGACTGTTCTCAGCAAGAAGTTCGGCATCAATAATCAGACCCGAAAGATGGTAAATCATCGAACATACCTTTATTCCAAGTTAGTCTCTTGAAGGCCCTAAGCCAAATTTATGGTTCCATTTATATTACTATTATATTGCCATTGCAAATTTATCTATTTGACTGCTAACTCTTATTCTTAATTTTTTTAATTTTTGTGGGCTTTCTCTCAATTCCTTTAAACTCTGCTCTTTTTGTTTCAAATCCTATGATTTCATCATTTTCCATCCCAAGCATGTGCATAATAATTCTTTCTACTGTCTCAATCTCAGGTACTTGTGGTCCTATAAGCTCCATCATTCTCAATACCATAACTTTTATCTGTTCAATCGATGCACTCTTTTTATCATTAGCCAGCCCACTTAGCGATTCGATCTTTTTTTGCTGTTCCCGCTTTGTGTTTTCTAGTATTTCGTTTTCTTCTTCTAGCTTTTTAACTATGTCGTACACAGCATGAGTTTCATCTGAGGAAACAATTCCAGATTCAGTCTCAGTCTGTGTGGTCTCTGAATTCATGCTTTTTGTTTCTGAGGAAAATTCTGCTTGGAATTGTGGAATTGAGCTAAGGTCAGAGTTTTCTGCAAGTTTCAGCAGCTCATCAAGACGATGCAGTTGATCAGGGTTTTCAAGGGAACGGCGAAAATCGATAAGATCAGAAGATTTTCTAGTGTAATGAGCAGCAAGAGTTCGAACTGCATCTAGCGTAGGCAAGTCTTTGAGATCTGGTGGAATAAGAGTCTGAATTGTATCTTTAAAGCCGTCAGAATTTTCTGAAGACGTCTTATATGTTGACGATAAGATTTTGATAGCATCTTCCAGGGAGTGAGATTTCAAAGAGTCTGGGAGTAATTTTTTAAGAGAATCTTGGTAATCTGAGACTGCTTTAAGTGAGCTGTCAGCTTTAGGTTCTTCGTAGCTATTAATTTCAAGACTTTCTGGAATTTGATGAATAACCTCAGGATCATTCTCTGGCAATTCAATTTCTGGTTCGATTTTTGGTGTGCTATCCTTTGATTCTTCAACTGAAATTTCTGGTTGCTCGTTTTCAATAGAGTCTGTTGTTTTTTCTATTTTCATATCTTTGTTTGTCTCTTCATTATTTTCTTGCCCATTTCCTGTTATCTCATTCTCAATTTTCTCAAAGTGGCTTTCACTCACAATTTCTATTGCCTTTTCTTCCTCCTCTTTCCTATTTTCAATTTCAGGCTTGGTGTCAGCTATTGCATTCAATTCTGCTTCACCTTTCAGTTCCTGATCTTGATCAGGATTTTCTCTATTTTTATCTTCCATTTATACAAGATAGTATTTAGCAATTCAAATAATTATGAGAATCAAATTTATTGTAATACAAAATTTCCACAGATTTGAGTATTGTTTAAGAAAGATCTTATAATATGAGCCTATTTATTATTTTTTCCTAGTATTTATACCTCCTTCAACATAATTAATCTCAAATATGATTTAAAAATTATAAAATGCCAATTTAAAAATGCTTTCATTATACTAAATAAATGCCGAGACTAGTATTACTGAGCTTGATTATGCTAAGCTTTAGCTGAATCATTTACGTGATTTGCAATACTATGGATTTTTTCATCCTTCCTTCATATCATAATTATGAAGACTGCGAAACAATTCAAACAAATGGCTCATTAGAAGATATTACATTCTATGGAAATATTGCTATTGGAGGAGAAGATGACAGAATTCCTTTATTTATAGAGTCTTTTGCTGCAAGTAAAAGAAAAGAAGGCAGATTATTGGCAATAGACATAGAGAGTAAAAGTACATATGAAATTCCAATCCATAATTTTCCCAAAGAAATAGGATTTCATCCCCATGGACTATTTTTATTCAAAAATGAAACTTTATATGTGATAAACCACGCGTTTAATAGAGGGGGAGAAAGAGTAGAAGTTTTCAAGCTCCAAGAAAGTGAAGGAAAGATAGAAGCAACCTATTTAAGGTCTATAGTCTTTGATGATGAATTCATAGCTAAATTTAATGACTTAGCAGTGATTGATGAAGACGAATTTTACATCACTCAGTCTATGCACTATACTGAATCTCCTGAAGGTTTAGATCTTTCAGGCTGGCACCAAGCCAAGATGGTTTATACAATGCAGTTTACTAAAAGCTGCAATTTGTATTTCTGCAAGAATGTGAACGGTAAAGCCGATTGCAAATCGCAAGATAAGAGTAACTTCTACAATGGTATCAACATTTTAGGAAACACGCTTTATGTTTCAGAGACTGTTTTAAAGCAAATCATTGCGTATAATATAACAGAAGATAGATCGCTTAAATTCATTGAGACTTTTAATGTATTATTTCATCCTGATAATATTGAACTTTCGGATGAGGCAAACGTTTTGTACGTTGCAGGATTTATGAAATTCTCTGAATTCGCTGATTTCATGCAAAAACTTAAAAGCATGAAGAATCCTGAGCTATCCAGCGGAATATATAAACTGAATCTTACAATTGGAGATATCAGCAAAAGGAATATGCTAATGCAAAACAAAATGTCGATGAGTGTTGCTGCAGCTAAAAACAATACTTTTATAATTGGGTCTTTTACGCATGATATGGTTATGATATGCCCTATAAAGAAATCTTAATTAAGAAAGCTAATCTCTTATTTCTAAATTTTAAGCTAATTTCTTAAATTATTAAAAGAGCAGCCTGACCAGATTTATTACTAGTATAAATCAGTATAAAAAATAATTTAAAGTCTTTATTAAATTAAAGAATTAGAACATAAAAGTAAAGAATAACTCTTCTAATATATAGTATGGTTTAAGTTTTTTAATGTTTTCTGTGATAATTTAAGAGATATTAAAATTTCATTATTTACCTCTATTTTAATTGATAATTAATATACCCAACAAAATTGGCACTAATTATATAATCTTTTTACGTATATTTATCATTGCTAAAACCAATACTGATTCTATAATTTATTCATGATTTGCCATTAGTAATTAATAATAAATGTGTTCTGACATTTTTATTAAATTTCCCGACTGATGTTGATTTATTAATGGTAAGTTTTAATTGTTTATAATAATATATATAACATGCAGCCTGCAATCCTTTGTATTCTAATCGCATCTGCTTATTGCATTGCAACTCAAGCAGAGCAAAACTTCATGACTCCCTTATCAGATGATCAAGGAATTAGTTTCCTGGAAAAAGGAAGAACCACCGGTGTCGGTAAAAAGAAATCATTCTTACAAATAGAAGACACCGATGGAAAATCTGGAATGTGAAGTTCAGGAGAATCGCAATCTTCAAACACAGGCTCAACAGTTCCAACTGGTTCTGGCTCAGAATCTGGAAACACTTCAGGGCAGCAAGGGAAAACTGATTCACAATCTTCTGGTCAGAATAATCAAAAACAATCAACGACTTCTGGACAGCAAAACGGAGGGCAAAACTACGGAGGAAGCCAGCAAACTAAACAGCAAGGAGGAAAAGATAATCAATACTCTGGAGGAAGTCAACAAACTGGGTCAAGTGGAGTATTAGGCCAGCAAAATTATGGAAATCAACAGCCTAATCAAAGTGGATCATCTGGCCAAAGTAATACTGGAAATCAACAGCCAAATCAAGGTGGATCATCAGGCCAAAGTTATACTGGCAATCAGCAACCATCTCAATGTGGATCATCAGGCCAAATGAATACTGGCAGTCAGCAATCAACTCAAGGAGGATCATCAAGCCAAAGTAATACTAGCAATCAACAGCCAACTCAAGGAGGATCATCAGGTCAAAGTAATACTAGTAATCAACAGCCATCTCAAAGCGGATCATCAAGCCAAAGTAGTACTAGCAATCAGCAGCCATCTCAAAGCGGATCATCAGGCCAAAGTAGTACTAGCAATCAGCAGCCAACTCAAAGCGGATCATCAAGCCAAAGTAGTACTAGCAATCAGCAGCCATCTCAAAGCGGATCATCAGGCCAAAGTAGTACTAGCAATCAGCAACCAACTCAAAGCGGATCATCAGGCCAAAGTAGTACTAGCAATCAGCAACCAACTCAAAGCGGATCATCAAGCCAAAGTAGTACTAGCAATCAGCAGCCATCTCAAAGCGGATCATCAGGCCAAAGTAGTACTAGCAATCAGCAGCCATCTCAAAGCGGATCATCAAGCCAAAGTAGTATTAGCAATCAGCAACCAACTCAAGGAGGGTCTTCCGGACAATATAGTACTCAATCCACATCAACTCAAAGCCAGCCATCTTCTAGTGGAAGCTCTTCTCAAGGATCAGCATGTGGACAAACTACATCCACTTCTACCCAACCTTCAAGTTCAGGACAAACAGCTTCTCAGTCATCAAGCCAAAATGCAGGATCTCAGCAAAATACTGAATCAGGCAATTCAGAATCCTCTTCTCAAACAACTTCAAGCACTACATTCTTAGAAACAGAGCCTAATCAAGTAGGATGCACAACATCTGGAGGGCAAGGAAGCTCTACAACAAGTGGAAATAATGCCAATTGTGGAACTAATAATGCTGGAGGAAGTTCTAATTATAGCGGCTCAGGATCTGGAAATGTTGGAGGAGGAAATAGCCAGCAAGGAGGAAACTCTGGCTCAACTGGAAATGTTGGAGGATGCCCGCAAGGAGGAAACTGTGGTTCATCTGGGAGTGTTGGAGGAAGCCTACAAGGAGGAAATTGTGGCTCATCTGGAAACGTTGGAGGATCTGGAAATGATAACTCTTCACAAAGCGGAAACTATGGCTCAACTGGAAGTGTTGGTGGATCTCAGCAAGGATCTGGCTGTAATTCACAAGGGGGTAATACTGGCTCAATAGGAAATGTTGAAGGATGTCAATCTGGAAATGATAATTCTCAAGGAGGTAGCTATGGCTCAACTGGAAATATTTCAGGAGGCCAGTCCGGAAATGATAAATCTCAAGGAGAAAACTGTGGTTCTAATCATGGTAGTAGCGGTTCAACTGGAGGAAATCAATCAGGATGCGAAGGTAAAAATTGTCAAGGAGGAAATACTAAAAATCAGGGAGTTTGGTTTTTACAAAATTTCAGAGGCTCAGGAATAAATACAATGGATGGCCAGCAAGGAAATGTCGAATCTGATACAATGAGTGGACAACAGGGAAACTCTGGAATGAGCAGCCAAGACCAAGGAAATTATGGAACAGGAATGAATACTATGACTGGCCAACAAGGAAATTCTGGATCAAGCAACCAAGGAACTTATGGAACAGGAATGAATACTATGGGTGGCCAAATGAACGGTCAACAAGGAAGCTCTGGGTCAGGAATGAATACTAATGGTAGTCAAATGAATGGTCAACAAGGAAGCTCTGGGTCAAGCAACCAAGGAACTTATGGAACAGGAATGAATACTATGGGTGGTAGCCAAGGACAGCAAGGAAACTCTGGGTCAAGCAGCCAAGGAACTTATGGAACAGGAATGAATACTATGAGCGGTAGCCAAGGACAACAAGGAAGCTCTGGATCAAGCAACCAAGGAACTTATGGAACAGGAATGAATACTATGGGCGGTAGCCAAGGCCAACAAGGAAGCTCTGGATCAAGCAACCAAGGAACTTATGGATCAGGAATGAATACTATGGGTGGTAGCCAGGGACAAGGAAGCTCTGGAACAAACAGCCAAGGAAATTATGGATCAGGAATGAATACAATGGGCGATAATAATTCCGGCGCAAATTCTGGAAGTTCAATTGGCAACAGTTCTGGAGGTAGAACAAGCGGAACTATTTTTATAGAAGATTATCAAGGCTTCTCAGGAAATGTAGGCTCAAACTCAGGAATTGGAAATACAGGAACAACAGCCAACACCTGCGGCTGCGGAAGCCAAACATGTGCAGGCTGCAATAAAGGTGGCTCATGCAGTAATCCAAATTGTCCTGGAGGAAATAGTGGTTCCACAAATAACTCTGGAGTCAACAACTCAGGATCGCAAGGGTGTGGCTGTTCTAATGCTGGATGCGATGGAAAATGCAATAATTCAGGAGCACAAGGATCTAACTGCTCAAATTGTGGAGCACAAGGTGGCTCATGCACTGGATGTGGAGGAAAATGCGATAATGCAGGTGGATCTTCTGGAAACAGTGGATCTACAAATGTAGAAGGATCAAATACTGGGTCCCAAGGAGGCTGCTCAAATCCTGGATGCGGAAGTAACTCAAGCACTCAAGGAGGCTGTACAGGCCAAGGATGCAGCACAAGCCAGGGAGGATGCCAAAATGCTGGATGTTCATCTCAGCAAGGGCAAAGCGGATCTTCAAATGGTGGCTCTCAAGGAGGAATGGGCAATAATCAAGGATATTCTCAGGGTTTAGGCGCAGATACAACTTCTTCAGGAATGTATGGTAATCAAGGTTCAACTTCAGGAGGAGTTTGGAGTAGTAATGACTACAACATGGATTGGGCTGGCACAGGCATTTCATTCTTAGAGAACGATTATGACTTATCTGCTGAATTTAATGATCTTGATTTCATGGAACTGGATAGCAATGTCTTTGTTGAAATTGCTTCTGAACTCGATTTGGCTAATAATTACGACATGGATGACTATGACGAATGGCTGGTAAACCAAACATCATCTTCAAATGACACTTCATCCTCATCTCCATCATCATCATCATCTCAACCATCACAGCCAAGTGATACAACTAGCACAACTAGTAGTTTCTTCTTCTTTTAAGTGAAGAAGATTAATTAACACTTTTATTAAAACCTTTTCAATAAAAAACTCTACATTTTTCTTATCTTTTTCATTTATTCACTTAAAATTGATACATTAATTATACATTATTGTGTTTCTTTCTCAAAGAAAACTGTCTTGTATCAGCATTAAAATTTCTATGTAAGAATTTTATATAATCATCATCTAAATCTAAATTCATTGCTCTTTCAATCAGTTCGCTCCATTCCAGCTTGCGCTTTCCTCCATCCAGCACAGCCATGAAGCTCTTCCATTCTTTTTGAGACTGGTGGCAGATCTTTAGCTGTCCCAGAATTTCAATGGGATCATCAGCTGCTAAGAGCTGCTCTTCAAGGCATCCTAACAGCACAATCACAATTCTATAAAAAAAGCTTCACCCTTTCATAAAGAACTGCTCCAAGATGTTCACCATTTCTCTCACAGGCACCACGCTTCCGAATAGTGTAAAACACCATTCAGCTGCGTACATTTCGCTAGTTATCCTGTGCTCTGCAAAGTGTGTATGCAGCCTTGGTAATAAATCCAAACAAATCAGCTGAATTATCTGGCAGTGCTTAGAAAGTCCAGGAAGTGCGGGCAAATAAATATCGCGCAGTTCAAATTCTTCCATGAGCCCGATAAACAGCCAGAAAGCATCTACCTCACTGGAGTGTCATAATAAGGCAGCTACGATAAAGTTCATTCCTTGCACATAGCCGAGTACATGGTCGTATTTGCTGAATGCTAATAGCACCCTTCTCAAGGCTTCTTTGCCTTTCGATTTATTTGAGAAATAATTTTCATCAGGAAAAGTTCGATTTAAGTCGAGCTCAATTTGCTTTACACTTGCTAGATACTGTGGGGTTTCGAAATTACTTTCCAATAAGTCTTGATAGATTTCATCAGCATTTCTAGGAGGACCACACTTAGAAAGCCACATTGCTGCTCGAGGGCATGAAAGTAATGAATGCCGTGGAATAAACTGCAAATACTTGCGGGTAATAAAGCCTCTAGATTCAGAGTAGCAAGAGCATTGAATTTCGTGATTGTTTGTGTAGATTCTCATACTTTTGGAGGCATGCCTGTGATTAGGTGTATTGCTTTTGAAAATATTTAAGTTTTCCATATTATCTATTAGCCGGATTCTCAGCTATGTGCGGTTTGATTCAAACTTGTCCCGAGTAGCTTGTCTTTTAAAATTAAACTACTTTATATTTTCTATAAAAAAGCCAGCGGAATGTGCAGCATGGGCTGGAATTATAAATTGTAAGATAATAAAGAATACAGTTACCCAAAATGGCTATGAAATCAAGCAAGGTACAGGATTATCATTTTGGGACATATCCTCGGTCTATGATTCGTACTTCTGATTCCAACAGTAACAACAAGCCAAGGCATGACCGATATGGGAATCTTTTCAAGTCTAAAGTGCACAAAGTGAGTTTCAAGGACAATATCCTTGCAGAGCCTTTGTTTGTCATGTTCGAGGTCGAACCAATTGTATATCCTGATATAGAACCCAAACAAAAAAAGTGCTGTGCGTGTCAGATATTTTAGCTGTTAATCGAATAATTTAAGCTGTTTTTGCAATAATAAACATTTTACCATGGAGTTTATTCAGTTTCTGACACAACTCCCAACCTGAAGATACGCAAAAAACACATGGAAAGTCAAAGTCACCGCACCTGAAGAATATAGTGCAATTCTTGTGGAGTATGAAATTGCGAATAATAGGCATTTGCTTGACATTGTTCAAAAAGTTCAAAGGCTCCCATCACTGACTGAAGCTGAAGACGCTCTGGGCAAAGTCACAATGAGCTTCCATAGAAGTGGGAAATTTTATATGGTGTATGAAGATTTTGAAGAAGCAGAAAATATTATTGGTATTGAATGGATTTGTGAAAGCTTCAGGAAAGGAATCGAGGGATTAGCTAAGCTAGAAAAAGATGGCACTTGGCATGGTGATATTTGCATGGAAAATTTCAAAAGAGGCGAAAAATGTGGAAGACTTTTTGGATATGCTTTGCCAAGACCTAGAAGTTTTGAAAACCCTGCTAGTGTGAATCCATACAAGCAAGATATGAAAAATTTATGCCAGATTTTAATAGATACTACAGGATGTAAAGAGAGCTTTGAAAAGTTAGCAGAAGCTTATGGGGACTTGGAGGAATTGAAAATGATCAAAAGGATTGTGGAAAGTGAGCTTGAAACGATTCCAACTGCACTAGATATTCTAGATTTGAAGAAATCGTTAGCTAGGAGTGATGCAGATAAAGATGCTAAAGAAGAGGGAAATATAAATGAAGATCAAATACTTTTTTTTACTAAAAATGAGTATATTCAATCATTTTCTATCACCTCAGAGCCAAATTTTTTTAAAATTATTAAGAATCCTTTGGGAAAAGGAAGCAGCATTGGAAAATTCAAGGGAAATTTGATAATAACTGGAGGTTGTGGCACAGAAAATAATGCACTTAGTTATAATGCTGAAAGTAAGTTATTAGAAAATTTACCTACAATGCTAACAAATCATCAATTTCACACATCAATTGAATTTTCAAACAGCCTTTGAGTGATTGGAGGGATATCATCAAAATCCTGTGAAAGTTGGGATGGAAATCAGTGAAATGTGCAGCCAGAACTTAGATGCATCAGAGAAAGTTCAAGTGCTTATATAAGTGATACTTTATATGTTTTTAGCGGTGGAGTAGAGCGATTGGATGGAAATTCATGGACTTTACTGAATATTGAACTCAGCCTTATTGGATGCTTTGGATTTATCAAGGACTCTCAAATCATAATTTTTGGTGGGAGAGATTTAACGACTTATAATGATCAAATATTAGTATATTCGCTTGATAATCCCTCGATTCAAGAGAGGCATGAAGGATTCACTGGCCTATTTGGTAGCAACCCTTTCTATGAGTCTGAAAATGCTATTTATGTTCCTTCAAATTCAGGAAAGATCGTTCAATTCAACACAATAATTAAGCAGCTAATTCTTCTTTAAATAATTAATATTAAAAAACTCTACAAAGACAGCAATTCTGAAGTCCCTCTCTTCCTTTCCGATTGTTGATTTCTTCCTTCACTTTCCTCGCACATTCAATGAACGCAGTTTCTAAGTTTTCCTTTGTCTTCGCAGACACTTCAAGTGATTGACAATTTCACTCTTCTGCCAGCTTTTTCGCCGTCTCTTCTGTTACTTCTCTTTTATTTTCTATATCACTTTTGTTTCCCACTAATACCAAAGGTATGTGTGATGTGTCTTTAACATGAAGGATTCGATCCCGCATCTGCTTGGCGTCTTGCAGGGTTTGCCTGTTTGTAATGTCATAAACAATTACAAAGCCAATTGCTTGTTGAATTAATGAATTTAAGTTTCCTACACTTGCGTCTTGGCCTGCTGTGTCGATCAGATAAAACATAATAGCCTCACCATCAACTGTCATTTGCTTTCGGTAATAGTCTTCTACGGTAGGCTCATAGTTTTCAGGGAAGCGATTCCTAGAAAATTGCAGACAAAGCGAGCTCTTACCAACACCAGCTGCTCCTAATACTGCGACTTTAAATTCTAATGTCTTAGAACGCTCTACCATTTTAGAAAGAGATTAAAAGATGCATGAGTTTAGTTAAGGGATGAAGCTGGCCTTTTTATTCGAATTAGTAGGAGGAGCAGTTAAATTCTTTGGCTAGATACTAGAAACCTGAACTATCTAAAAACTCGATTAGCTCGAGCTAACATTCCAGAATTAAGAATATATTTTGGAAAGTAGTTTAGTATATTCTTCTCATCATTGAAATCAGTGCTAGTTATCAAAAAAACCTACTCAAGATCATATCCAGTTCGCTTAGAATTAAAGAAATGCTAAGATCATTTTCTAATTCAGTTTCTTGAATAATAGTGATCTTTATAGCATCAAATTGATCTTCAAATCTGCTCAAAGTATACTATTTAGTGCCTTGAATATTTCCAAATCATCCTTCGCTTTCAAATATCAATGAGAAATTAATTTTGCATGAATCTAAAGCGATATGCTTCAACCAGAGTATCATGTTAGCAAAGCTATAGGCCAAAAGCCAAAAGCCAGATAGAAAACCCTATAAATTATCCACAACTTTCTGCTATCTAGTTGTGTCACTCCCCATTTTATAGCGAGCAAAACTGACAATGATTTTACCTAATAAATTGAAAAATTATCTTTGATTCTAATTATTTAATGCATTTCAAATATATGAGCATCCTTTAGCTTTGATCTTTAGATTGAGCAGATAAAATATTCACTTTGATTATCACTATTAGCTTAAAATGCTAAGAATTAGAAATACTTTAAGTGAAGTTATGCATAAAGCTATTTGCCGCAATTAGTGTCTCTTATTTCAATTATAACTTAATGCCGGTTGAAAGATTATTTTCGAAATTTTTTAAAATGCACCAGTAGCATTTTGATTTTTATTCTCAAATTCATTCTTTAGGAGTTAGTAGTTTAAACTTTTCGAATTAAAGTATTTAAACCCAAACTATTTTGGCAGCTATATCTGCTCTTCTAAGAATCTTAGGTAATCTAATAGTTGGATATAAAAATGTCTTCGCTGTTCGAAAAATACGGAGGTGACCCATTCTGGCGCAGAGTTCTCGACGATTTTTATAATGTTAACATTAACGACCCTGCACTGCAAGGATATTTCATCGGAAGGGATGTAGAGAGAGTAAAAGCTATGAATGCAGGGCTACTGAAGGCTGCACTTGGCACCGCAGAAAACCACTTTTTTACTTCAATTAAAAGAGTTCATGTCGGCTTGGCTGTTAGCTCACCTGCATATGATAGATTTGTTTCCAATTTATTCCAAATCTTAAGGGACAGAGGTGTAACCCAAGAAGATCTGGAAGATATAAACGATGTTGTCTCATCTTTTAGACCAGATATCGTTACGATTTAATCAAGGTTAACTAATTAGAAGATTAAGTAATAATCGCTCATTCACTGCATAACTTAGATAGCAAATAATGTCCATATATGCATTACTTCAACCTCTTTTGAATTCAATGCCTCAGTACTCACAAATTAAACGGGTAATGGCTATTTTTTAAAGCATAAGAATGGGCACCAACTTTAATGTTAAGCACAAAAATGAGGCCGATATCGCATCTATCATGGCTCATGCCAAAATAGACACTTAGCTGCTGATAGGAGTTATAAAGTAAAAGATTTTGATACGCAAGAAGCTTTGCTTTGATTGTTGCACCTTTTCTAAAGCCAAATTTAGATCATTAGTTTTGGAAGCAGCCCTGTTTGAATGTCAAAAATTAAAAAAGATATTTAGATTTTCATATCAAAAAAATAGAATAAGAAAACAAAATATTATGAAAAATTGAACAAAAACAATTTTTATGCTTTTATAAATTAATCAAAATATAAAACTGATTAATTTATATTCTAATTTCATAAAATTAAGTTAATGATTAAAGATATAATATATGATATTGCTTACACATATGAGATCTCATCAAGGAATTTATATCATAGAAATGAATTTTTAAGGAGATAGCAGCACTTAAGCAATAATCCTGCTTATTAGACTGCTTAAAAAATGTATAATATTAATTTCAGTCTCCTGTGAATAATAAGTATTTTAAAATAATTTTGAGTCGCTAGAAGCTAATAAAAAAGACTTTATAAGGAATTCAGAATGAATATAAATGGGTGAAAAATAGATCTTTGAGTTAGAAATAAGTATAAATCTGAAAATTAATCCCATAAGGTTCGCTCCATTGTAGAATCAAATAACTCTGAAGCAGAGCAATACTTCAGAAAAACTTACCCATTACTTATGCTGCAAGCAATATACACAATTAATCCATATTACATGAAGAATATCAATCCTACATCATTGCTTATCAAAATCACATCTCTTATTTCGCACAAAGTGCTAACTATATAACTAACTTTATATTTATGATACTAAAAGTGAAAGGTAGGTGAAAATTTTAGATATTCCAGAGAAATTAAATTCTACTGCATGAATAGCCCAAGCTTCCAAATAATATACTATCTTGTTATGGGAAATAACTGTTTAATTCGAATATTGGATTTCTATGTCTGCTCTATAGAATTCCTTGCAAATACTATTCAGTTGTTTATTTTATAGAACCGCTTATTGCATTGGGTGAAAAGATGACCTATCAGAAAGATTTGATTTAAATTAAACTTTGGTTGAAATTACATAACGTACAATACACATATTTTGATTTAGAGGCTTAAAAGAGAAATTTTTTAAAATATTGAGTAAAGAATCCATTCGAATTAGCTGAGATGAAAGTAAAATTCCATATTAAAGATGAAAGATTCTATTTATGAAAATGGTGGATTTATATGTCAGCGAAATTGCAGATGAAACTGCTTGGAGACAAATAAGAAGTAATGCAAATAATGAGTTATTTCCTTCTCAAGCATATATGATGTATAACAAAGTAAAATCCTTATCGCACCTCCAGATATGATTTGATCTACTTTAAGTTACTTTTAGATCAATAAGATATGTAGGAAATTTCTTCACAACTTGAAAAAATAATATTTAATATAATCGCTATTGATAAAAATTGTATCTTTTAGTAATTTTGCCAAAAACTTTATCTCACACTTCGCTCAATCAATGAGATATGCTTTAATTCTATTATACTTAATTATTTTATTTATCTTTGCATTTTAGTATCTTTCAAAACATAAATAGAAATTGCATTATTAGTCATTAGTAATTACTAAATAATTTCTTATCTCATAATAATTAAAAACATATAAGTTTGTTTGAACTAATTTCTTTTCTCAAAATGCTATTTTTATATATTCAATGAGATAAATTTGCAGCAATTAATTTTTTGCATTTAAAATTAAATAAGCTGAAAACTCAAGAAGGATTGTTAAAATCCCCTAATGATATTTGATTTAAACCTTTCTTTTAAGCTTATTAAAATTTTATGTTTTCTGATAAAATCTCTATTAGACTTATTATGGTAATAATTAATTATAAAGCCAGTGTTCAAATGCATATTGCTGGCATCAAGAAAAATCAATATCTTCTATCCTCAAAATCAAAATTTTATTTCTTATGTGTTTCTAAGCCATCAAATGACACAAAATTATTTATCGCTAAAGTAATCGCAAGGGATATTCCAAATTTAAAAGACATTGACTCAATATTATCCAGCTATTTTAATAAAATAAACTTCGAAAATCATTTAGACATCATTATTCTTCTAGTTCCATTAATAATTACTCAAAATTTGCAAGAAGACTTATGCAATATCATCAAGCTAACTAAATCTTCAGATTCCATAAATCTAGCAGCCTTAAATGCAATTTTTATATTAAATAGAGCAGATTTTGAATTTAGAAATTTAGATTTCAGTAGAACTGATATTTCAGGAGCTAATCTATCAGAATGTTTATTTTTTAATGTAAATTTTGAGTATAGCAATCTCAAAGCAGTAAACTTCACTCAATCAAAATTTTACAACTGCAATTTTAGGAAATGTGACTTAAGAGATGCATTATTTAGCAACTGTATATTACTTGGGAAACATAAGAAATTTATAAAAATCGTTAAAATTTCAAAAAATGATGACTTTCTTCTTACATGCAGCAAAAATTGTGCAAATTTATGAAACTTGAAGGAAAGCACATTTCTCAAGACATTATACATTAATATCCAATATGCTGAATTTTCTCCTTGTGGAAATTTTATTGCTTTTAGAGGTTGCGACCTTTTACTCTGGATATGAGATATCAAAAATAAAGTAAAACCAAAAAAAGTGCATGATCAAGTAACCAGTTTCGCATTTTCTCCATGTGGAAAATATATAGCATTTAGCCATTGAGATTTTGTCCAACTAAATTGTTCAAAACATTTAAGAATTCGCAATAAATGAAAAGTCAAAAATTTTAGCAACCTTACATTTACTAAATGTGGGAAATTTATTGTATGTATCTCTGATGGCATAATAAAGCAACTATCCATTATAAACGAAACTGTTGAAAATTTTTATATACCTAGCAATATAATATCACGCTTCTTTTTTTCACCGAGCCATAAATATTTCTACCTTGCATGTGACGACGGTTTTTCTATCATGAGTTCAAAAACAAAAGAATTGAAATTTGTATCAAAATGATGTCCGTCTAAAGATCTATGAGGAATTTCATGATCCCCTTATGAAGATAAAATAGCTCTTTCAAATCTAGATGGAATATCAATTCTTGATGTTGAAAAGCAAATGATAATAGCTCAAATTAGATCTTCAATTTGAAGATCATGGAAAAAGTGCTGGCCAGTTTGTTTTACAAAATGTGGAAAATATATTATTGTTGGGTGAAATGATGGGCGAATAAAGCAATGAGCATTAGAAACCCAAAAATTTCAAAAAAAAATTGAGTTGACGAATAATATTACAACTTCTGCAGCATTTTCTTCATGTGAGAATTATTTATATAGAGTTACCAATTGCGGTAATATTGATAGATATGATATAATCAATAAACACTCAGAGAATTGAATCAAAGGTTCAGGAAATTATCACGATGGTCTTGCAACATTTTCAAGATGTCGGAAATATGTTGCTGTAGAGCAAAATCCTCGATCATTTGTTATTTGAAATCTTGAAACCAAAAAAATATTTGGGAACTTTAAAACAAATTTAACTAGCAAATGCAAGCTATTAAATTTTTCGGGTTCTGGAAAGTTACTTTTGTCTATTTATTGAAAGAAAATAGTTATTTGAAATCTTGAACAAAAAAACCCTGCATCAATAATTGATTGCATTACAGACATTCTGGCAATTTCACCTAATGATAAATATCTTGCATCATCACCGCCATATAATAGAAGTATTAAAATATGGGAGTTTAATCAAGATTATAAAAAAATTCAAAAGTGAAAATATGTTGAGAATAAGCCAGTTAGATCACTGCTATTTTCTGACTGCAGTAACTTTTTATATTCTGGAGATTATGCAGGTAAAGTTGAGATATGGGATTTTAAAAAGGCTGAAAAAATAAGAGAATTTGGGATGTGTCACCAATCTGCTGAATTGATGGCTATTCGCCCAAGAGGTTTGATTATTAAAACATCAAGAAAAGTGTTTTTATATGATCCTGACAAAGGGGAAAAAATAAAGGAAGCGCGTGCATGTAGGGATAAGAATTTTTGCACAAATTTTTATGGCTTGCAGTCATTTTCTATAACCAAATCTGGAGAATGGATTCTTTCGAAAGGAAATCACAAAGCTGTAGGTCTATGGGAACTAATTTAAAAAATAATTTATTGCCTTGCAAATTTTGTTTGAAATAATTCATAATGCTAAATGAACAACTTATAAAGTGTAATGAAATAATTAGATTAATATGAATTTATGAGTTTAGTGTTGCGCTTTCAATCATATTCTCATATCTGTTCTTTATCTTTCTCTTGCTGATATAAATGTACGTGAAAACTCCAATCGATATAAAAAGAAGTATACCAAGACCAATAGCCAGCCAAACCCACCATTTTTTGTATCATTCTGAGCTGCTGCTGCTCCCATCTTTACTTGGAGTTGAGCCTTTAGGAGAAAACTCAACTTTAGCTGTTCCTAAAGATTCTCTTGACCCTGAATCTTCAATACTTGCTTCTAGCTGTAAAGTCTCAGAGTCCTCGCGCTCGATTGGATTATAAATGACAAGTGGGAGCGTCCTCAATGTTGCGCTCATAATTTCAGCAGTGCTGTCTATGAGTGTTTGCACCATCAAAATGATTTCCACTGTCCCATATTTTCCAGAGTTTCCGAGTATAATTCTTGCACTGAGGAAATTAGCATTACTGGACTCAGGATACAGAGAGCCAAGTGGGATCTCAGTATAAATTGCATTGTTATTTGGCTGGGAATAATTGACGACTCTTAGAAAAGTTTGGTCAGTTATTGAATTGAAATAGGGATAAGCAAAAAGTTGCAAGCTCTCAATTGCTACCAAAGAATTAATCCAGTAGGCGTTTTCTACGTTTATAGATGGGATTTGCTTGATGAAATTGATGTCCATGTCTCCCAAGCGGAAAATATATGCGTCCCCTTGATATTCTGTAGCAATGACAGTCATATTATCACTCAGCAGAACAGCAGACATGAAGTGTAGGTCTCCATAGTCAGCAATTAGCGACTCAAATGAAATAACGCTTACCAAGTCGTAGAAAACTGGATTTGGAGGCAAATTGTTGGTTTTGAGCCAAAGAAATCCTGCACTTTCTTCAATCAAAATCAGCTCCGAAGGACTTGTGTATATAATTGAAGTCAAATAAAACTGATTTAAATCCAATGACTCTGCATCCAAAGTGAAATAAGTATTTAATTCATACACTGTCCCTTGTTTAACGAGTTGATAGATCTTTAAGTCCTCTCCATCAAACACAAACACTAATGGGTAAGGTTGTGAGCTATCAACAACAGACTCAATCATATAAGCAGGATATGCTGATGGTATTGGAAATCCTGAAGAAAAATCTGTAAGATTCCATGTTATCAAGTAAGTATTCCCATAAGTTGATGAGGATTTTGCAAAAACCTCACATGACATAATTAAAAGCTGAGGATACCCTTCTACTGTATGGATTTTATAACAGGAAGTGAGATACGATTGGTTGATATCTGCGAGATTGTAGACTTCTAATAATTTGTTAGGTGACTCACTGGTATTATAAGAAAGAATATGATTTGGTATAGAAACATAAAGAATTTCTCCATAGCTGACCATATCATAGGCAAAAGTAGTTAAGTTATTGTATGTCAAGGTTTCACCCATAGAATATTTCCCTAGAATGCATATAGGCTGGCCTGAATTGCAGTAATCTGTTGGGTCGATTCTAGTGCTATTTGAATACACAAGGCCAAATTCTATATTATTGCCTATAAACGCTGACATTGGGATCGGGGTTGTAAATTGAGCATCAATAACTTTTACCTTGTCCCCTGAGGTCAGAACTGAGTTTTCGATGTCGAATCTATCATTTAGTTCAATTACTGTACCTCTGGACAAGAAAGTAAAGGTGATAGTCGCAGAATCAGAATAATATCCATTTTTTGCAATAAGCTTGAAGTCGCCTGATACATTTTCTTCTGGGACTTGGGTGAAATTGAATTCCAAAAGAGCCCAAGTTGAAATCCCAGTAAAGTAAGGTAGCATATAGGAGTGCTGATAAAGAGAAATATAATCGGAAACTTGGCCAATAGTATAGGTGCTAAGGTACTGCCCAGAATAAACGAAGAGAAGGTTCTTGTCTGTATTAACTGCTGATATACTTCCAACCTGGGACAAATTGATAGTTGTATAAAGACTTTCAAATGCATAAAGATTGTGATAATCGAACACAAGAATCTTGTTTTGTTCAATGTTCTGGCAGAAGACTAGTAAGAAGTCATCAGTCACTGAAAGTCCAGAGTAGCTGCAGTCTGGCATTACTGGCAAAGTATTTTCGTATATAAGTTCATTTTCATTTACATAGCAAACAAATATGCTGAAAGGATTTTCTTTTTCTGAAGAAACAATAAACAAGTTTCCATTGGCATTAGATATAAAAACACTGCTTTCTCTGTCTCCAAATGTAATGAAGAGCTGATAATCATACAGAGTTTGCTTCTCAGTGATATCTTTGAGATAAACCAATATTAGTCCGTTGACCAAATCATAGACATAAAGATTGCAGAGCTCATTATCAGGAGAAATGTCAGTAGGGGTGAATTCTGTAATTCCAGTTAATGAGTCGCTGTTAATAGTCTGAAGAGGATTCAGAGCTATTGCATTTGACCCTACTGTCATATTGAATAGCTGAATTTGATTGCCTTTGGAAGCATAGAAAAAATCACACACTAAACCAATTTTCTCGGAAAATAAAGTTTGGGTGTATGAAATGGTATTCAAGTAGGAAACTGTATAATCAGTATAGAGAACATAGAAATCCCAGTCCACATTAAACAGTCCAGTATTTACATTTTGGGATGAGCACTCAATTAGGATATATTTATCTTCAAAGTCAAACGTAGTAGCAAGAGTGGCAGTCTTAGAGGTATCTGAACACTTTAGCGTAGATTGCAAAAAGGTTCCTTCATTGCTTGATGAATAAAGATACGCATAAGACGTAGAGCTTGGGACAACCACAATTACCCTCAATCGATCATCAAAATCTGATATAACGACTGGCGAGTACCCTGCTGTTGTGACCTGGATTGAAGAAATAAGTTTACTCTTTGGAGGCATGATAATATTGACTTCACATCCATCAATAGGGTCACTTAGATACATTTGATAACTCAAGTCCTGTCCAGAGAAGTAGTTAGTCAGTGGAAGATAGAAAACCTGGTTAAGATGTGTTATGTTAATTTCTGTGTAGAGCTCAATAGTTTCAGGGTTCAAAAATCCATCTGCTGCTGAGTTTCCTCTCCATGTATAGATTGTGTAATCTCTGGGATCTACACCTTCAATACTTACATTTGGAGAAATCTGGTTAAAAGAGTTCCAGACATCGAGTGTTCCATTAAAGGCATAGCCTGAGTTGCTTGCAAAAAAGGTGATCGTTGGATTTGTATCAATTTCATATGAAAGCAGATAATTTGATGTGCTAAAAATAATGTAATAAAAATCAGTATCGACATTGTAAGCAATAATGTAAGGAGGAGTTGTGTCATTATTTGAGTCATCGTAAAAAAGTTCATTAACTGGAATGTCAAATAGCAGATTTTCATAAAGCTCTCCATTTAAATATGAAACTCGGAAAGTCACAGTATTTGCATCAATTACATAGTAGCCAGTTATAAGCTCGGAAGGATACGTACTGATTCTTGGAAGATTGCTTAGTATATAGGGTTGAGATGGATCTTGATATCTTGCAAGCTTCTTTATATAGGAAAGTCCTGGTAGATCATATAAAATTATTCCAGAAGCAGTTCCAACATATAAAGTGTTAGCTTGTAAATAGCATGAAAAGATCTCTCCAAAATCTGTTGGGTCTGCCAGTAGAGATGTGATCACAAGGGGCTTATTTGGAGCTGAGAGGAAATTTGCAAGCTGAAACTGATAAACTCCATTTATTTGGTCACAAATGTAACCTTCAGTGTCACTAAAAGTGACAGTTATTGGGTTGAATTGCTTCTCCTCAACTACGCTTCCATTTATCTGGTTGAAAAGTTCAGCAGACAATGACGTCAAATTGTAATGGAAAATCATAATTTGATAGTCTGAATCAGAAAGGATAACAGCATGCCAAATGTCGTTGTCCAAGCCATAAACACTTGCGCCAATGATGTTTCCCTTAGATGTAATTGTAACACTTATGTCAGATAAGTAATTGATCGCTTCATAGTCTGTAACATTGATAAGACCTGCTTTGAAACCTGCTGGAGTAGGTTGTAATACCGCACAAACACTAATAACTCCATTTGAGTATGGAACCGAGGTAATTATACTTGATTGGAAAGGAGGCTGGTATGAAGTAATTATTTGTGGAGCTGAAGGATCAGAAATGTCCCAGAGAGTTAAATTATTATCTTCTATAATGAAAATGGTACCTGGATTATTAGGATCTCGACCTATTAACTCAAAACTGTTTGCTGATGTGATGCTTTGATTTTTATTAACTGAGCCAGCCAAGGTTATTCCTTGGGATAAATGGGGAAATTCAGCTGTAGTGTTATTGATGAATTCCCCGCTTAGACCATAAGTTAGATTTTTACCTTGAATTCAGTCATTAAGGTAAAAAACCCCTCCTGTGTTAGCTGCGACTCGAAGATTCTGAAGATCTTCTAATTCAGAAATATTATCACCTGTGACTCCATGAAACGTCATAAAGGCACCAAGAATGAGTGTAAAACATAAAATTCCAATTTTCTCAACCATTTTATAAGCAAGTAAATGCAGGAAAACTAAGAAAGTAAAAAGATGGGATTAGATTATTTATGAAGAAAAGCTGCAAGGGATAATGAAGATATCTATTTTGTTTAGTATTAGTAAATCCAAATGCTCAAAGATAATTTAAAGACCTCATTCCTTAAATTTTTCAACGCATGCAGAAAAGATATATGTTGCTCAGCAAGATGATATAATCTCGATCTCAGAAAAGAATAATATATAAATTTATGAGTTTTACGTTCGTATCTTCTTTCTTTACACTAAGAGATTTTATCTTTTTTATTTTAACGGAATCATAATTCAGATATGATTTCTTAATAATTTTATATTATTGTGGAATGAATTAGTTGATAAAGCCAAAAATGTCGATCCTTGAAATGACTGCAGATGTTTCAATAGAAGGGGTGAAAAAATTTGGACTGATAACTGGATATTTCTTTTCAATTAACATAGTTGTAGGAGCAGGTTTTCTAGCATTACCCTATTCATTTTCAACCAGCGGGTGATTGATCTCTTTAATTTTCATGGTATTCATGGCACTCCAAAATTACTACTTAGGCATGCAGCTGTTGGAAATAATGAGCAGAGCAGAAATCATTTCAAGGATGAGAGAGGAAGGCATAAAAGTAAACCGGCCAACGTGAAAACAAATTATTTTTGGAATCAGCCCACAAGAAATTCTAATAGCAAATTCCCCTAATTACAGACCCACAATATCAAACAGAAGGTTTGATATCAGTGAATGCGTAAGAATCCTTTTTGGATCTAAATGAAGTAAGTTCTACATCTTAATGCTCATTCCTTATTTGCAAGGAGCACAGGCTGGGTATGCAACCGTCTTTGCCAGCTCATTTGCATCTAATGTCCCACTAGGATCTCTTGGCAAATGCAATATATATGATCATTCTTCTTATTCTGATTCCTGCTATGCAAATTATTGGATATATTTAATGATTTATTGTCTCTTTATGACTTATTTAACAATTAGAGGACTTAGAGAACAAAGATGGATCCAATCTTTATTAACTATAATGAGGTTCTGCATAATTTCGCTTGTGGTCTTTGCATCAATTGGTTTACTGGCCTCAGAAAAGCAAGTTGACGATGATGATCACGAGAGTTTTAAAATGCCTCCTCTAGCAACGACAAATAAGCTAGGGAATATGGCATCTGTGATTTTATTCACTTTTCTCTTCCAAGTTCAGTTTCCTAGCATATCTGAGTTCATGAAGTTTAGGTCACGAAATCTTAAGAAGATCATAGTTCTTGTGACAGTGACGTCCTTTGTATTGTATGCTATGATTGGAATGATCGTACCCATGGCAATTCATGATGTTGAAGGAGAGTGCACCTTATCATTTCGAGAATATTCTGCAGGGATGGGTCAAAGTGACCGTGAGTGGTGGACTTATCTGATAGCCTATGTGATCGTATTGTTTCCTGCAATTGATGTATTTTCAAGTTTCCCTTTGATGGGACTTCCTCTTTCAGATAATCTGATGACTCTTTATTATGGAGTTGACTCAAAGAATATTCCTAATAACGCCCACTATTATTTCAGAGCTGCCTGCCTCTTTTTTCCTTTCTTTATTGCTTTTTTCGTGTATGATATTGTATGATTTACTTAGAGCCTTATTTATAATTGGGTAGGATTATTTGGATTTCTTCTTCAACCAATTGCAATTCCAATTATGCATGTAGCAGTGAGATTGATGAACAACACTCCATCAAATTATGATGCTCCCTTCCCGTCTAAAGTAACTTTCATATAGTATCTTTCTTTGGCGATAGCAGGGTTAAACACAGTGATTATGATATTTATTTTGATTTCAAGTATTATAGGAATTTAGCATGAAACATATATTTATTAATAATTTTATAATGAATATCCCCTAATGATAACATTTTTTTATCTGCTCATAGGAATTTTTCTATTTTTACAAAATATTGTGTTAAATGAAAAAATAAAATATTGAAATTGTAATCAGCACTGATAAATCCTGAAATAAGATCATTAGCTTCCATCGTAGTTTATTAGATACTTTCTACAATTAAATCAAGCTGGTCTTGTTTAAAATATGATAATAAATATAATGAACAGACAACCAAACTTTAACCATAAACAAGGAAAAATTCCTCAATTCGAAGAAAGAAAAGTGCAAAGAAATATTGCAACTCCGCTACAGCCAATTAGAAAAGCTGTAAAACCTATTCCTGCTGAAAAAGAAGAAGTTAAAGAAATCCCATTTGCCCATCAAGCAGTTCTCAATCCGAGAAGGGTTCAATCAGGAAAGCCAAACGGGTCTCCACAAACTGCTTCAGCCTTACAAGAAGAATATTGAAAGCTAAAAAAACGCACCCAGGAAAATCAAAAGGTATATTTTACAAAGAAAATTGATGACTTGACAGCTCAAATGGAAGAAAATCGACAGATAATTATCCGATTAAGAAACGAACAAAGAGAACTAAAGAGGAGGAGTGAAATGGCTCCACAAGACGAAGTCATCAATATCAGTGAAGAAGATTTGGAGAATATGTTCGCTCAACAAGGCCCTGATGTCTTAGCACAGCGTAATTTTGATATAGTGATGAATCTGAGAGGGTTGATGGCTAGAAATGAAGATAATATGACTTATGAACAACTGCTTGCATTGGAAGAGAGAATTGGAAATGTCCCAGTCGGCTTGAATGAAGACCAAATGAACGTAAAACCAATTTAGGAACTTCCTGTTGTTCCACTAGCAGCAGAAAATATGTGCTCAATCTGTCTAGTGAACATGGAAAAGGGAGAAATGGCCAAATTGCTACCAAAATGTAACCATTCATATCATGCTGAGTGTATTGATCAGTGGCTGAAAGCGAAGAAAACTTGCCCATTATGTTTAACCGAGGTGATTTAATAAATTATTGCTTAAAATTATATAAGCTATTTTTTCAAGTGTTACATTATTAGCAGTTTATATATAAAATATCAGATTAAGTTAGAATATGCAGTGATAATGCTCAAATTTAGGCTGTTAGTGAATTTTCAATAAAACCTAAATTTTATTTATATTAAGTAGCTGAAACGCAAAGTATTGTATGATCCTAATTGTCTTATTTATTTATTTTTGAAAATTTTGTTAGTGTATAGGCTTATTGTTTTATTTTAGCATTTATTGTTAAAAAGTATCAATTTTAATTTGAAAAGCACTTTCTCTTGACTTGATTTTTAATTTCGGAGATTGCGTCTCATTATGCATTTTAAATATTATTTAGTGAAGTTTAATTGTATTTAAAAAATAAGAAGTCTGAATAGAGAAAGCTTGAATTAGGTTATGAAACCATTAAAACACTTATTAGTTAGTTTTTTATTAATTAATAAATATCGTTAAATGGAATCAAAGTTTATTTGCCTGAAGCTCCAAGAAGTTGACATATGGAGTGGAAATGGAGAAGAAATTTGGTGTAGAATCAGTTTAGAAGGTAAAGTTGCAACTCTTTCTTTAAGCACTCCTGTAAAAATAGCTCTTGATCAGTTAAGCCCTAATATCCAACTCCACCTCCTTATTCAAACTGGCAATATTGCACTTGGCTCAGTTACTTTATCGTTAGAGCAAGTATTTGGCATTGACTTGACTCAGAGAATGGATGAATGGTTTGAGTTTGAGGTCCCAAGAGAAGTTGTAGCTCTGGTTGATTCTTCAACATCTTTAGATAAAATCTTGCGAGTGAGAATCATGGGCACTATCACTTCAAGCCAAGATTTCGAATTTTCTGAACCTGAGGCTAGAGTAGAAAAGGAGGAATGTGACAATATTGAAAATGAAAGCGAGCCTCAACAAGAGACTTGCCTTGAGGAATCTGAACTAAAGGAGAGTACAGTTAAATCTGATGATGTACCTATTCAATCTGAGGCAATTTATGAACATAAACTTGAACCGAATCCTATAGATCAAGAACTAAATAAGTCCGAAGAGGTGGAAGACTTTCAGCAGCATAATGAAATTAATCAAATTGAAGAGCCTAAAACTTTTGAAGACCTTACTGAAAGCAAACCTGTTGAAAAAGTTCCTGAAGTAAAAGAAAAGCCTGACAGAGCACGTCCTCAGCCCCTGCCAATATCTGGGCCTATAAGAAGTGGGAAGTGCTCTTACTTAGACAATATTAAAGGTGCAGAGCATCATCAAAAATACACCCAGAACATTCTTGATAAGCTAAAAGAAGAAATGGGTCAATCATTTCTCAAGCTTGTTGACGACGCTACAAGATTAAGATCAAGAAGTCCTACTCGATCTGGTAGCAGATCTCCAACAAAAAAACTAACAGGA